>OX453256.1:1790429-2390429 GCA_949709985.1 Luffia ferchaultella | reverse complement strand
GTGACGACTAGTGACGCGTCCGACCTCCCTCAGCGTGTTGCTGTCCCAGTTCTAGGTGCCTCACATCATATGCTAGTCATTACCCAGTCGTCAGCCATCGCATAACAGTGCTCGACTTCTAATGGCTGTCACTGCTATACTCAATAAATAGCTTAACTATGAGTGTGTTTATTAATATTTCTCCTACCGGAGCGAACCTTGGCACATACATTAGATTACATAGAATTTAGTACATTTATATGTTACAAAAATATATTTCGAAGGGCATCTAGGTAGACAAAAAAGAATGTTTAATTAAATCTCTTTTCATTAATAATAAATAAATACCTGGGACATATCCACACAGCGCCATCTAGTCCCAAAGAAAGTAACCATGCTTGTATTGTGGGTACTAGACAAGCACTAGACAAATGATATACATACTTAAATATTATTTACAATACATACGTATATAGATATTCAACATCCATACAAGGAACAAATAGGAATATTCATGCACACAAAAATTTGTCCAGGGTGGGAATCCAACCCGCAAACTTTAGTTCTACAGTTAGGTTCTCTAACTACTCCGCCGATCGGTCAGTGAAATTATCACAGCTATTTCTTGCCTCTAACACTAAATCAGTATGTATAAGTACTTTTTAAAGTTGTCGCCGCCAAATTATAGTCGGCTTCGAAATCCTAATTTTTATTCTTTCCAAAATTATTACCTAGCTATTTCTCACCTCAAAGTTCCGGAATCCAAGACAACTCGCATATTTAAAATAAAAACAATATACCCGCGTTATATAATATGTTGCAATACCGTTAGCGCTTCTAACAGATCGAGAAAATTCCGCTCTTTTATATTTAGTATACAACGTGTTTCATATCGTTGAACATTTTAAACTGTTTTTTCGTGAATTTTAGTTCGTGCTGTCATGACGCCGATAATTCGTCTTGAAAGTGAGTATTAGGTAAACGAGTACTGGACTTGCGAAAGGCAGCGCTACTTAAATCAAGTAAGTGGGTTGTCGATTTCTTTTCTTTCCTACTGTCCTGGTACAACTCCCGCCGGGTCCTTCGAATGAAATTTACGTCGACTTTAACCATGTGTGAATTATTTAGACCTATGAACTCCACATTTATGTAGGTGTAGGGTTGAAAAATCTGTGAGCGCGCCTACATGCGTTTCTGGCACGAATAATTCAAATATGATGCGAATTATCAAAAAACTTGACATAATATTGATATTATTGTCAAAAAAAATTTAAGCTAACCTCCAGGTTCTCTCTTAATTAATGAAGTTCAAAGATTTTAGAACTTTTTAAGAATCACGTGAGTAATTGGAAATAAACGTGTTTTTTATGAAAAAAATAATTACCTAGAAATTACAGAATTTAAGATCACAGTGTAGTTGAAATTTCAGAGAGCGAAAACTGGCGGCTATTAAGTGACTGTGTAAATAAGGATACCTCGGGTTTTTAATTATTCAAATGTCGTCCCAGAGGGAGTGCAGTTTGGAGAGAAATTTATCCAACTCCCTTCTACGTTTTCGATTCCAATTTGCATTTATCGGCTTAGACAGAATTCTTGTCTGTATAGTGGAGCCACTTCGCCCGTTCGGATAATTCAAAATGTTGTTACTTTAACTAAGTTACAAAATTTAGTCGAATAACTAAATTTACATGTTACCGTGAAACTGAATTATGATTTACCAATTTAGTTAAGTGCACGTCTGTATAATGAATTTATGAGACAGCTGTCTGTTGGACATTTTATAGTTTTTGCTTCTGCTGTTTGTCTGTTCATTAATATGGTTATAATTTATATAATTATGAATACCATTGATTATATAATGTCTGGATAAACCTTCGCAATACACTGTCAACAAAAATGACAGGCCAACTTTATATACTGGTTTGTGTAACTCAACAGACCACATACTTTAACTGCGCCATACTAATCACGAGCGAACTGTCTCTGCGTGCTTGAACTATAACCGAAAAATTAGGTGATATTTTTATCTACGTTTTTGATGCCGACTTTCAATCCAGACATTATGTGATCATGTATGAATAGTTAATTCGTGTTTAAAACAGTCGTTAAAACTTTATAGTACTAAAAAATAACAATATGAAAGAAAAAAAATATAAATATACTATAAAAGATATTGGGTTCTGAGTGTGCTCTTGAAAAACGCAGTGCAAGTTTACGCGTTTATTTAGCTAAGACTATGGCCACATTGGATTATACGCAACTGCTTCCACAAAGTCGCCTAGTCAATGTTACGCTTATTAGCATATATTGTCATAGTAATTTTGCTTCGAAACACATTGGTAGCAGGTAATCGGCCATAACGTACCATGATATAATCAGCTGGGCTCACTGAAACACCGCTGACTGCGAGCTTATAGGCCACAGCCAAAATACAGTTCACAGCTATATAAAATTAACAAGTCACAACATAATATCTATACGTCATTTATTTATTCTTCCTCTACGCTCATATACAAAAAAGTACGAATTGAATAGAAGCTCTAGTCTGCGTTTACCGTCTCACCACTAATACTCTAGCTAGCTGATGCAAGATGGCAAGTGTCAGTCCGTGAGGTCCCCGCGCGCCGGTCTTCATTACTGCGAAATTTCGTTTGACATTTTCGATACAGTGAAGTGACATTTCTTACTCTATTAAAACCAAACGCTGCTGTCAAATTTATTTACTCTATGCTTATATTACATTTATTGTCATCGTTCTGGCATTTCACGTCGATCTGACTGATATTGTCAATTGCGCTAATTCTTCGATACAAAAATTCGGTCTGTCGAGCGGTTGTCATTTCTTTTGCTAAAATCCTCTGCAGTAAAACTATTGATGGGTATATATCGTTGAGCGATATTGAGGACGAACACGTCACAATATTATGAAATTAGGACTCAAAAAATATCACTTCCGTAAACCTTGTCGTTCAAGTTCGAGTTACGTTTGAAGGTATTTATGTATTAATTTGAATCTATCTTGAAGTTTACTGTTAATCTATAAGTCATGAATATATACTAACTAACCCTCCGGAACATTCAATTTTATTCTTTGGTCTTCGCGTGTTGCGTGTTAGGAAACACGATTAATTTCCTCCGCGTCGTCTGTCGTCCTGTCTACCTATACACTGTTGCCGGGAAAACTATGAGCATAAAAGGAAATATTATCCTGTGACATAATTTAAAAAATCATATTACGGTATAACGAACATAGTAAGCTTTATATAAATTAGCTTTAATATATTTAAACTTTATGTATGTTTGTTGAAGTATATAAGTACAATAAAAGTACTCTATGTACCTATTTGTATATTACTGCACGATTTTCATTCACACAGATTTTTACCTACATATATTACAAAAAACGCGCGCGTATTTCTTGGATAGGTGGGGATAAATTTATGGATTTCCACTTGGTACGGCCCTTACAAATCTCTTTCGCTTCATCGACATTGATCGATCGTTTACGCACACGTTCTCCGCACACAGGGCATGCTGTGGAAATTTTCCCATACGAAATTGGTGAACGGATCCCTTTTCTAATACACAACACAAATATTCACAATTTTTTAAACTAGTTTCGTCACGTTAAAACGTAAAAAATCTGGGAGGTGACAGAAAATCAATTTATATGAAAAAGAAAGTTGAAAATAAATAGCGTTGATGAATTATGATATTAATGTTATTAACATTACGCGTTTTAATTTATTAAGTATTATAGGTTGTAGCATTTTGTGAGATTTTTGTGGATGCAGCTAAAACGAGCTTTCCGTCTACCATTACGTTTTAATGCTGTAACATCGCCTCTGGCGTATACTCAAATAGCAGCAGAATTTCCACGAAAACAGTGCCCAGGGTATAACTTTGGATTAGAAAGTTCAAGATACATAACCATTTCTTTTCCCATTATAACATAATAATATCTGGGACGTCCCACACAGCGTCATCTAGCCCCAAAGTAAGTAAGTATTATGCTTGTATTATGGGGTACTACACAACAGATATACATACTTAAATATTCTTTTTTTTATAATATATACATTTAAAGATACTTTTACACCCAGACACGGGACAATTAATTTAATATTATCGACACTTTGTACTGTGGCATCTTCAATCGACGAACTTAAGAAAAAAGTGTGGGCTTTTGCAAATTTTTAGGCAAAGCTCCTTAAACTTATTAGAAACAGCATATTTTCCTGTCATAGGGAAAATATTTTTTGTGTTCGAAATAGTATTTCGATCCATCGAATCAATGCAACTTGCAAATAAAACTTTCTTATGACAAAAATTTGTGAGAACTCTATCATTGAAAAAAACAAGTAAAATACTAACTTTTTTTAATATTTTCTTTTTTTTATAACACATACAATCACAACAACGTTTAGGTCCCAAACTAAGCATTAGCTTGTTTTTTGGGTACCAAGCGAAGACACCACATATATATAACAACCAAGACCCGGTGCCAGTATTAATATTCATCATATAAATGCTGACCCGACCTGGGATTCGAACCCGGGACCTCCAGCTTCGCAAGCAGGGTCGCTGCCCACTAGGCTAAGCGGTCGTCGTTTTATATGAAGATATATACCGTCGCTTTATTTAAAAATCTTTTTATTTCATTTCACGAAAAAAACAATTATTATATTCTCTAGATCTTTCAGATTTTTAAAAATATTATTATCATTTTAGAGTAGTATGATAGGTCAACTTGACGTTTGATCGGGCCCATGACGTGTATAGTAAACCAATAAAACATTCTCTAGTTTACTAGTTTGCAGTCACTCGATAATAATAATACCTGGGAGATCCCATACAGCAATCTAGTCCCAAAGTAAACAAGTATTATATTAGTATTGTGGGTACTAGACTACTGATATACTTAAATATTCTTTGTAATTCATACATATATATATTTTACACCCAGACACGGAACAAATAGACGTGTTCGTGCACACAAATATCTGTCCCGGGCGGGAATCAAACCTGTGACCTTTGGCTCTGCAGTTGGGTCTCTAGCCATTCGGTTAATCGGTCAGTCAAACTTGATAAAACCTTGGAAATAGTTTTTTATATAAATGTTTAGATTTCTTACGTATAATGAGTTATTAGTAGGTATTTTCAAGTTTACTCTCTAATCACGCATTCAAAGTAGACATTTCTGTACGTTACGCATACAATCGAATAAAAAATCTATGACACTCTTTTGAGTTCATTATAGGCACGAATTGTTTACATTCCATTCCCAACTAGCAAAAAGTGATATAGCGCATTTATTTAGTCTAGCATTGGTTTTGTAGTATCTAACAAGTCCCGATTTGGGCACAAATCCAAGATCTTTAATTCTGAATGTGTCTTGTTACAACTTTGTGACATGCTTTCTTACAATGATATATTACAGTGCGTCTACAAGCATTCTAACAATAATTAAAGCGCTTATGTATTTCTTACAAGATTAAAGCATTTCAAGGGCCGATTTCCATGACTATTTTGCTAGTTGGGTTTACAATGCCGCGTGGCCCTATTTCAGTATGTGTTTAAGGATTCTGACTGTATGCACTTTTAAACTCCGTCTCTTTTTTTTTTGAGGAATTATCACCTAATATGTAGTATGACGTATGTCTCACAATGTGAGAATTGCATTTTCCAAAATTTTCGTGTGAAAATTCACGTATCGATACAGCTCCCAGTGTCGAAATGAAATCGATACTGTAATCATGAACCTAGAAATACCGAGACGTAGCATCGCAAACTAACAACTGACGCACGCCTAGTAAGCCAGATGGCTACATAAGCACTCATCAACTTCTACATACTTATACCAGTAAGTCTACCGACCACCAGTACATTGCGACGCTCCACTCACCCATACACTTACTTTCGCGGCCGCCATTGCAGTGCTTCATCGGTTGTTCAGTGACAGGGAGTATAAAGTTTTTATTACGTCTATGGCTGTAATGATATCCATTTCGACCCTGCTCTCAATTTCATATTTATTACATTGAGATACGGGAGCAGATAAACAATATTACACTACCCGAGAACGCTCAGAATACAAAAGCACAACTAAGATACTAGATTGTGCACTAGTGCTTTGTTCTCCGTGCTTCGAGTAGGTTTACCCGGATGTCCGGCTCCAGTCGGATGCATTTATTCGGGTGCAGATTGCATACGACCTCACAGTTTATTGCACAGACATGCGTCTTACACAGAAATCGAGAATTATGCAAGTAGGTTTATATCCGAACGAAGGACTGGTACAAAGAAGAGAATTTCTTCTTTCCCGTCTTTTTACGAATTCTATTTGAGTCCCTTATAAAATTAAACCAGTTATATTTATTGGAAAAGAAAACTCCGAATCGAAAATATTCGGAATTCGTTATAAGTGGCTTCGAAATAAAAGTTGTAGCTTATTGTTATTGAGTTATCAGATAAAATATTTTTTTGCAGAAAGATTCTTAATTTGGCGTGGCAGGTATACCTTGATTAATTCTATCTTGGTTTGATTAACCATGGTATTTTGTTGCGTTTGGACATTTAATTGATACTGAAATTGATTGATATTGAAACCAAGTAAATGGTTTACGAAATTTACAAAAAAATTGTAAAATTAATATCTTTTAATAGGTAATAAATCAAACCATATTTTGAATTTTAATTGTCAAGCATTGCTTAGTTTCAAACTAGATGGCGCTTTGTGGAAAGTCCGAGGTATTATTATTCTTATTATTACTCAAACTTGCAAAATAGGCAATATTTTGAAGTAAAGGAAACTTAAATTTATGTCATTTATAACTATGATTTCTTTTTATTAAACTTTCTTTTTTTAACTAACTCGCATAATTCGTACATAAGAAAGCAAGTGAATATTTACGCAAATAAATACGCATTACGTTTATTCTTAAATAGTACAAAACAACTACTCCTTTTGCAAACAACACACTAGTTTTCTAATTAACAAAACACTCGCGCCGACTTTACGCACGAGTTGCACGATTCAATTAGACGACATTGAATTAATGTGACAGCAGGTTTAATATCACCTAGTATTTTCTGTGTATATCCCGTATATCCTTTATAGTCTGGGAGCCCGCGTGACGGAAAACATCACAACTACCTATAAGCTGAATTTTTGATAGATTGTAAAGCTTATAAAGTGTTCCTCGTAAATTCTTTAAGGCATCACACAGTTGAAACTTAAATAAAGTTTTTAATATAATTTTTCTAAAATAAAACAAAAAAAAATAATTAAAAAAAAATAAAAACCGACTTCAAAAACATAAACTAAAAAGTTAAAAATAAAATTTTCACTTTAAAGAAAGGAGCATTAACAGGCGGCATATAGTTAATGAAGTCGGTGCCTACTCACTCAGACACTTTAAATTGTGTTCTATATTTGTTATAGTTATAAATATATCATTGTTGTAATTGTTTTTACCTGGTAAGTACCCATTTAAAGTGTTTTAGTTGGCACCGACTTCATTAACCATATGCCGCCTGTTAATGCTCCTTTCTATAAAGTGAAAATTTTATTTTCAACTTTTTAGTTTATGTTTTTGAAGTCGGTTTTTTTTTAAGTTATTTTATT
This sequence comes from Luffia ferchaultella, assembly GCA_949709985.1. NCBI lineage: Eukaryota > Metazoa > Arthropoda > Insecta > Lepidoptera > Psychidae > Luffia > Luffia ferchaultella. The sequence goes on along the minus strand of OX453256.1, from coordinate 2,382,823 downwards.
TTTAAATTTTTAGTTGAACGCATCTGTAACTTATTTGTATTTAGTATAAATGGAGCTTCTCAACGCGCTACTCAAACGAGACAGCACCGCGATTACGCAACTTAAATTCAGTGTCAAATTGACGCATCAGCATGCCTAGTAGGTAGTGGTATTCCTATGTAAAACTTCAATCTTAATTATTATTTTTGTGCGAACTGAACATTTTGGCATATTGAACCGTATGAAGTAAGCCCAACGAAAGGTAACTGCTGTAAATCGTTGAGGAATTCCCTCCACTGTTTATGGTCTTCATCATCAGACCTGTAATGGCACTTATAACCCATAAGAGTGCAAAGTTCTCATCAATAGAAATGAATTAAGTCCAATCACCTCGTAATTGCTGTAAATCGTTAAGGAGTTCCTTTGACTGTGTATGGTCTCCATTATCAGACCTTTAATAGTACTTATAACCCATATGGGTGCAAAGTTCTCATTAATAGAAATGAATTATGTCCAAACACCAGGTAATTTCTGTAAATCGTTGAAGAGTTCCCTCGATTGTGTATGGTCTCCATCATCAGACCTGTAATGGCACTTATAATCCATATGGGTGCAAAAATCTCATCAATGGAAATGAATCCAAACACCAGGTAATTGCTGTTAATCGTTGAGGAGTTCCCTCGACTGTCTTTCAGCTTCATCATCAGATCGATTCCCGACCTTCATTAAATAGTACTAGTAGTAATACTTTATAAAAATAGTTAAAATACGATACTTTAAAATACGATTTTTGAAGGTTGCCCTCGATTTCTCTGGGATGCCATCATCAGATCCTGGTTTCTTTATCATGGTACCACTCCGGAGATATCTCCCTTCCACAAAAAAAATCATCCAATTCGGTTCATAAACAACAAAGTTATCCCTGAACACACATAAAAAAAAACATAAACATATATACGGTCGAATTGAGAAACCTCCTTCTTTTTACAACATTTTTTACACATTAGCATAGCAGGCGATTCGCTGAACTCAAACACTATGTTAACTGATTGACTATTTAGTTATATAAAAAATTTCACTATACAAAAATCAGGTTATAGACGATAATTTTCTTATTATTTTTCACATAATATCATAAACTTAAACGTGAACGTCTTACACACCCATATTTAACTAGTTCATCACAGTCTGATTTTGCACTGTGTCATTTAAAAAGCATTCAGTTTTTGGAGAGTCTCGACCATTTCTGGTGACGGGCTCCCCGACTATTAAGTACTTCAATATCATGAGATGCACACGTTACTCTTCATATAGGTTTACCGAAAAACATTCCGACAGGAAGCGACTCACGCCCGTTCTCAGCTAAAAATACAGAGGCAATATCCGAGTATGTTTACATTACCAGAGTCAATTTGAGTCGAAACTTTTGCTCGAATCTCGCCCCGGGGCGCGATTTATATCCCATACTTATCGCTAAAATAAAAGCACCAGCTGCTGTAGAAGTTTCCTCTCCACTGCCTCGTGCAAGATTAGAGGAGTTTTCCAACTTTGTAACGAGTAAGACCGACCAGTATAATAAAAATTGCTTCAAAGTACTACTCCATTCTTCTCGATGTTGTACAAATTAAGACAAAAAGCCGTTTTTATAGTGGCGTGTTACGTTTTAGAGTTGAAGCTTTAAGGTTTTATGTAGACGCGTAATGTGGGTAAGTAGGTGCCTTAATAGGAAGATGGAAGTGAAGGTTGATACTAGATAGAACCTTTATTAAATACCCAACCGTATAGAAACCATAAACAGCAGTCACTAGACTGAACAGCTTTACTTCAAGTATAAACCATTGTAATTTTATACTTATGTTCAAAGAAGTTCGAGTAATAAAAATAAAAAATAAAACTTGGTGTAGCTAATGTAGATTGATTTGTTGTTTGAACAATATCTACTTTTAGTAGTAATATTCAGCTACTTTTGGTAGCTTTGAGCTTTGAGGTAGCGAGATGAACGATCTATACATGGCTCAGGTTATAAGAAAACGGAGGCCAGGGCTCCGCAAACACAATAATGAAGCCCTAAAAACGTTGCGAATTCGCTTATAAATAAACGAAACATGCTGCGATACCTGGCACATACCATACAGCGCTATCTAGTCTTAAAGTAATCAGGGATAATGTTTGTATTATGGGTACTAGAGAATAACCGTTATACATATTTAAATATTGTTTATATATTATAAATAAATAGATATTTTATGCCCAGACAGGGAACAAACGGACATGCTCATGTACATAAATATTTTTTCCGGACGGGAATGGAACACGCGACCTGTGGTTCTGCACTTAGGGTCTCTAACCGCTTGGCCGATCTGTCAGTAAAGTATCGTATGTAATGAAATGGTGTAAAAATAAGTGAACGTTTGATGGAATCATTTTTCATGAGTATCTTAAGTAAATTATCCAATGAAATAATTTTAATACTATAAAATTCATAAAGTTATAACGAAAATACTGAAAATTAATTTTATTACTAAATACAATTGGTTTTGCCAAATTGCCAATTGCAGGTACGTCCAGTCACATAATATTTCTGATAGACCTATGATTGATCTGTAAAAGCGTCCAAGGTCACCCATTCAATGCATTATTTGACCTCTATGTTTCTTCTCTTTTGAAGAAAGTAGCTGGTGACGAATGAGGTATATTGTGATAATGAAATGGTTGAAGAATTATTTGAATTTATATTTTGATGAATTTGAAAAAAAGAATGACGGCAAGAATCAAGATTGTTGCTGTCGCTGTCAAATTAAAAACGGAAATTTCAGCGTGGCAAATGACAAATATAACCGTCGTTAATAATTTAGAAGTGTTTTCTTTCACAGAGTGACGTTTTTTAACTTTGACCCTTAAATGAGGTCAAGTAAGTCAAAGAAAAAATAAGCTGTCATATTTTTAGATTTGTTTAATTACCTGGTACTGAAATTGATTTTTATAATTTTTTTTTTAATTTGTACTATCTAAATATATACTATTGGAAAACACTATGTTTTTAAAATATATTGTCAGTTATAAATCATAGAGCGGGCTCTCACCAGCAATCTGAGCTGGCCCAAATGAACTTCAGATAGATGAAGATTCATTTGCAAATGAGCCATTGAAGTAATCGCAGTTCGTTACACTCTGTCCGTACTTACTAATGTTGTTTAAATTTCACAATAATTATAATTTATTTTCCACTAAACTTTTTTTAGTAAATATTTTTTATTCATAAGTCTAGACATAAAAATTTGCTGTTGATCTTCCTATGAAATACATAAATATGATATACATATCAGTCTCTTTATCGTACTGACATTATATTTAAATGATTCCTAGGCATATTTGTTAAATAAACACAAAACTATCCACCTAAAAACCATTTAAGGCGGTTGGTTTTCCACATAAAAAGGAGGGTCCAGAACGTGTCTGTTTCTTGCTTAACCCCTTAACAGGTTTCTACAGGAAAAAAATTTAATGCAATAAGAGAAACCCTGTTACAGGACGATGTGTTTTGGTTTTTTCGATAGCTCGTTGAGTTGTTTCATAATAAATTTTATAAAGACGTGATTTTCTTCGAATTTTTTTTTTTCTGAAAATATTGATTCGTAAATTCTGTATTATCTAATACGATTTTCAAAAAAAGAAATCACACCACACAATAGGGACGGTTTTTTAACAACGCTGCAAATTTTGGTTGTAGACATACTCATTTCAGAGTATTTTATAGATATTTTTCGGAATTTGCTCTTGTCATCTCTGTCACTCAGGTACGGGTCGGGGAAGAGTTCAATTCAATTCAATTCCTTTATTGCTATTTGATTCTGTCGAACACTCAGCCACGTCAATTACTAATCTAAACAATACATTTGAAAGAAAAAACATGGACTTTATATAAATTTTTGACCACATTTACGGTCAAATAGCGTACATACAATTGTGTTTTTCATTTACAGTTTTAGTTTTGGACCAGAAACAGACACAGTTTATTGCAGCTTAATGCTGAGTAGGTTGCTGTTTTAAATCAACATTGTCAATTATTACACATATTATTCAAGTTATTCCATAAAACCTATTTAAATATCCGCTGTAAAGAGGCTTCGTTCATTATTATACTAATACAAATTTAAATTAATATCAACTTATTCTATGTCCAATATTAAATGTCAGAGAAAGCGGCTGTATAAAGGCCTTGTCAAATAATATTCTAATATTAGCAGCTGTACAGAGGCATTGTCATTTCGTTTATACATATTGAATATAAAAAATCACAATTTAAACTCGTAATTCAAATCAAATCAATTACACCTTGAAGAGCTACACTTGCCATGTTTTGAGTGATTGAAACAGAGTTAGCGTGCTAAATCGAAGCCGCGGAGAGAAAGACTATCCCCTTAACAAGAATAATTATTTTGTTACAGTGCCAATGACGCAAGTTGTGGCCGTGGCGGGAGAACCGGCGTACTTACCATGCGACATCTCAACGCAGGACGAAGATGATGCGGTACTGCTTGTGCTATGGTATAGGGAGGACTTAGGAACTCCTATTTATAGGTAGGCATAGTTCTATCAGGAACTTATTTATTTGAAACATAATGTTGAATATAAAAATATTAAATCAGTTCTCATACTCTTTTTGGAAATCTCATATTTTTTTCATTATTTTTCATGTGTTTGAAACTAATCAAATTTTTTTGTGATTTTCTAACGCAAGAAATTTTTTTATTAATTTTTAAAATTTTTTGTATTTATTACTTTACTTGTGCCGTAAGATCTTGCTTCTTATCTAACACGATTCGGAAACGGGACGTGAAGAACCCAAGAACTATTGATTTGTTTTCGAATGTCAAAATATATTATAATACCTGGGACATCCCACACAGCGCCATCTACTCCCAAACTAAGCGAAGCTTCTATTATGGGTATGCGGTACAAATGGCCATATGTTTTGATAGCGTTGACTTAGAAGTTTGATTTTTTTTCTTACAGTTCCAAGAGACTGTAGAATTAAGTACTAGAAAATTAATTTCAACGTTTTTGAGAAAAATGGCCTTGACAGACAGACAGACAAACCGACAACGAGGTGATCCTACAAGGGTTCCTTTTGGTGTACGGAGCCTTGAAAATTGTCATTTGTGTAAATAATTTCGCTACCAAAAATATTCGAAGCCGTCTGGAATTAAATGAAAATGTTCTAATTTTAAATGAAAGCCCACCATGATGTAATTCAAACGACAAATTAAACGATTTGAAATGCGTTGTATTGCAGAGTGTTTGAATGAAAAATCTCCAACCGGGTATTTATAAAGTGACGTCAAAATGAAAGCAATCAACAAAGTTCGGTCGAGAATTTTAATGAAAAATGCCCAAAATCGATTTCTGGCCACTTTCATAAAATTTAGAAATTATATTGGAACGATTGGAGTAGAAACGGGTGTTTTATATAATTAACTTCTTTGTGGATACAAATTGTAGGCACCTAATAATAAAAGGAAGATTCACACACACTATAGATATATACCTATATCGAAATAATTAAGCTATCCAAACAACGAATGGCATGTCGCTTCAACGGAAAAATACGACCACAACAAATTGTTATTTAATAATAACAATAATAATATCTGATACATCCCACGCAGCACTATCTAGTCCCAAAGCAGGCAAGTATTATGCTTGTATTATGGGTACTAGATAACTGATATAAAAAGTTAAATGTTACACATATATATACAGATATTTTACACTTAAATACGGAACAGATAGACAGGTTCCATTGACACGAATGTTTGTCCCGGGCGGAAATCGAACCCGCGACCTTTATCCCTGCGGTCAGCGTCTCTAGCCACTCGGCCAATCGGTCAGTTAGTAATGTTTTCTGTTTGTCATTTGTGACAGCTCTCAATATGCATTCCACAACTAGGTGATATTAAAGCGATTTAAATATACAAGGTAAAAGTTTAACAACCATCCAAATTTTAATGTAATGATCTTTGGTAAAAAACCGATGGCCGTCTTGTTTCCTTTTAGTATCGTTCAATAGAAAATTATTGAGATGACTACAAAAACTTTTCTCGAAAAAACCGTGTTGGGCTAGAGGTCTCAGGCGCGTCGTCACAAAGAAGGCAACCAAACGTTATAAAATAACGCTGTAGATAAAATAATTTATTATCAAAATGTAACCTATATTTTTTATTTACATAACGTGGTCTATTGGTGATACCTAACATCTAGTTTGGATGGTTGTTAAAATTTCATCCTGTATAGGAAGATACATTTATCGCCCAAAGAATTGGTGTTTTAGTTCCTTCAATTAAGAAAATCATTTTTAATTTTCACCTGGAAACATAAAAAGGCTTCAATGTGTAGATGAACTCTTCCAAGATATTACACCCAGGAAAAAAATGCATTTTCGTATGAAAAGCATTTTACAGATTCTTGTTTTTTTTTGTGTAAGTGATGCAATGTTTTTCCACGTATTTTGTCGCTGCGAGGATAATATACGAGGATATATATGTATTATGAATAGATCAGATTAGACAGTTTTTTTTTACAGCGTTGACGCCCGAGAACGTGATTTTGGAGTAGCGGAACGATGGTCTGACGAGAGCGTCTTCGCATCTCGTGCGTACTTCTTACCAGAAAGAAGACCAGCAGAACTGGCTGTGGACAGAGTGAGAGGCACAGACCAAGGTCTCTATAGGTGTAGAGTGGACTTTAAACAAGCACAGACTAGAAATTCCAGAGTAAACCTCACCGTTATCGGTAAGTCCGTTTGTATTGCTATTTGTACTACGAGCTTGCATGCTACTAAATGCTAGAGGACGCATTTATTTTTAACGCATTATCTTGGCCAATATGAAAACAGTATGTCCCGCGGTTATGGAATCAAACTTGCATGTTACAATTAACCAACTAATTTTGTCGGCGAAAATTCAAATATAGGTGTATTTATTATTTTTTAATATTTTATTTTATTTAAAATAAGAAGAATACCATCACCAAACATATTTTAGCAATTTGCTTGTTTCGTATGGAATTCCTTGAATCACATTCAAGTTATATTTATGAGATAGTGTATTTTAATCACGTTCTCTAAATTATAAAGCAAATATTTTTATTTTTTAATTTATTTATATATTTCATTATTCCGGTAAATTATGGTGAGCTGTGCTTTTAATTTTTAGAGACATCATTTGCCTTCGATATTTTGTGTTCTCCAGGAAAGGAGAAAACTTACTTAACCCATTCCCTACCACTTTTCTATACTAATAGTATATATAGAGGAAATTTTTCACTTTTTGTTTGTGACGGATATACTCAAAAACTGCTCAACTGATTCTAAAAATTCTTTCCCTAGAAAGCTACATTATCAGCGAGTAACATGGGCTGTATTTCATTTTCAAAGTAGTTTTCCGCCAGCGGCTTCGCTCGCGTGGAGTTATACAGTTGTATCGGAACCGCAATGATTTTGCACAGATATCGGTAGTTTATAAGCTGAAGGTAAATAGTAAATTATAAATCTGATGACGGAAGTTTGTTTCATATGATCTCTATGTTTTGAATACAATAATGAGTTCGGTGCCTATAATGGAATAAAAAGGGATGAAAAAAAAAATTTACACAATGAAATATACGTTAAAGAGGAAAATACTATGAAAAGTTTTTCAAATAAAAACATTAAAAAAATTTCACTAAATAATTTTTTTAAATAATGAAGTGCAGCCATCCTTTGTCTAAGAACTGCAGTAAACCCATCCGTGCCTGCAGTACAAAACATCCAGGTTGCAGTGCAACACCTAGGCAATCTAAATATCTTGATCACTTTGTGACAGACGGTATAAAAGAAGGTAATATACAAGTCAAAATAAATCTATATCGGGAATAATGTACTTGTTGTCTATGGACTGAAATCTCTCAAAAGTCAAAAATGCATTTAGGGTGTTGTTGGGGTTGCCACGCGCCCATAGCACATCGAGTAGATATCCATACAGAGTCCAACCTATCTAACAACGGACAAAATTTGTACCTATTCTCATAGGGTTGACACATGTTACACGTTAAAAAAATTTGGGGAGAAAAATAAAATAAAGTATGTACATAGTTAAATGTATATTTAAAAAAGTAATAATGACTAGTATAATTTGACACATCCTAAATAAAATGTATTATAAATGATTAAACGTTAACAAGTTTTTTTGTTGTTTTTCTAATGTTTTACTAATTTAATTGATATTATCTCAATTTAATTTAAACAACGAAATGGTAAAACCCATAATTCGTCAGCACAATTGCTCGAAAAATCATCATGAATCGCTTTGAGTACGTGCGCCGCAGTCGCAACCCTATCCGTTATACGCCAACTCAAATGGCGCAAACCAGTTTTTACCACGGCTAGCCGGCTGAACGTACGTCATACCGTCCGTCCGTCGGTGAGAGGCCAAGCGCACATTGTCGCGCTATGTGAGAGTGTGCTACAGCGGGCCGCTTCTCTGTAAATTGGCTTCTGTACGGATATTTAGTCATGTGCCAATACCATCCTTTCTGTCATAGCTGACCGAGTTAACAGTTACTTCGTAAAGCACTGGGTGAGGCAGCACATTCGGCATTGATTGTTGTTCTACATATGTAATATATTGTATTTGTTTTATTGTAATTACTAACATAATTTAAGATTGTATATATATATTTACTTATTTCTAGATTAATTTGTATTTTTGTTCGAATTAAAGATAATATTATTTGATATCAGATTCAACTCGATTTAACAAAATACAAAGAGAAAATAATTAAGATTTTATTAATATACTAATTTGTATTCTATTTATTATCACTTGATTTTTATAAATAAAGTGTGAAAAGTACAAATATTATCATTACTCAAACCTGTGTTGAATATTGTAAATAGAAACCTGTAAATGACTAAGTTAGCGAAAAATTTTAGTCACCTTTACTTTTTTTTTAATTTTCTGCAATTAATTGCTTAATTTAAAAAAAAATCAAACTTAAAAACTGCTCTACAAAAAAAGCATGCCTTCAGAAAAGAGATATTAAATTATTCTAATCTAATATAATCTGCTTTGATTAACGTTTGATTTTTTTTTCTAAATAAGCCAAAAAATACCCACATTTTAGTCTATAACGTCTCTTAAATCTACCGAATTTACCGTTCAAACTTAAATTTACTTGATAATAATTTGATTCACTTTATATATTTTGTTTTTATTATTTTATTTTTAAATTGTATTCCACTTCAACACAATAACATCACTTTACCTTATCGACCCCACCTTCAAGAAGATTATCCGAAATTTTTGACAGCCTTTATCCGTGAAATGAGCTCACACCCGCCTTGTGTACAGATAGGGTGGAATCGTCGATGTACTGCGTTTATTCTGATATAATTGAATCTACGCGTCGCGGTAGGACCGCCGGGATATAATCGGCTTTGGTAGGATTTGTGTCATGTTAATTTTTTTCGGAAAGCAGCTTACAGGTTAAACCGGGTATGGGGCCAGGTGATTCTGTTCGCGCGTTTTTGTACTGAGGTCGCGCGACATTGTGTCGTGCCGTGTCGAGATTATGAAAGCATCGACATATCAGTGACGTTTTTTCCTTTTTTTTTCGTGATAATGTTTTTTCGACATAAACGCAATTTATTCGGGTGATAAACAATATGTCGTATAAAACTCTTAAACATAAACAGATTTAGTTGTAACTTAAGTAGATAAGGTCGAATAATAATTTGTTTTTATCTATATCATAAATGGACTTGTATATTTTATTTTCATAAATCCGGTCATTTCTTTATTAAGACTTGGCAATTTTACAATCTATCTCGTATCATTTTGACATTTTTTTTGACAACGAAACAGAAATGACAAACGAATTGACATGAAATCGACATTATTGTCATGGACGTTTATAGAGATACCGTATGTGACAACTAAATGAGAACAATAAAATATATCTACCACGTATACCAAAACACCAGTTCAACTTTCGATTTATTAACTGTGAGGTAGAATTTTGTGTAACCCACATGTAAAATGCCCATTGGAATGGAATAAGAAAATAAAGATTCTTAAATCAAATTTAATATGTAATTCAATAAAATATTTACTTACAACAATGAAAATAAAGTAAAGTCTGTCTAATCACCGAGTCTGACATTTTGCTCACGTTTTCGATCGTTTTGAAGTATGACACACTTCATTCTGATAATTATGCTATCTAAGGATACTTGACGACCGCTTAGCTTACGAAGCTGGAGGTAACGAGTTCGTATCCCAGGTCGGGTCAGTGTTTATATGATGAATATTGATACTGGTACGGGATATTGGTTGTTATATGTATGTGTTGTCTTCGTTTGGTATCCAAAACACAAACTAATTCTTAGTTTGGAGCCAAGACGTTGTTTTCATGTAAATTTTATTATTATTGTTATTATTCAAAACATTTTATTTATCTGAATAGTATAAATAATTCATAATCTACTCAAGTTCATTTCCCGGTCAGGTATCGTCTTAGTAGGTACGGTCCTTAGATACTTCCTTCGCTACTTTTTAATCTGCTCTACTTTCTACTATCTACTTACAATAATCAATTCGTGCAATCTCATTAGGTCCGAGTGTTATAGATGTCGCCTATTTCGTCGGCATATTTATATATCTATGGCGTCTCTTACCGACCCTTTTCTTTACACACGTATATCTCATTTTTTCACTCTACTTTGATTCAACCTTTTCATATGACCAGTATGTTTGTTGATCCTAAATTAAAGGAGAATGCCCATTCGTGGTACTCATGCATCAAACGAAAAACCATTTGTAAATTATTATTTATTTATTTTAGAAGTCGTCCTGTCATTTCTCTGCTTATTTTAAACAGGAGATTTATTTTAGCAATTAAAAACGTTTAATATTGACTACACATCGTCAACTGATTTTTATTTTTTCTGTATAAATTGCACAAACGAGTTGCCAAATAAACAAGAATGTTGAAACGAAACTCCGATCGATATTATTATCGATTATAATTAAAAACAAAAAAAAATGACGTTCCTGTTAGTGTAACGCAATTATCAAATTATGTTATGTTTTCTGTACGTGTACATAACTATCACTGACTCCGTGCCTCGGAGAGCACGTTAAGCAGTCGGTCCCGATTGCCGTCAATAGATGGCGGTCGTTACAATACACCAACCCGCACTGGATTAGCGTGGTGGATTTAAGCTCCAAACCCCCTCGCTCTGGGGGGAGGCCTAAGCCCCTGCAGTGGTGTATAATAGGCTGATGGAAAAAATGTTATATTTTCAAAAAAAAACTTCGAAGCTCCAGTTTTGTTTCCTCCAATTACTACTGCTGATTGTAAATTGTAGTTTTATACACCGTTTAAAACAACTTCAGCATAAACCGTGGTCAATAGGTATTTTGATGGGCATCATCCTTTCCCATTCAATAAAGTCAGAATTGGCGAAATCGCTGTAAGCAGAGAACGCCATCAACTAAAAAAAAGAAGAAGAAGTCATAATACTGTATAACAGGTGAACGAATCTCTACAAATTTCCTTAGTCTTTTATGACGGTGTGTCGAGAAAACACGACATCCGCTCACCAACTCTGTCCTCTTTTATGGCAGAATTCCTTTGTTCCGTAAAACACTTTGAGTCCTTCTGTACCACAAATCTTATACGAAACGAGACTGCACGCCACTCTATAAAATAACATCTACCGTAAAGCAGTGAATCGTAAACAGAAACTATTTTCTCATAAACTGCTTCGCAGTGCTTTATTCCAAATGAAGTTTCTCTCATTTAAAGCTTTTAAGGCTGTAGATTAAAAATAAAAAGCTCCATACAAAGAACGCGTGTTAAAAGAAAGCTGTTCCTCAAATCATTTTTTGAACCAATGTTTTTGAACACTATCATCTGTATGTTTTTATATTTTGCCTGGAATGCTGTATTATAGATATCTGTATAGATGTTAAAGCTTATTTTTATTTATTTAATAATTATTTTTTTATTCGGTAAATATCAATTTACGAAAATAGCACAGTGAAATTAGTGAAAAAGAAAAACACACAGCTTTCAGATTTTTTACACCTATACAAATCAACTTATAAAAAGAACAATCTGTGAGACAAGAAAACTAAAATCGACACAAATCAATCGATAAATACAAACCCAGACAATTTAATATAAAAATCTACTTACCAAAAAACAAGTCAAATCACTGAATATTAATTTTGAAATAGTACATTATGATGCAAGTACAGTAACCTGCATATTATAGTCGAGGTGTTTACAGGCACGAGGCGAAGCCGAGCACTTATAATAAACCGATGACTATAATAGCCAGCTTACTGAGTACGAGTATCATACGACGTTTTTCAATACATTTGCGATAAAAACTTGGTAGATACTTCAAATGTAATAATGGCGGGAGCTAAGGGCGCGAGTGAGTTGCTTTCGCGGTTTACGCATACGTCACAAACAGAATGCTCATTTGTGGTTGGTGTAAAGTAAAAAGGCCTAGTACTGTAAAATACAACATTACGGTACAAGTTTCGATGTCATAAAGACCGTAATAATAACAAATGTATTGAAAAAATGATTACTCATTTTAGCCTTCTCGTTGTAGAGACGCTTGTATTGAAAATGTCAAAATTATAAGTTTCTTCCAAAATATAAAACTTACTTTTAATAAGTAAACTTTTCTTAGTGATAAAAACTTTTTTAATATCAATTATTTAAAAAGAAAACGTTTTCTCCGAAACCAAGGACTTCCAACAAAAAAATTGTCTTTCATTTAAAAGTCGGGTTAATAATAACTGTTTTAGTTTCTCAAAAGTTTTTGTGTAGTTGAAACTAATAGGATAAACATAAAGAAATGTGATGATTCAAATTTTATTATAATTAAACTAAGTCGGTATTATGTGTCCATTGAAACTCAAACTGTCGCTTCTAAAAATAAGTAAAAATTTTTTCAAGGTACAAACATGAATTCTAGTAAAAATGTTATATTATTAACTACACCTCTTTTAAAGCTGAGCCACATTAACGTGTCATATTCGCTACACATTAACCATATTTGCTCAGATTGAAAGTAACGAGCTATTTAAGTGACAGAGACAATTGATTCATAATGATCGATGACAAGTCAAAACAAAAAGTTAACAAAAATACAAAATTATTCTTCTTGCCCGAATCCCAATGTAAAAGATACCCAATTATTGGTTGCAAGAACTTACTTATGAAGATACGGAGTCGCTTTTAGCAATTGTGCAAGTCCTTACCTACTTTAGTTTTATTTATATTTGAAACGGTAAATTTTTGTTATAATATTTACCTACATACAAAGGTGCTTTTGAAACGTACATATACTAACTCACACACGCCATCACTCTACATTCAGACGCAAACACGTACACACAAAATACTCTCAAATTCTCAAATACTCTAATCTCTCAAGTACTCTAATAGCTTTTAACTTCTATTAGTTCCCATTAAGTTTTTAATAGTTTTAAGCAATATATACATATCTTATTGTTAAAATAAATATCATGAATTAACTATACTAAGTCCGCGGAACGGATGTCTGGAGACATATAATAAGAACAGGTTCTACCTAGTTTAAGCTCCAGTCTCCCACAATTACCGATCGCATATTATCGCAAATAATTATCGCATTAATGCCCTTAAATGCGAGTATTTATGAAAATCAATGAAGTAGATTGTCGTGATAGCCCAGAGCGCAACGAACCTGTCTCAAATTTATAAGGCCATAGGGCCATGGTTCGAATCCGGGCGTGTACCAATGAGTTTTTCTGACTTAAGTACATTAACTATCACTGACTCCGTGCCTCGGAGAGCACGTTAAGCAGTCGGTCCCGGGCGCTGTCAATAGATGGCGGTCGTTACAATCCCCAACCCGCAGTTGGAGTAGCGTGGTGGATTTAAGCTCCAAACCCCCTCATCACCCTGGGGGAGGCCTAAGCCCCTACAGTGGGGTAACATGGGCTGATGATGAATGAAGTAGATTAAAACATAATGCGTTAGTATTGCCCCGCCTTAATACAGAACCCTAAAAGAGTGTACACCGTAGCGAAAATAATCAAGGAAGCGTTGATGAAATCAATAATTACGCCACTTATTTAAATGAAGGCCATTGTGAACAATATCCAATTTGTGTACTAGCGACGGATCGAAAGCCGAGATTGCGTAGAAAATTTAAGGGCAAGGACTTCGCGCCCGGAAAATCGGCACAAAATCGGCGCCTTAATCAACACGGATTACGTGAAAGTTCAGGAAAAACTCAGCATCGTGGCATATTTAATTGAGACGATAACAAAGACAAAACGGTCACGATTTTATGACTTACAGTCTTGATTCAAAGAATGCGGCCTGTTAGATGGGTATTGCGTTAGGACGCGGAAACTTTACAATAATATAGCATACATTAGTATTACACATAGGTTTCTCTTTTCCCGGAAAAACTCACGGTTCCTGTAAAATAAATATTCTTCATAAAACGGCTGAAGAAATTTTGATGAAGTTTAGTACGAAAGTGTTTTTAGATTTCTAATAACACAGAGAATTAATTTTATCCCGAAAAATACACAGTGCCTGTGGTATACCTACTGCGTTCATGCTAAAATGGCTAAACGGATTTTTCTAAATTTATACATATAGTCTACGCGGGCGGAGCCGCGGGCAGTAGGTAGTATTGTATATATTGATATAGCATATATATTCTGATTTAATCACTACGTTAAGTGATTCAGCGTCATCAACCCGAGCGTGACGCAGAGCCGTGACGGTTTAGTTTCGTTCACTACTCAAAAAAAAAACCCAAAGTGCGCCTAAAGATGTTTTCATTTTAAAAAACAAGTCATCACGCCTCAAAAATTCTATTTGAGCCAAGTGGCACACGCTTTTCTTCTATCCCCGTAAAGATAGGCCGGGTCCTCTTGTAACGACCCCTTCATTAATTTCGTAAAGATTTCCCAATTCGGGACAGTGGTGTTAACTCGAAGAAATTTCATCAAAAGTTTCAGACAGTCACATTGAAATTTCAGAACCGGAGTGCGACATGGCATATTGTATTATTTAATGTTCTATTTCAACCGACCGATACTCCCACAAATTGTCTAACTGATTGGCCGAGTGATTAGAGACTCTAACTCGCCATGGATCGCGGGTTCGATTACCGTCCGGGACAAATATTTGTGTGCATGAACATGTCTATTTGTTCCGTGTCTGGATGTTTATTATCATAGTACATAATATAATATTTCATCGCAATTTATGTCGCATTTTCAGCTGAATAAGTGACAATCTAGGATTTTTAACAGACTGAAATGAAAAATTTTGGAATATTTCTTTTGGTGGCTTGGAAAGACATTTTTATAAAGAAATTGTTCTTATTTAATTATAAAGTTATTATGTAGGTTTGTATGCGCCCTAAGTTTTTATTTTAGTCTTTTAAAAATCAATGTGCAAAGTGCAAGATGCAAAGTGCTCCTTGGCATCCGAAATGAAAAGAGAGCACTGCTAGTATTGCACGATTTCTTACCAGACGTCAGAATCTCAAAAAGGTCCAGGTTTGAGTCCTAATTACTTTCTAGTTTTTGGTAATGATTTAACATATAACTGATTAACATAATTTTTTTTTTTATTTTATTTTCCTAATTACTAATTCTTTTTAATTTAGTTCCACTGTCCACCTCCTGCCTCCTTTATCAAACCTTCGTCACCAATTATAATGTATGGAACTCGTCAAAACGACCAAATGAGTTCAAACTTAAAGGAGTCACTAGTAACCGTTGAAGAGTTCCAATGTGCACCTCCTGACTCCTTCATAAGACCATCGTAACCAAGTATAATGTATGCGACTCGTCAAAACTGACCTAATGAGTCCAAACTCGCAGGGGATACTAGTAATCGTTGACGAGTTCAATGTCCACCTCTTGCCTCCACCATCAAACCCTTGCAACCAAGTATAATGTATGGGATTCGTCAATACTAACAAAACGAGTCCAAACTCGAAGGGGTTAATAGTAATCGTTGAAGAATTCCAACGTGCAATCCTGACTTTATCATTAGACCCTTGTTACCAAGTTGAAATGATAATGTTGTATTGTCACTTAAATTCAATGTGTATTCACAGTTTAATAAGAATCGGCTTATATGAAGTACTTGATAAAACCGTCGTAACATTTAAAACAAAGGTACAAATGTTCGGGTTGAAGCTAAATAAAACTGTTTAATAAAGAACTAACTGTAACTGTTTAGCGTAACGATTTAAAAAAAAATGGCGTAAGTCTTCTAATGAACGAGCTCACGTCTATCCAACTTGATCCATATTTTTTTTCCACCAGCTAATCCGTCGACCTGAAAGTAGCCGAATAAAATAAAATTTGCACAATAATTAACTAAGCACTCTTAATACTGAAGTTCGTTGAAAATTAGAAAAATAGGAACGTCTATATAACGTATTATTTATTTAAAGAGGTAATTAATTACACCAGAAGATCGAAGGTTACTGGGTCGAAATTGGTTGAGATGGAATAATGTCCAATTTTGTTTTTGTCGTATTGAATAACACGATATACCCTCCGGTTGATATACGAATTTTCAATTTTTTATAAAATTCATTAAATGCTGGTGATTTTAACGGCAGAACCATTGCAATATACACAAAGGTTTTTGTCTACATTATAACTCAAAAAAAAATACTTTTTTCTAAACAAAAGGAATTTTGTTCTAGCTTAAAATAATACGTATCGCTTTTAAAAAGTCTCTGTCAATGACATTACATATACTTTTTAGGTAGACATATTATACGCTTTCTCGGCGTGGCAATCTCAAAGTAAGGTTTAATCTTTAAGCTTTACGTGGTCTCAGTCTATGCTCAATCCTACGCAATCGATTTGTCACGTAACTTTTGTGTTTGTCCTGCTTCAGTTTTCAAAATTCTTTGTTAAGACGTGTGGATATAAAACTATTATTAAAAAGAGGCCAAAAATATCGTTTCATTGGCTAGTATCCATAAATATATAGAATTTTTATTAAGATTTTTTTTAAAATTTGTTTTTATCTCTACACATTAAAGGCGTCAATATGCTTATAAGTAGAGTTATACGAGATTTCGTGAAAGCTACATTTTTCGGTTCCGTCTGTATTGAAGTAACCAGTCTACTTGAAACTATATGTAACGTCATTGGTCTCTGCATGTTGTTTTATTACTGATTATAGCATGAATATAACAACTATACCGTTAGAAATTTATATGAGATATTGGCTTTGATAACGTATCGGTAAGTACTTTTATTTGTATTACAATTCATCAATAATCCGTGCCTTATACTGTTAACATTTTAATACTTTTATGGGTTAACATTTTTAATTTATACTTATTTATATAACAAAACAAATCTTCGAGCTTTAACCAACCCTAGGAACAATAGTGCAATCCCATACTATTACGACTTTACTTACAGGCGTAGCTAGCGGAATTCAGATCACGTGTGAAGGCACGCTCCGGGCTAATTGCTCGTTTTGATCCTTTATGGGCCGAGGATTCGTCTATGGGCTGTGATTCTCGTTCATTAGTCACGTTTCTGCGATTCCCACTGTGTCCGGACGCATGTTTACTTTCGTCGGGACGTTATTGGACGCCCGTATATTATGTTTTGCGAGATATATATATGATAATGACTGACTGTCTTTATTATATCACTGCGGGCACACGGTTGAATGTGTTTTCAATGAAGCAATGAACATTTTTTTTTTTGGTAAGGTTTAGGAAGACTGTATGATACTTATCTTGATTTAAAACGTATACTTATTACAATATATAAATATAAATTTACATTTTGTTTTATTTATATTTTTTTTTTACTTATAAAATAAATTAAAAATTGTAAGTATATACCTACTTAAAGCTGGGCCCTTTTGCGCTTGCGTACCAATAGTCAAAATTTTGTAACAATAATGTTCAAAAATTATTGCATTTATAGAAATAAGTTAAATTTAAATAATATTCATTTAAAAGACATATTAAAAAAAATTCTCCTTCACAGCGAATATTTCAAAACACTAACTGGTGTATATT
The DNA here is from genome assembly GCA_949709985.1 of Luffia ferchaultella. NCBI lineage: Eukaryota > Metazoa > Arthropoda > Insecta > Lepidoptera > Psychidae > Luffia > Luffia ferchaultella. The sequence goes on along the minus strand of OX453256.1, from coordinate 2,364,702 downwards.
TTTTGCCTACGGCGTATATTTTTTTCCTTACATTTTCGCTGTCACTACGCGGTATATTTATGAACACCCATGACTTTTCGTTTATAATTACTATAATGTCCTGTTTGTATGTGAGGGACTGGAGATTTCTATATGTACGGCATCAAAGTTTCATGGTTTGTTTTTTTGCAGTGCCTCCAAACAAAATGGTTATCACGGACGATAGAGGCGAAGTGAAGCAAGCCATAGTCGGTCCATACGTCGAAGGAGACTCTTTTACTTTAAAATGTGATGTCTTTGGGGGTAAGAGCCATAACAGTACAACGCACATACATGTCGTATTTAAAATAAAAATATTTTTTGTTATTAATGTGAAAGTTTTCTTTTTGTATTGCTCCAAAACTGTCATACTCTTCGATGATTGATATCTAAGAACATTGTTATTTATATGAGACTTACAGAAATGTTGGGAGTTGTACTAAATTGGAAAAGTTATATTTTCTTGAAAAATATTCTGAAAACTTTTAATTCCTTTATGACACAGATTTATGTAAAAAACAGATTTTAAGGAAAAAACAAATAAATCTTTCTAAATAATAATAATAATAAGAACATTTTTTTTACATTATGTGACAGAGGGTGACAATTAATTATGAGCATAGAGAATAAACAATGACTTCCCATATATTATCATGCAAAGTAAAGACAGCAAAATAAAAAATGGACAAGTTTTTTCGATAGAACATACAAAAAAAACCTTAGAAAATATTCTAGCGGAATTGTTATTTCGCATAGCAAGTAAAAGTAATTCAAGATCATTGCAAAGAACCGACTACATTGAATAGCGATCGCTGATTAGTCACAATGGACCTTTGTTATTGATAGCTGCTGCTGATTGGCTATTAAGGGAAAGTATGAAAACGAGAAATTGATTCGTAGCGATTACAAGAAACCTTAATATAACTAAGCTTTTGGAGAAAACGGCGTCATCGCAAATAACTAACGCAGATACTGACTAATCAGAAAATACATACAAATCTTAGTTTGAAACAGCTAACTACGTTCAAAATATACATCTTAAAATAAACTTGGATTTTTGCAATGATCCTGAAGTTATTCAAATTCATGAAACTTTTTTTTCGAGTGTTCATTTATTCGGATTTTCGCAATCATCTAAAAATTTTCGAAATTATCCATTTCTTCTAATTATCCTACGACATGTGCAACTTTTACTAATAGTAACTGAAATAAAAAGTAGAAATTACTTTGTTTAGAATCACTAACTAATTTAATATATATTTTATGTCTTGTATTTTTTCATTGTTACATTCAATCAAAATAAAAAATAAAATATCAAACAAGTTGGAACAGTTTTAGATAAATTTTACACAAGATCCGATAGTGTGAATTCTTCTTGCAATGTTACCACAAGCACGAATTTTACAATTTACCAAATAATCATGACAGAGTTACAAAAATTACTTTTTAATAATTTGATAATTAAGTACTTCTAAAAAATATTATTTAGTTAGAAAATATTACTTTCTGGTTCATTTTGTCATACGTGGTATGTCATCTTAATGCCGCTGTGTATATTAATATTTTCCATTATATAATTATCCTTTTTCTTGCATGGACGTACCTTCTTAGTAATACATGTATCTAATTGTTCTTTTTTGATCAGGTCGTCCTCGACCATGGGTGAAGTGGTTCCGTGATGAAGCCGAAACGGACACACCAGCGACGACGTTACCTGGTGGAGGTGTTCGTGGAGTGTTGCGCGTCGGGCCCTTATCAAGAGCCGATGTTCGCGCCGCGCTAACTTGCCGAGCTGCTAATCATGCACGAGCGCACCCTATTGAAACTACACTGACCCTCGATATGAACTGTGAGTTTCGGTATTCATTCTTAAACGATTCATACTTTCGTACATAATTAATGGTTTCTTGTATTATTAAAGACTTAACATAAAATACCAGCTGCTTCGCCTACAAACTGGTATCTTTGATATCAGTAAGCTGAGTTTAGGTGGTAGGACTGAGGTCCTCATGTTGTGAGGGTGGCTGGTAAACTGAGCTCTGCTGTTTTTGCAATTAGGCAAATAAGAAGACTAACCGATGTGCCTACAGCGAGGCTGGTTTATTTTAGCTACTTTATAACATAATTTCAAATGGCATACTCCTCTGGGAAAAGGCCGTTGGCATTCAATCAATATTTGTCCTGCATAAAAGGTTGTTCGAGCTATATATAAATTAAAATCTAAAGTTAGTCTAAAGGCTCACTTTAGTTAGTAACTTTAAAGAAAGTAACATAAGGTTGTCTGGAAGGGATTGCTCTTAGCGATAAGACCGCCCACTGTACCTACCAAACATAGTTATAAGAGATACCTACATTATTTATTTTTGTTCTAACTTTTGGTGTACAATAAAGAATATATTATTATTATTATTAACATTTTGACAGTCCCTTATCAGTACATTTATGAAAATCTAGTTTATGTACATAAAAACTTAAATGCTTTCTCTAGGGTGGGTGATGGCCACAACTTAAATACAAAACATAGCATATGTTATCAATTTCAAGGGTCAGACTTTCAAAGGTCAATAATTCTTTCATGGAGAATCGTATCCGTTTTTATAATAAAGTTCCAAAAGAAATGTTAGACTCAAATTCTAATCACTTTATAAAACGAGTTAAAGTCCAACTCGTGAAGAAAGCTTATTATTGTATTACCAAATATTTTAATGATAATGATAATGAAATCATTGTAATAGTTATATGCATTTTAAATTATTAAAAAGAAATAATTAAGAAAAACATATATTTAAATAAAATAAACAGGGAGGAGCTTCTTACTGGTTTTTCTCCTTCTAGTTTTCCGTACCGATACCTAATCAATTTATTTTAACTTTCAGTAAATGTGTGTAAACATCTTATATTGAATAAATAATTTTTAATTTTGATTTTTGGACGAAACAACAGGAATACTACTTCAGCCGTAACAGACGCTGTTTTGCTTCTCTATGGAAATAAGCATTTAATTTTGTCACATTGGAAACATAAACAGTGGACCGACAATGTAAACTTTAGACATAATAAAAAGAAAATCGGTACCTATCAACTTTTATTACATTGTACTTGCGCCAAAGTATCAATGCGACGTCACAGAATATTTACGACTTCCAGTCATTTATTTATTTGTTTATCTGTTATCGACGCTTTTCTTTTTCTACTTAATTTATACAAATTATTTCATATTGATTCGTTTGTGTAAACAGTTCCACCGCTCACGGTGCACATCCTTGGTTCGAACCAGCCACTCTCGGCGAGCAGACGCTACGACCTGTTATGCCAGAGTTCAGGGTCCAGACCACCAGCATCAATCACTTGGTGGAAAAATGGTCACAGGATAAACAATGCCAAAGAAACAGTGAGTAATGTGAATAGGACCACTACGATAACGATTTGTTTATAATTTATTAGAGAAAATAGAAACAATTGAATGAAGAGAAGATAAAAAGTTTTATTTTTATAAATTGGGAATTATTTATAAAAATAATTTTATACCAAAAAATTATTTAGACTGTACCTACAATAGTTATATCGGATTACAAGACAATAACAGTTTTTTTTTTTTTTTGAAACGTGAAAATATAACTATTAGCTGTAACTTGCGCTATTTGTGATTTCTCGTAATGTGTCAACACTTTGAAAATGCATGTTTTATTTTTGCAAAATCATATATCTTCTAGTACATATATATCGTCAGTGTCATTATTTGATCGTGCTACATTGCTCGTTATATAAGCTTATAACAATTAATCAAAACAACTTAATAGTTCCATTAAACTTTGTAAATACACCAAAACGGCCATTTGCGCGGTGGCGAGCGTTCAATGTAACAAACGCGCTGACAAATTCCTCTGTCTCAGTGTTGTAATCTCTATTGTTGTAACGCACATCTCCAAGTCAAAGTAAAATAAGGGCACGTAAAAGTAATAAATGTAGATTGAATTGGACAGGCCGTAGTCGAGGCGTGCTCAAACCGCTCGTAAGGGACTTAGGGCCGGCCGTTTTTATTCTCAACCTAAAGGAAGTTCACTATAATGTATTTCTCAATTGATGAGAATGTGTGCCATGCGACCTCCAAATGAAGGCCCCCGAAACTGATATACGGTCAATAAACTATACGTTACAAAGGGAAGCCTTTGAAATTTTATTGCTTCAAATCGTATGGAGGGGATTAGTGTTGGCTTTCACGGCTAGAATTTCTCTATTTTAATCTTGAAATACCGGACACCTGATTCCTTGTGACTAAGGAAGATGTTTCTACTCTTTCCAACATTTTACAGCAAAATGAATTCACTAATATCGACGTTCGGTCTTTAAATATCAATGCTGGATGCTGATATTTCTTTTACTTCTTTTCAAAAGACCTTCATTTAGTTGTCATCATTCACTATGAATTGTTGTGTCAACTCGGCTGTCATTATCTCCCACTTGCCTCATAAAATTAATTTTATACTTTGGAATGTTTAAACTTTCAGGCGTTTTTCAGGAAGTTTTCATCAAATAAAGTTAGTTTTCATTTGTTTTTCATCGAACTTTTTGGAGGGAATCAGTGTCACGTAACAGTATTATTTACGTGCTTGTAATTTTATTGCATTAGTTGAAGATATTGATTTTTTCAACAGTTATCTACGGATGGTAACACCACGACGTCAACGGTGTCCCTGCAGTTGAATAAAGGTGACGCCGGTGCTCGTCTCGCCTGTCGCGCGTCAAACCCTCAGATGCCCACCGCGCCTCCTCTGGAAGATGGGTGGACATTGGATATACAATGTAAGTGTTGTGGTTTGAAATATTCCTTATTCGGTACCCTAATATCCGAACGCTTGGTAATAATACGTTCGGGAAGTATCCTACCTTATCTCATACACTGACATTTACTGGCCGTCGTTGCCACGCTCGCCTGCGCCAACACACAATTTGTTTACCAAGACGTCACGCTTAGACGTCACGTCAGATGTTTTATGAGGACATATAGTTTTACTGTATAAGTGGGTCATATACTCGAAACCCAGCTTGAGTTTCGGGCGAAAACGGATATTAAGTCACTCAAGCGATATATAATTCTTGAAATAAATCATACTATTTGTTTACCAAGGCCAAACATCAAGAGATACATCAATGAACACGACAAAGGACTATTCCATTGTAGTTGCGTTTAGACTAATACTAGTATACATAGACGCAAACCGTCAAATTAATATAATTTTTAATACGTTTATTAAAGTTATAAAATATTATATATTATAATTTAAATTTATTAATTTATAGTCATGGTTACTTTAAGTTAAGCTGCCATATCGTTACGGACAGCAGGATGGGGCTCTCCATTTGGAGAGCATCCCAACAGCGTGATTAAAATATCACATTACACTAAACCTACTTATACAATTTATTCTCCTCTAATACTTCAATATAATAATAAATTTGAGAAAATTTAATCTCATAACCAGTTCTCAGGAAGTATGTGATCCTTTCGTTTTTTTTTTAAATTACCTATTCCCATGTGTGTATTTACGTTCAAAATAAATTCTGTTTCCTCCTCAATATCTCAAGTAGCTACATAAAATGATGGCAATTTATTTATTATTACTTACCACTAAGTGAGATATGAGTCAGTTCTAGGTTTTCAAACACTCCATGATTATTTAGGAATATACTTTCCTGCATACCTGGTAACCACACACATCATCGGGTTTTACAAGGTTGTTATAAGTGTTATCTTTCAGATGTTCCCGAGACGACAGTGCGGTTAGGCACCAACTTGGACCCGTCTAATATTAGGGAAGGTTCTGATGTGTACTTCGATTGCATTATCAAGGCCCATCCCTATGTTTATAAAGTTGAATGGAGGCATAATGTAAGTTTTCTATAATTATACAGAAATCTATAAGTTTGCTTAAATTCGGTGTTATGTTGTTATAGAGCTTATATTCTATCTAGTCTGTGATTTCTATTTGTTCGTTTTTTAGTCTTTACACAGAACTTCTTTGCGACCTAAAGTAAAATTTAACTTGTGTTTGGCTCAATTCACCTTACATTGCGATTTTCATTGTTTAAAATTATCAACAAGATACTATTCAAAAGACTGGCTTTTATACATATAAACAAGGAAAGGAGAACTGACACGGAACCAGAAAGGGGAGTGGTAATGACAACGAGAGCGTGAGGAAAATACTAAGACATTTTAAAACAGTGAGCGCAAGCCGTCGTAGATGCGAGCACGCAGACATTTTGCATGTTCCAGGTTTACAACAAATGTCCATATAGATATTATATTGCTACCTTTACATTCAATAAATATTCATAGAATACTACAAAACTGAGACTCCTTAGGGAAATCAATCGCCACGTTTGGTCTGAGCTCTGCACTGATTTATGGAATGCCTAAATACCAAAATTTATATATCCGTTGTAATTTATTACCAAATAAGGCGCTTTATTTTTCAAGGGAACGACCACCACCCTCCCTTCCCTTCACATCCCCTGTTCGTCTAGTTGTTGGCTAAAGTAATTGGAATCTATTCCCTTGGCAATACTCAAACAAACTACTTTCTAGTTACCAGTTCATCATCAATCCTTACTAATGTCTGGTTATTCCGGATATTAGCAACGATCGATTTCATTCATTTCACAAAAACAAACAGGTTAAATATTAATATTCAACATGTAATATCATTAAAAAATATTAGGATTGTCATTTCATTATACAAATAAACGATGGAAAATAATAAGACATCTGTTAGAACAATATTCTGATGATTAATTGAATTTGCGAATAAGTGTAAAATTATGTCTAATCATGGACACTTATTTTAATATTAAAATGGCCAAACTACAAAAAATATATGTGGAAAAGGGAATGGTAACCGTTCTAATTAGGAAATAATAGGAATAAATAGGAGTAGAAAAATACGTACTATACCAAACCATATCATATCAGCCTATTATGCGCCACTGCAGCTTTGGCTTCCCGTCTAGGTGAGGGTATTTGGAGCTTAATCTACCACGCTACTCCAGTGTGCATTAGTGGATTTTAAAGACTGCCATCTCATGATGGCACCCGGTACCGACGCGAACCGATGGCTTAACGTGCTTTCCGAGGCACGGAATTGGTGATAGTTATGTACTTAAGTCAGAAAAAAACTCATCGGTACATAGGCGTATCTGGGATTCGAACCACGAGTTTCTAAACAAAATGTAGGTTCGCCATAACTCGCCTATCACGACACGAAATATGTGTTTATATATTTTGATGCAGGTTGCGAGAAGTAACTTAAATGTGACTCAAAGAGGCAACGAAAGCTCTTGTTACCTCTCTAGTAATTTTGTGCTTGTTAATCCAATAACCTAATTAGAACAGTCTAATAGTTTTGATGGTTTCAGGGTAAGGTTTTACTTCATAACGTTGGCCAAGGAGTCATTATCAGCAATCAATCGCTGGTACTGCAAGGTGTTGGCAGAAGAACAGCGGGGAACTACACTTGCGTCGGTTTCAATGCCGAAGGTGACGGCGAAAGCAAACCCTTTACACTTAACGTTTTGTGTAAGTACCTATAATATTACTGTACACAAGTTGTCCCCGCCTGCAATACCTTATATCAGTCAAGTCATATTTATAATACGGTAGTATATAAGCTACCACCGCTTAGCTTAGTGGGTAGCGACTCTGCCTACGAAGCTGTAGGACCCGGGTTCGAATCAGTATTGGTACCGGGTCTTGGTTGTTAAAGTCGTATGTATGTGGTGTCTTCGCTTGGTACCCAAAACACAAGCTAATGCTTAGTTTTGGGGCCAAGACGTTGGTGTGATGTAGACGTTATTATTATATTTAAATATTTGCTTGTAGATAACGGACAAAAAACACTGTATGTTGCATTCTACGTTGTTCAAACCAAATTCTATAGGTTTTGTTTTTTCACTTCATAAAGTTTTTTCTTTTCAGTTAAGTAGTTTTGCAGTCAGATGTTTAGTTTTTTTTTTTAATACACGCTGCGAGGTATTGTTATAAATTAAAATAAATCGTTCGTTATGCATTTCATGCGCTCATGTACTTTAATTTTATTCCACAACAATTTACAAGTGCGTGTTGACTACTTTATATGTATTTCGGAAGTGGTCCATTCGTATGCAGTCAAATTGTCTTCGTTCGAATCGACTACAAAAAAAAAAAAATTTTAGAAGGTGTCGACTGCCACTTGACTACTAACCCGTCGCGGGGTTACGTCAGGGGGTGTCAATTATGCGCCAGCATGCGTCAGTAAGGTACACCGCGCCGGGCTTCTTGTTCAAATACGGCATATCCTTAGCAGTGAGGTCGACCGTTTGCGTGGCTTTTGGTAAGCTGTGGATTATGTCGTCTGTTCTGGCCACAGTTTCCTCAATTCGTATTAAGTATTTATTTATTAATTTATCTGAAGAAAAACAACAGCTTTAAAGAATAAACTTTATTTTTGTTAAAAAATAAATTTTAATCGAAAAAATATACATCCAATAATGATTGTTTTTATTGATAAAACCAAATAACAGTAAGAATTTCATTTCAGTAAGAATGAAAAAAAAAAACGAGAAATCAGCACACATACATATATATTATATGTTTACTCATGTCACAGTGCCCATCGATAATCGTAAGTGGTAAGCCGACGCTAGCAATTTACCGGGATTTTTTTTAATGCGTAACTTCCTAAATGTTTTTATGCGATTAAGTAAACGACTGACCGGTTGGCCGAGTGGTTAGAGACCCCAACTGCGGAGCCGAGGGTCGCGGGTTCGATTCCCGCCCGGGACAAATATTTGTGTGCATGAACATGTCTATTTGTTCCGTGTCTGGGTGTAAAAGTATCTATATATGTATATATTATAAAAAAAAACCTATTTAAATATGTATATCAGTTGTCTGGTACACCATAACACAAGCATAATACTTGCTTACTTTGGGACTAGATGGAGTTGTGGAGGATGTCCCAGATATTATTATTATTATTATTATTATTAAGTAAACGGGCTCATTTGATGACAGAATACCTGTACATGTAAATCTGCCATATTAAGTCACTAGGTGAGACGCAATACTGACGCAATACCATCTGTTTCTCATACTTTGAAACGATTGAATAATAGCATAGTGATGTAGCATATGTCACTATCAAGCTTTCTTTTTCGCGTTGACAAGTACATAAGAGCGACAAAGACCGACGATGATGATGTAATGTCCTAAAAAAAGTGTAGAATGTAGATGTCAAAGTACGCCGGTCGCACTTTTCTTGCTCATATTTACTGAGTAGTTAATAAAGCGGCATCTGGATATTTCTGATATCTATTTATTTATTATTGCATATCACATGAATTTCATTAAAAATATTTATTTATTTATTAAAATCGACAGCATGTATAAAAAAATATAAGTCCTAAAGTGACATTATACAATATGTTACGCCAATTACAGATTTCAAAATGAAAAACAGAAAGTACTAAATATTTTATACAATACAAAAATTACTGAATATGATAAAGAAAAAAATACAGAATCATCAATAATTATGATATTCTTAAAAAAAGGTTTAATACATGTAGAGAGCAATGTGACGCCCTGCAAGGATATAGCAACATGAGAGATCAAATCATAGCAGAATTTGACAATAATACATTGCATTTAAGAATATTATATAAATTTATAAGGCACGTAGACTATACATATAAACTAAAAACTTAAAAACTTATATTCGGAAAATTATTTTGGTTTATAGTAACATTTTTTGAAAAAGAGAGCTTTCAATTGTTTGTTACACGAATTGGGTTTATTAATGCTTTTTAAATAGTTAAATAATTTAATTACCATGGAATAGGGGCAAGATGAAACCAATTCTAATTTTGAAATTAACTAACTCTAAGTTTATTCAACATTCTGTTGTTTCTTTTAAAGATTGTTTCTGCTGCATATATCTGAGTAAAGCATAAAATTGAGTTGTTTTTTTTTTAGACGCGCCCACCTGCCGCAGCTCACAACAGCGCGTACACGGAGTGGCCAAACAAGAAAGAGCACACATCACTTGTCATGTTGATGCTAATCCGCCGGAAGTTTCGGTAGGTTGATGTCTGAAAATTTCATGAAATTCTCGTTTTCTGATACCGTTCTTGTTGGAATTTCATACAATAGCAAGTTTATTTAGAATCGTTTAGATAAAAAATTTAAAAAAAATGTTCATTCAATCGAAATATATTTAAAAATATATGATTGTGTTTTAGAAAAAAAAGTTGTGACAGTTTTTGTAAAATATTTTTGACAGAACAGTTATTTAAAATAATTGATTTCACTATGTGGTAAGTCGTCCACCTAGTCGTCGTGTGAAACATTGGCAGTAATTACGGTTTAAAGCCTGTATTCCATCTTCATTAATGAGTTAGCAATAATAATAAATTAAAGCAATAATATTAATTATTAAACACAATGAAGATGGAAGATGGGCTCTAAATATGTTATAATGATAAATCTAACATAAAATAATTACATAATTTTCAAGAGAATGTTAATAAAACGTAGTGTTTTGTTATGTAACCATATTAATTACAATTTTTAAATCGGACAAAGTTGCTAGGATACATACAATCAGAACAAACCATCTATCAAAAAGATTTTGGTAAGCTATGCTCTGCTTGCGCAATGACTACCTCCTGCTTCTTTTTTACTTATTTTTATTTTCTTAACTAGAATAAAGTTAATAACTGATAAAATCCATCATTATTGAAAGATATAGTAAATCTTTTTTTGGAGATAGATTACTACTTGCCCATAGAAGCAACCATAAGTTTTTCAATACTTTTCGTTTGATATATGACACAATGTGCTACAACTCAGGGCCATGATCGAAATGGCTTCTACTACTATGGCTTCTTCGTATGTATTGACTGTGCTTTATTTTCCATCCAGTTTCGTTGGACATTCAACAATACAGCCAACAGTAATGAAGTGAGTGAGGCGTACGTTTCACGCACTGGCACCAGTTCTACAGTCACTTACACTCCCCATACTGAGATGGACTATGGAACCTTATTATGTTGGGCACATAACAGGATTGGAAAGCAACGTGTACCTTGCGTCTACCATATTATTGCCGCTGGTAGGTTGTCAATACTATTGGTAATTTTATGTCTAGCCATAAAAAGTGTTCACGGATTTAATTTTCTTTGTTGTAAGTCGTTAAAAAATGATTCTTTAATTGGACAAATTTAAAAAAAAAAAACATTATTATTGGTGGAATTATAAGTAATTAGACGTTCATTACGAGCTAGCCTCAAAACGAGTACGAGCTCTGTCAGGCTTGGTTTTCGAAGCTGTGGAGTTGCAACCCGATACCTGTGGGATATGTATATGTTGGTTTCCGGCTTACTCTAAATATATTTAGTTGTTTTATTTATTTAATTTATAAGCTATTTATATTTACCTAGTTGTTTAATTTTGTATTATAGATATTTTCTTATATATTTTTAGTTACTAGATACTATTTAGTTCTGGAGCAAAGTTGGATTTTTTCAATAACAACAAATTTAAAATATTGTTTTTATAAAGTGTGAATTTTAATGATGTATAATTTATATTAACTGCTAAGTTATGAGCGTTTCCCTTTTGTCGGCGTCCCAATGCTCATATTGTACGAGATCATTTTCCGGAGCTCACGGTCTAAGTATCCACATAGGTCGCATGCACAAAAATGTTTCTGTGGTTAACACAGTGCCCCCTGTTGATGTTGCATCTTCCCAGTGCCCGCAACCTACTATCTGTCTCGAGAGTCTTCCAAAATTAAAAAAATCGATCCGAATTCTCCGTCACATTCCTAAGGGAGCCAGAAATTTAGCTGCGGGTAAACTGTGCGAAATTATCGAAAAATGCCTGGAAACTAATCACACCGATGACTGGATTTCCCTTTTATCCTTTTCGTACTTGGCACTAAGGGTCCCAGAAAACAACACCACAGGTAACCTTACAAACAAAGTTAAAAGGAACATAACTTCCGCACGTAATGATATCAATTTCAACCCATCACCTTTTAAGCTGTTGTCTGTCGTAAAAAGTATTGAGGGTAAGGTACACGAGGGGGACTTGAAAGGTGATGTTCGCCTGCTAATATCCGATGACACGATTGCCCTACCTAGTTCGGATACTTTGACGTCCTTACTTTCTAAACATCCTTCGCCTTCTCGTCCCCTCTCAATCCCGCCGGCACCTGATTTTTCAACCCCAGCCCTCATGGTTATGACTAAAGACGTCGTGCAGGCGTTGAATTCGTTCCCTAGCGGTTCAGCGTCAGGCCTGGATGGCATCAGACCTGACCATCTAAAGGAGCTTACGTCCTTGTCGGCGGGAGAAAATGGTCTTCGATTAGTACGGTGCCTGACTAAATTATGCAATTTTCTTTTAAGTGGTCTTCTGAACTCGGAGGTATGTCCTTTCATGTATGGCGCCTCTCTCTGTGCATTAAGAAAAAAGGACGGAGGCATTCGTCCAATTGCTATCGGGAATGCCTTCCGTCGCCTGACCGCTAAAGTGGGTTGTCGTGCTGTTAGAGAAGAGATGTCCACCTACTTATACCCGAACCAGTTAGGCTTTGGGGTCCGTTTGGGTTGTGAGGCTGCCATACATGCGGTACGTACTTTTGCTGTTGACCCGACCAATGAGGACTGCATAATTATTAAGCTTGACATAAAAAATGCATTTAATAGTTTGGAAAGGGACATTCTTCTGAGTCAGGCCAAAGATAAAATCCCATCTCTTTACCCGTTTCTTTTTCAGGCTTATCACTCCCATAGTAACCTGTATTATAATAACAACCTAATTATGTCTCAAGTTGGCGCGCAACAGGGTGACCCTCTTGGGCCTCTTATTTTTAGCCTCGCTATCCAAGATGCTATTTCTAAGTTGGAGTCACCTTTAAATTTGTGGTATCTCGATGACGGCACCATTGGTGGCAGGCCTGATTCGGTGGAGCGGGACATCCATGATCTGTTTCCGCGCTTACGCCAGTTGGGGCTCGAAATCAATACAGCGAAATGCGAAATCTACCCCTGCAGTTCTTCGTCGAAATCCTGTCTAACGAACTTTCAGGATTTAATCCCAGGTCTAGTTCAACTGGATAGATACTCTTTCAGTCTCCTGGGTTCGCCCATATTCCCGGAGGCCATCCCGTTGGCTCTAGAGCATAGAAAACAGCTTTTACTTTCGACCCAAAAGCGCCTACTGGACCTTTCTGCCCATGTTGCCCTCACACTATTGCGCGTATGTTTTGCGATTCCAAAAGTTACATACCTTCTTAGAACATCACCCACTTGGTTGTTTCCTCAGGATATTTCTAATTTTGATGAGGCTCTAAAAGACACTGTTCAGAGCATCCTGAATGTGGATCTATCCGAAAACCAGTGGTGCCAAGCTACATTACCCATCCGCCACGGGGGCTTGGGAGTTCGGAGAATGCGGGACTTGAGTTTACCGGCTTTCCTAGCTTCGACACACGGGGTTATGGAACTTGTCACTAACATACTTCATTATAACGGTGGCAAAGTTTACATTCCTTTCATGTCCGAGGCAATCAAAGCTTGGTCAGATATTCATCCGTCCTCAGAACTGCCGAATACCTCAGAATGCCAACATCTTGGGACGAGGCGAGTGCGAAACGCTCATATGAGCGTCTCCTAGGTGAGGCTTCTGGTGTAAATTTAGCCAGACTTAGAGCGGTGGCTCGGCTGGAATCTGGGGCATGGTTGCATGCTCTGCCCTCTCCACACGTGGGTACTCTGCTCGATGATGAGTCTCTTCGTATAGCAGTGGCATTGCGATTGGGTTGTAAGGTGTGTGAACCTCACCAGTGCTCGTGTGGTGTCATGGTGGAAGGCAACGGTCACCACGCCCTGAGCTGTAATAGATGCTCGGGCAGGTTTCCACGTCACCACACACTTAATGATATCATTCGTCGCGCCCTCATTTCGGCCAATGTGCCCTGTGTTACCGAACCACGGGGTCTTAGTCGCACGGACGGAAAGAGGCCTGATGGTTTGACCCTGGTGCCTTGGGAAAAAGGGAGGTGCTTATTATGGGACGCAACTTGCGTCAGCACTTTCGCTCTCTCCCACCTCAACTCAACAATGCGTGTGGCAGGGGCGGCCGCTGAGTCCGCGGCCCGTCTGAAACACCATAAATACTCAAACTTAGAAATATCCTATATCTTTGTTCCTTTTGCTGTGGAGACCACGGGCTGTTGGAGCCTCGAGGCGAGAAATTTAATTAAGAGCATCGGTCGCCGTCTTAAGGAGAGGGGGTGTGACCCTCGCTCGGGGTCGTTTCTGATGCAGAGGCTCGCCATAGCGATCCAGCGCGGTAATGCCGCGAGCGTTATGGGTACCTTTGCATCAGGTTCGCCAGGCACGGGTTATTTTTAGCTTATATTATTGTATATATATTGAAAAATTAAATATTAAAATTTTAAGTAATTAAAATATTTATACAAATAACTATTATGTATATATTCGTACATAGCATTTGTTTAATTCTCGTTTAAGCTTAGAATATTAATATTTTACGATTTATAAAGCAACTTCAAGTTAGTCATAATTTACATCATTGTTTATTCCCTTCAGTAATTACGATATTATATACTTAATGGTTTCGCCAATATACCATTTTATTTTAATTTATTATACTATAAACAATTTATATGTTCTATATAACAACGCTTCAAAATGAATCAATACATTCATCATTTCTCTTGCACTCTCTGTTTACATAATTCTTTAATTCATTTTTCTCTCATTAACTTGATGTCATCTCTCGCGATTGCTCTTTCGCAATATCCACACAAAATAACCGATCGCATAAAAAAATTAAAATATAAAACAATAATACGTAATAATGACTATAAAACTATATTTAAAAAAAAAATAAAGAGCTCGTAACAGTTGTGAAAATCTGTGCATCAAAAAATAGTGACTTCAAGAAACTTCGAAAATTTATCTAACCTATAATTTATTTCTGCCTCTCCACTCAACTCAAATTAATAATGGTATTTTACGCAGATTTGATTTTTATAAGGTGGAATCCATTTATGTTTTCTCTTATATGGATAATCCATTAAAATAAAATTTGATAGGTATGCCGGATTGAGATGGCTACGAATAGAAGATGTATATAGTTACTAATCGCTAAATCATTATATACAGTTTCCGCTCTTCTCTATTGTTTACTAAATAGTAAAAAGTAAGTGCAAAGATGTCTTTATCTTTTACTATGGAGCAGAAATTTATATCAAAATATATGAAGTTTCCTAAAAATGTCAGCACACGTGGTGGTTATGATATGATTCTTAGGTAGTCTACAAATGATGAAACGAAATGTATTAACAGCAACTTTAGTCATTATTTGGCTTTAATTTGCTCACGTGACGTAACCACGTGCGGCCTCTGTGAGTGGCCGCATCTTCATAATAATTGCATTTTTCATTATACACAAAGTCTCATTCTATTTTATTTGACAGGGCGGCCAGACCAAGTACACAATTGCACGGTGGTGAATGCATCGCTGACTTCATTTGGAGTACGTTGCATGGAGGGATTTAATGGTGGCATGCCGCAGTCTTTCCTGCTAGAAGTTAGGGAAATAGTAACACAGGTACCTTTTTGTAGTTTTTTTTTAAATTTTAAGTACTTACATTGTAAAAGCAACACAAGAAGGTGGCATGCTGATAGTTACAACATAAATTAATATTCAATTCAGGTGTAAACAGGTAAAATAAAGTGTGTCATAAGATAGTTAACTAACTATGCTTGCCTTAAGTTTACTTTTCAAATATAAATAAAATAAAAGGAGCACATTAAATATACGGAGAAAGGTTTGAACGCTTATAACTGGAGAATTACTAAACAGATGCTGGTGGATCTCCTACATTTAAATAGGTGAAATAATGGAATATGCGAACGAAGTAGCGGGCCAAAGCATCTTTCTCAGAAATGATTACACACTTTTACCTATGAGCATCAAATAATACCAAATAAAAAGATTTCTAATTATTATGGATGTTGAAGTTTCTCATAAACGCAAATAGTAGAGGATCCGAATTAACAACGACCTTCACCCATCTGTTTCAACTATGAATTTTTTTTGTTATCGAATTTAGTACGTAGAAAATACATCGCGAATGGGTTGGCTAAAAAATTCTTGGCAAGGCTATGATTAATAAAAAATAGAAAAATGCCTTTTTATTTAACATTGCATACGTGTGTTTAACAAATAAATTTAATACCAATCGAAAGCATGAAGCCTACAGAATATGCAAACGTTTGGTTTTCCATTTATTACCTGGCATAACTACTGGGTTGGCATTTATAAACAAGTACATTCATCCTTCGTGTAAGTTTTTTTTATATGTTAATTTTAATTTTTAACTGTTTATTTTGTTTAATTTTACTTTCCTGAAAGACTTTCCAAAAATTTCAAGATATGTATATATCGCTATATTATTATTATTTAATTAATCATAGCCTTGCCAGGATTTTTTTAGCCAACCCATTCGCGATGTATTTTGTACGTACTAAATTTGATAACAAAACAATTTCATCGTTGAAACAGATGCGTGAAGGTTGTTGTTAATTCGGATCTTAGAGTTAAAGTACGAAGAGTTCATAGCTGTGCTGTGACTCAAATAGTTTAATAGTTTTTAATACTAACAAGATTATGTTTTGTACAGGCGAAAACGGTAAACTTGAGGGCTGTTATTGAATTTGATTTAATGATAGTAATAAAGCAAAAAGGAATAAATGGCTATCACTAAGCTCAGGACCAGAAGGCATTTTCGCCTATATTTTTTTGTTGATGGCAATATCGCGTGCCTGTAAACGCCCCTAAATGTTAGTTAGAGACCCTTCCTAACTGTAGTATTGCACAGTTAAACCTAATACAATTACTAAAGAAACTGCTCCTTTTGAAGTATCGTAGTATTATGAAATACCGCTTTAACGATCGATCTGATTGAATCGAAAAGAAATCGATCCATAGTCTGTCTGTCTGTCCGTCGCAGGATACTTGTAACAAAATTGTTTCTTATTAAAATTTTAGATAATTATGTGGATTTTAAAAGAAATTAATAAAGGTTTTCGTCTTGTGAAGAATCGCACATAATAAATACAAATTCCAAACAAAACTAAGTTATCGTAAATATAGGAGGTAAAAACAACTATGTCTAAAGGTAAAATCCTACGCCTCTATAAGGTATATCATATTCCGTCAACAAAAATAATTTGGCAAATTAATAATACTACACAGACAGACATATTAAGGTCAAAAGGAAAATTATGGGTTCGCTATAGTAATAAAAGTTGAAAATAATTGCAGGAACTGCCCATTTCGAATTTTTAGTAACACTTTCATTTTGAGACGTGATTATTTTTTAGATGTTACTTGTTAACACAATAATAATAAATTCTTTGACGTACCCCAAAAAGTAATTTTAACAAAAAAAAGTATCTCAACTAAAGTTTGGCACGAAGGGCGGTCTATCGCTAAAAGCAATTTCTTCCAAATCAACACTATAGTCTGACAGTTCTAAGCTGTCGGCTCATCATATGCAGTTTCAAAGAGGTTATTATTATCAGATTATTAACAGAGCGCTGAATTGTATTAATAGTTAATAGTTTAGTTGAATTTATTTACTACTAAAAATATATATTTATTTGTATTTATCTAATGTAGGCTCAATTATGAATTGTTGTATCAAGGTCTGATCCAGGAGTGTTTCCAAAAACGTTAAATTAAATTTAACATCTTGAAACTTTATTTTCTTTCCGTACTTAGGTTTCATCAAAATCTGTTCAGTGGTTCTTTAGTAATAAAAGTTCAAGTCGACTGATAGATTTTCCAAGTGGCTAGAGCCCCAACAGCGGAACAAAAGGTTGCGGGTTCCATTCCCGCCTGGGACAAATTTTTGCATACCTAAATTCTCTATATATTGTATATACTATAAATTTACTTATGCATATACTATAAAACTATTTAAATATGTATTTAAATAGTTAGTATCCATAATACAAGCTCTGCTTAGTTTGGAATCAAATTAGTAGCTCTATGTGGGATATCCCAGGTTTATTATTATTATTATTAAACAAAAATACAAATTGTAATATTTTTAAAAGGCCTATTTGGGCTAAAATATGATAATCAGTAAATTTCTTAACAATATATTCCATGTATAGACATAATCCCTCTACTTATTCAAATTAATATACTGATTCTCTGCCAGGAGGTGGTAGCCAATGTGTCCAGCGCTGTGCCAAGATTCACTGCTGTTGGGCTGGTCCCAGGAAGAACTTATGCAGCAGCTGTTCTAGCCTATAATGCGAAGGGCCGTGGTGATCCATTCCCGCTCAGAGCCAGTACTTTGAGGCCACCCGAGAAACACCATGTACATGACAAAAGTTTAGGTAAGAATGGAACCTATTGTTATTTGTTCATAACATAAAGCTTTTTGTCTCTATGTAATTTGTTGCCTCGGCACAAGACCTTGAAATATATAGAGATAAATATATATGTTTGATGACAATTACTAATTTTTATTTGTTATCTATATTGTTCTAATAACAATATTATTTAAATATTATTACACTTTATATAACTCTCGCAATTTACAATTCCCAAATTTTTGAACTAAAGTCCGTTATATTTTATTTCCACAGAATAGGCAATTCCAAAAAACTAATTTGAATATTTTTGTTTTTAGATCGGTATTTACGTAGATATATTATATTGAAATTTCTTATAGCGTCACGTCACAGGGTGGAATTACAAGTTTAGCCATTGCCGTTGCATATTTATAAAAACAATGTCACTATTATTACTATTGACAGTTCTGAGATTAATATTGTTTTTATAAATATGCAGCGGCAATGGTTAAACTTATAATTCCACCCGGTGAGGTGCCGCTAAAAGAATTTTCAAAATAATATATGGTTTGACCGAAACCGCTGTACCGCACCTTAGGTATGTGCGCGGCACGGAGGGCGGCAGGTCTGCGCTGTCAGTCATTCGTCAACCCTTAGGAGCTGCCTTCCCTCCTCGCCGCGCACATACCTTAGGCGCGGTACATTGGTTTCGTTCAAACTATACGTAAATAGCGACCAAAAAACAAAAACCATCAAATTAGTTTCTTGAAATCGTCTATTCTATCGAAATGAAATATAACGGACTTTATTTCAAAAATTAGGAAATGGTCAATTTAGACTGACCTAAAGACATGCGTATATTAAAATCCATCAAAATGAATATGCCAAAGAAATAAATAAAAACAAATATGCCCAGTATTTCTAAAACTGTCAATTTCGTTATAATATCGTCTTTTTGTTAGGACTAAATGAGCTCATCCACAAAATTACGTAGTATACAGTGGATTAATAGACAACAATCGATAATTGGTAAATCGGTGAATTAATAGACTAACCGATCGGCCAAATGGTTTGAGATCCTTACTGCAGAACCAAAAGTCGTGGGTTCGCTTCTCGCCCGAGACAAATAGCATGAACATGTGAGTTTTTTCTGTATCTGGGTGTAAAATGTCTATATATAAATTACTATTAATAATATTAATAATATATGCATATATTATAGTATGTATATCAGCTGTCTAGTACCCATGATATAAGCTTACTTTGGGACTAGATGGCGCTGTTTGGGATGTCCCATGTATTTAATTATTTTTCTATAATGTTCCGAGCAAATAAATTGGGTTGATTTTTATAGCGTCAGAATTTTTCAACGTTTTAAGACGGATTTCCGACCTTTAACTTTTGCAAGTTTTATGTCACCGAGATCTTTGAACTCGCACTAGTTACAAAAAACGAAGACTACGAGAAACATTGTGAATATTTTAACGTTTCGTATTCAAAGTTTTCAGTCTATTTAGGAAAGGAAATTCTAAGCTTTTGTACGCCTAATATACGTTGTTGTCCAATTAGCATACAAGCTCTATAACCCATAGAATGTACAATTGCTGCATATTAGCTGTAGAAATGTGATAGCCTGAGCGCAGCGAATCTATTTCAAATTTTTAAGGCCATGGTTCGAATCCGGGCGTGTACTTATGAGTTGTTCTGACTTAGATACATAACTACCACTGACTCCTTACCTCGGAGAGCACGTTAAGCGTTCGGTCCCGGTTTCTGTCAATTGGCGGTCGTTACAATCCAGCAACCCGCACTGGGGCAGCGTTGTGGATTTAAGGTCCAAGCACCTTCACCCTGGGGGGGAGGCCTAAGCTTCTGCAGTGGGGCACAATGGGCTGATGGATGGATGGAGCTGTAGAAACAGTTATCTAAAAACTACAATGCCTCTACAGCTGATATGTTACTCAAACTAGGCATTACCTTGGCAGCCTTTGTCTAGACGAGTATAACAGTTGTACAATAGTCATATACAACAAAACACTAAGCGCTACATGGTAGCTGTAGAAATGAGTTAGTAAATTAAATCTCTTTTTTACTGTTACAGGTTAAGAGTTTCATTTATGAGTTGGTAAATTTGAACTCTTTTCTACAATTACTGTGCAACTCGGAGTGTTTTCTACGGCAACTGTACGTACAGCAATTATTGGCTGTCAAGTTGTACTCAACTTGAGTTATACAGCTGTTGTAAAGCCATCACAGCTTTTAGTGTTGGTAGAACTTGTGTGTTAGTTGGGTGGCCACATGCTCAAAGGCGTTCGTATTGGCTTAATTCTTCGCTTTACTTGGATAATGAAGGCCAGTTGAACCAAGTTCCCGACGGAGATGGTGTTCAACTTTGACTGTCAAATGTATCCCATATTTTGAAAATATGTTTTCTAACGGATTCTCGGGTCTGAAATGTGGGGTACGCTCCTCGTAAATGTTCGATAGTGTCATTGCACTGCTATTCATTTTACATAGAATCCAAGTTTGAGGCTAGTGCAACGATATGCGTATAGGTCAAGGCTTATTTTAACTTTTTTATTATTTATTCAGTACACGTGCCCACTTAGCTTAAACTTTTGCGTTATATACAAGGTGAGATTTTATTAACCGGCCAAAATTTTTCTAGGTGTTAGGTATCACTAAAAGACGTCATTGCGTAAATAAAAAATATGGGTTACATTTTCAAAATAAATTATTTTATCTACAGTGTTATTTTATAACGTTTGGTTGCCTTCTTAACGCTATAGTAAACGTACGCGCCCGAGGCCTTTGAAACGGAATGATGCGGCGGGCGAGAATGGTAACTAGAGTTTTTAGTTTTTTCGGGAAAGGTTTATGTATTCATATCTCAATATTTTTCTATAGAACGATACTAAAAGGAAACAAGACGGCTATAGGTTTTCTACCAAAGATCATTATATTAAAATTTGGCTGGTCATAAAAATCTCATCCTGTATAAGTCAATAGCCCACATGGTCGGATGAGCGCATGAATTCCGCTCACATGGGCAATCGATAACTGTTATCTATCACACTTGTTGCACAATATATGTTACTATTTATTATTAACTAAACGATACTCGATACTAGAGGACGGGCTCTTTCCACAACTCGACGACAAAGCGCCTATTTTACGGAAGTTAGCGGCATCACTCGTGCTACTCCAGCTCCATCAGAAAGCCCTGCAGACCCTTCACGTTGCCGATGGCTTTTGGGAGCAACTAACCGATGACTAACCGATTGACCGAGTAGTTAGAGACCCTAACTGCAAAGCCAAGGGTCGCGGGTTCGATTCCCGTCCGAGACAAATATTTGTGAACATAATATGTCTCATCATCATCATCATTATCATCAGCCCATTTTTACCCCACTGCAGGGGCTTAGGCCTCCCCCAGGTTGAGGAGGGGGGCTTGGAGCTTAAGTCCACCACGCTGCTCCACTGCGGTTCGGGAACTGTAACGACCGCCATCTATTGACAGCGTCCGGGACCGACTGCTTAACGTGCCCTCGGAAGCACGGTGTCAGTGATATTGTGTACTTAACTCAGAAAAACTCATTGGTACACGCCCGGATTCAAACCATGGCCTATGGGGCCTTATAAATTTGAAACAGGTTCGTTGCGCTCTGGGCTATCACGACATCCGTGTCGATAATATGTTTATTCGTTCCATTTCTGGATGAAAAAGTATCTTTAAATGTATATATTATACGAAATAAATCAGTTGTCTAGTACCCCATAATATATTGTACAAGCATAATACTTGCTTACTTTGGGACTAGATGGCGCTGTATGGGATATTCCAGGTATTATAATAATTATTATTTGACTAGATTTACCGCGCACGGCATTCCAAATGTCGGGTGCAATGTCAGCGGCAGTCGGCGGCGGTGGCGCCCTCATGGTGGTTTTAGTGCTATTCGCGATCGCGGTAAGGCAGAGATGCGCGCGCAGAAAGCCTCGTGCCCCCCCTCAACCTTCTTCGCCAGATAAACTGAGGGATAAAGACGACAGCGAAAGTGACGATCGTAATCCCGATATCATACCGTCTGATACCGATCAAATGCAGGTAAGTATTTGATCTTTGGTGTACATAATTTATTTTCTACGTAAAATAAAAGAACATACTGTTTGACGAAGAGACACAATGCACAACCCACACCGCTGTGCTTGTGTTAAGAAACATACTATTTTGAATATAAGTTCTCTATAATATAACATAAGAAATTAATGAAAACTATAGACACTATACGATGAATTTCCAGAAAATTCTTTTCAATTTAATAACAATAGTTCCTGAAGTCTTCCCAGAATTTTTTGATCCTTCTAATACCTTCTACATCCTTGTAATACCTTAAATCAAGTTCACTAAACGAAATGAACAAAAATTTAAAATCTATATTGGATCCGTCGTTTGTATTTATAAAATAATTGAATCAATACTTACAGATGGATTACTTCCGTCAACAACATGTGTCGACCATCTCGCCGCCGGGCGGACGCGGGCGCGGGTTGCCCACTTACTGCGCGCTGCGCACTGCGCCGCCGCCCGCGCATCAACCGCTTTTGGAGCAGGTTAATAATGACAACTCACAGCTTTTTTACAAGGGTCATAAGACGTTTTTAGGGTTCCGAACCTCTTGTCTATCTGTGTGTGAAGACCCTTTTTCTCAGAAACGTGTGGAGGTATCAAGCTGAAATTCATAACAAATACTCAGGTCTACTGTCCTTTGGAGCTGTGAAAAAATCGAACTTCTAAGTCAACGCAATCAAAGAATACAGCCGTTTATGCTGCAAATTTTCTGTTCTTTCTATACGCGCAGCCTGCAGGGTACTTCCCGTAAACTCAGATTCTTGAAATTTGGTACGAACCAACGTCTTATAGCATAAAGGAAAAATTGCGAAAAGCATAAATTTTTAGTTACATCATATAATATAAATATTTTTAATAACTTTAAACTTACTACCCCTTTCCTCATGAACGCGTAAAGGTATTTAAATTGAAATTCATATCAAATACTCAGGTCTATAATACCTTTAAGTTGTAAGAACTTCAAACTTAGTTTTACTAATATAGCTATAGGTTTGTACGGAACCCTCGGTGTGCGAGTCAGACTCGCACTTGGCCGGTTTTTTTTTTTGCTATCTCTGTATTGATCTTTCTCCCCTGACCCGTTAATTTGCGATTGAGGTAATTACCAATGAGCCAAGACAGCTTCCTAGGCAATCAATATTCCATAGTATAATGAAGTTGACACCATTTTTATTTTTGAAAATAATTTGCTCGCAAAATGTCATTTAACATCTAATAAACAATATTTAGCATATACCTAAATATGACAATATAGAGACATATTTAAGGGCCTATTTTATATGTGGTTTGTAATGACATATGGTTTATGAAATTATTTGAAAAACAACTTTTTCCCAAACGCCTTTTTACATGGATTTGTTTTACTTTAAAGCTTGCTTCAAATGTTATTTTCAGCAATATAGTAAAGTAGCATTCGTCCTCAACATCAACCTTTTTCTTGTCAAATGCTGGACATAGGCCTCCCTCGGGACTCGACATCATACACGATTCTCCGCCTTCCACATCCAACTAGATTTTTCAGGCCGTCTAGTCTATTCAACTCACTGAGGGCTTCTTACTTCGTTTTCATTTTATTCTACCGTCGTTTGCCAATTATGCAATTGGAATAAATTATTTATTCGACAAAAAATTAATAATGTGCTTGAATGAAAGAAACAGTATGAAATGTTTTTCATTCAGTATATAGCTATCAACTTTCTATGTAGTAAGTTTATCTGTAATTTGATTAAAATCTTTGGACGTAAAAACATTATGATCCAATATGGAGCTAACAAAAAAAACGAGCCTTAAAAAAGCGATCGCTCATAAAATATTCGAACGGCAGAAACTTCGTAATTGAGGGATTATTAAATGCCTTAAATGTTGTACAATCGTTTACAACTTGTCTTCATAAATTAATTTCGATTGTCGCTCGATTCCCTTTAATATTTTAACGCCAGGACGTCCGTTATGATTTAATATTCCGCAACAGTGTTGTTGTATTTTCGTCCTTGTTCAAAGGATTTGCGTTGTCAACAGCTAATTTCAAGCTTGAATTTCCTCATAACGTTGAAGGTACGACACCTCATTTATTCTAATTTTTTTTATTTATAAATCTCTTTAAAAACAGCTGTCGTTAAAGATTTAAAAAAAATTTTTGATTAGGGCCAACTTTCGTCAGTGAATAATTACTGCCATGTTTATCGTACCATACTTTTTATTGAGATTTAGGATTTTCAACAAATCAGGTCCAATATTTCTTAGCTTAGTATGAAATATGTCTTAACATTGACAGGTGACATGTTCGAGAACATTTTGGAGAGTAAAAGTGTGTAATTCATACATATTTTGTTATATTTAGACACAAAAAAATCCTACATAAGAGTATGTATTGTTGTATGAATTTTTTCTAAGCATAATAGATATGTTTTGTAATTTACCTATTTCTACATTACATTATACAACTTACTCCGGACGTACCCGAGGGATATTGCCCAGCGATTCCAGAGATTAAGATTTAAAAAAAGTGTAAATGCCTTTTTATACACTCTGGCATTTTTTCTATCGAATCGTATTTAATTGTTAAGTTAATTTTTTATAATTTGTCTTATAATTAATTGGCTTCATAAAAGGCAACGCAAATTTTTCAACTTATATGCCGTAACGTACGATACCGTGTAAACGTTTCATTACTTACTCGTAATTCGTTGCCCGCTAACCATACAAAGCGACAACATTGTTTATTATTCGGCTCTGCTGCACGGCGAAAATTATGAATTCTAATAATCACATTTTCTGTCAAGTCTCAAACAAAGAGCAATAGACAGAAAAAAAATATTAAAATTATTTGTTCCTAACATTCATTGGAAGGTACCATTCTGTTAAAATCCCTTGGGTACCTCCGGAACACGTTGTATAATGTAATAAAATTGAGAAAATCCAAATAGTTTTCTCCCCATCAACATTCAATTTATTTGAAATATAGACAAATGGAAAACAAACTTCAAATTAGTATCATTTTATGTTAATGAAAACGTTATATTGTTACCATTCGAGAGAAAAAATAGAGAAAAAATATCACAGTAAAAAATAATAAATAAACGTGTACTTTGAAGTTCAATCAAAGAGCGCGCCCTTTTAGGGCTTTTTCATTTTACTGATTTTTCCCCCTTTGTCAACAGAACAACAGCGGCATACCGCCCCCGGCGCGTTTTGCGTCCGGCTCGTGCACGCTGCCGCGAGGGTCCACGACGGGTACCGCAGGGGATACAGTGAGATGTGGGATACCCTTGCAGCATTTGAGGACCCTACCTCGGCCTCTTCCCGCTCCCGCGCCCTGTGCCGCTCCCCGCGCTCTCCCTAGGGACACGCCGCTCTGACAGACCACGCAACTATAGGAACTGTAAATAATCTTTTTGTGAGTTAAAGATAGCGAAGGACTGAACTCAGATACGGATAATGAACTTAAATTTATTTGGATTATTTTATCACTCGGTAATTTTTTTTTCAATTTTTCGTACATTATTCAATGAGAAATATGTTTACACCGGATATATAACATTTTTAAAACATATTTCGTATACCTACATATTTTTTTATATCCAAAAAACTGTATTCACTTACCTATCTAATTATGTTGGTTGACGGTAAGAAGTCACATTGTTAGTGATTACCTTCTGAAGTACAATCAACTCCATTAAAATACACAAAAAGAGCATATTTTTCAACCGACTTATTGCTACACTGTGAGAGACATTTCATTACATTACTTAATTTACATTAACGAAGTTCTTTACGGAGATGTTTTTAAAGTCTTGGGTTTAGAACAAGGAAGAGGAATTGCAAGATGAAGAGATACGATAATAAATTGAAGTCTCAAAAACCTTCCCGATTCGTTTATGGATTACACAAAACAAGTACACATACATCAAAAGCTTGTTGGACGCGTTCATCGCTTGCGAGACCGCTGATGTGAAAAAAAGTTTAAAATGCCATCGCTTGTCGTGAAATAGTCTAAAAACAATTTCGCGTTACAAAAAAAGTCAGATATATATTTCAGTAGTAGATATTTCATTTAACAAAACATTTAAGGTCCTTTTTTGTCTTCGATGCGTTATTTTTCGACATCCTGACTCTATTTTTTTGATCTGAGCAGCTCTCGGTTTGTAGAATTAAATGTTTGGAATAACCACTGTGAGGCCGACCCTCATATCCACACCACGGGTCGCGGGAAAAGCGAATACCAACTTAAACGATGCGAAAACGCTCTGTTGTGTCTTCGAATGTATTCTAAGATCATAGCAAGAACTTAATGTATGGAAGATATTTACATATTTTAAGCGTAAACGGTTTTCATTAAAGTATTGCACACTATTTACAAGAAATTACACAACGACAAAGTTATATTATTCGTAAAAATATCATTTGTATTTGACGTAAGAAATAAATTAAAAGTTTTCATTTAATTTCTTCATAAAATTTTCGAAATATCAGAAATAGTTCTCTATCAGAAGTTACTTTCGTTTGCGTATTGAGTTCTTGATTACCTAATTAATCTTGACAGATTTAATTTTAAAGAAAAAATATCTTTTTCTGAAAAGCAGATAATATGTTTAATGTATTTTATTTCCAATTCCATAAATATTTGAAAAAGTGAAGAATATATATATATAAACTTAAACAAATATTATTTGGAAAATCAGATTTAAATGATGAAGAACTAATAATTAAAAATAAAAGCTCATACCAAATTAAAAACTAAAAATTAATTAGTTATTAATTAAATTAATAATTAAATAAAATTAGTAATTAAAAATTAATCCAATAATCCACCCCTCGTCACCCCTCGTCACCCCCGACGCAAAGATGCCCATGATACTCATTGCATTGCCGCGCTGAATAGCAATGGCAATTCTTTGCACCAGGAAGTAATCGGAGCGGGGGTCGAATCCCCTTTCTCTTAGACGACGACCGATGCCCGCGACGAAACGGTTGGCTTCACCCCCTCAACAGCCAGCAACTTCCACCACGAGAGGAACGAACCAGTATTTACTCTCCAGAGTAGAGTATTTAACAGATAATATAACTAAAAACTTATGGGTTGGAAAAGCTAAAAGTAACGTCATCTAACTACCAAGCCGTAAATCCGTAAAGAATAACCTACGCAATTTCTAATTCGTCAACAGTTACACTTAGAATCAAACTTTATGGCGGATTCCAAAGTAGGCATAAGTCGTTTCGTAGTACCTATCCAGTTTTAGGTGTAGCGGGACGCAGTGGAACGAGGGTTATATGACTATACCTTCAGATCCGCCATAAAGTTTGACTCGTACTGCACCCTCTCTTTGCTCCTTGATGGAGATAGGTGACTCGGTCTTAAAATAGTCAATTTAGACCAAAAGCACCAGCAAACTTTTAATATCGTTAAAAATTCGATTGATAAATGCAAATACAAATCGCACCCTTAATTTAAAAAAAAATTATCTAAGAAATGAAATAAAACATCACTTACGATCTGAGTTCGTGCCTTCGATATCCATAAACTAGTTAAAATTTGGTAAGTTCGATGTAAACCGATGAAACATTTTGTTCATTCTTTGACCAAATATTATTCAATATCTGTATACATTTGTCTTTTATTTTTTTATATGTGCATACTTTAAAATATAAACAGTAAAATAAAAAATAATTACAATTAGAAATACTGTCGATTGTACGATTATTTACGAGAAATATTACGGAGCCGAGAGTCTCTTGAAGTAGATAAAGTGTTTTTGTTTATAATAAAGCTTTTGTTAGTTATTAAATTTATCTATTATGTGAATGTTTCTCGACAAAATCACATTTTTATAGTAAATTTCTAGAAAAGCAGTGCTAAAGTAAAGCATACAACGACATATACAAGTTGCTCCTACTGATTGGCCAATAGGTATAGAGGCGTGCGGAATTTCTTAATTTTTTGGATCAATATGGACGAAAAAACGATGCCTGAAAAAAAAAATTAAAACCCTGAAATCGCAACGTAGCAATCCAAAACTATTATGATTTGCCATGTATGGCGAGTATGGTAGTAGGGTTGGCAAATAAAGTAAATTTACTATTTTAAATTTATATAATGAAGTTCATACGACTATATATTTTTTGGCAATGTTGATCTGTGCTATGAGATTCTATACACCTCGATCAGTAGGACCAACTAGTATATATCCACAGTAATGGTGTACGATGAAACGTATATTTTGAAAGATTTCGATATTCTGTGAAAAAAGGAACTTAGAATTCTAGTCTTTGGTTACGTTACATGTAAAATTTTCTTTAAGGAAAATGATATATTTTATTGTTTTTTAAATGTAATTGTTAAGATTGTTTACAAAATTGCCCTTTTTATTTTGTAGATTTAAATTGAATTTGATCTTGCTAATTTTTAACAGTTAATGATATAAATTAAATATGACTACCGATTCACTCAACAGGTTAAATAATAAGACACGAAATTTATATAAATATTGTCTAGGATAATAGGAAAACTTGAAAACTTTGCAATTTACTAAAGCTTTTTTCTTTGTTTGAGAAACATTGGAACAAGACTGAATGATTGCTTTGAAACTTTACTTAAATTTTAGTTCAATTTAAATTAGATTAATTTATAATCAATTTATACAAACCGATACCTATTGTTACCATATCTAGCTAATTGTATTTTAAACGAAAATGTATAATAATTTATTTTAGAGTCGTTAAAGGTTGTGAACTGTTAAAAGGGGGAAATAAAGAAATAATTATTTTCGTTGTTTCAATAAATACGAAAATTTTATGTAACTTTCGAATAACAGTAATTTCATGGGTTAATAAAATTTTTGTATATACTAATTGTGGTTTATGTATTATTGTAATAAACGAAACAAATTACAGTCGTACTTATAAATATCTAAATAGGGTTAAATCTTTTTTTTTGGTTATCTTAAATATATACATTTAAACTATAGTATAAAGTAAAATCCCCGCCCACTGAAGCTCTACGAACGAACCATCATTCTTCATATTCGAAATCAATTTTAACTTTGGATATCTTGGCGTTTTTATTCGATTTTTTACGACGATTTTATTGTCTCGCGTGTGCTGCTTTTATAGCTCAAGTTAATGGCCAGAAAAATAAGATTTCTTACACATTCCAGATTTATTTTATAAGGTTTCTTTTTCAACAGAGAAATATCGCTCCATACCAAAGTGAAAACGCACATTGGTATGCGAATGTACTGCATATATTTATAACTGTGGCTGTACATAAAGGTATAACGAAGACTTTGTATTAAGAAATAATACTACGTATCGGTTTCAATTTACTTAACGAAACTTCTGGTTTTCATCGTTCAAGTTTTCTGTTATAATTAACTTTAACCTAAAAAGCCGCTTGTAACAATTCCGAAATTCCGAACGATTGCCCGTGGTGGTTATTTTAGAAATAAACGGTAAATTATCTTCAGAACATAGTTTGTATTCAGTGTGGGTCCAAATCTATGTTCGATGGCGTTAAAATAATAATATATACATATATTTGACTTAAAATTTAACTAGATTAGCTCTATCTGCAAATATTACTGTAAGAAAGTATATTCCGTGTCCAAAAATGGAAAAAGCTCGTCTAGTGCTTTGAATCTATCATACTTAGTATTGTTTCTTCATATGGATGGATCACCACTGTGATAAGATGGCAGATAATTTTAAGTTTGTCCATTAAGTGTGAATTCTGTAAATATCGCAATAAGATGAAAAAAAAATTGTAAATATGTTTTTGTATAATACAGTTAACACTACTATTCGTGTCTTAAAGTGATATCTTAGGATAAATTTATTAGACGATATATGGATTTGTAAGAAAATTTGCTAAGGCCGCTCTCAAAAACAAAGTTTAGCTATACCGAAAATTGGTTTTTAGGTTGTACTAGATTATTAGCTAATTCACAAAGTTTGCAACCTTTGCCAACTTAGAGTGAACATCGTAAATTTTCTAACAGATCTAGGCGGCGTCTCATAAAAAATCATCGAACAAAAATCGCTCGGCGCGGTAAAATTTTTAAATATAAAAAGAAAATGATAGTTAAAATTTGGATTGCGAGTTTGTTTGACAACGGATATGAGATATCCCGTTTTGTTGCTATTTGAAAATTTATTGTCGAGTTCATTTCGTATGTTGTATATACCTTCGGACGATGCAACTTTCTAACTGTGTCGGAGTGTTTTTCACTAAAAGTATTTGAAAAAAAAAAATAAATGGAAATATTCGCAAATGTTAAAAGGATGTTTTATTTAATTCATTTTGTTTTGGGTTTCATAAGACCTAAAATTCAGGCTCCAACAACACAAACAGTTTTAACACTTAGGAATTGACTAAGATGAATAATTTCATGTACCGTGTGACCGATTGATTGCGGTTAGAAACCCTAACTGTCGGTTCGATTATCACCCGGGACAAATATTTGTGTACCATGTCTATTGGTTCCGTGTCTGGGTGTAAAAAAATATCTTTTTTACTAGTTGTCTAGTACCAAATTACTACAAGCATAATGCTTGCTTACTTTGGGACTAGATGGCGCTGTGTGGGATGTCCCAAGTATTATTATTGCCGTTGATGTCCTTTAATTCAAGCTCATCTAGTGGGAAAATTTCTGCTTAAAACTACACGAAAGAAAAAGGGTAACCTGCATCTTCAAATAACTCGTTTTTAATATATTCACAGCTTCCGTTTAGCTTGCAAATTTTCAAAGCCTATATGCGTATCATCATCATCATCAGCCCGTGTCTCTCCACTGCAGGATATAGGCCTCTCCCAAGGCTCGCCACCACACAGGTTCCTCCGCCTTTCGCATCCAACTTCCCCCGGTATGGCGCTTCAGGTCATCTGTCCACCTGGCCGGGGGGCGTCCAACGCTTCGCTTTCCGGTACGTGGCCTCCATTCGAGAACTCGTCTACCCCATCGGTTATCAGTTCCACGGCAAATATGACCGGCCCATTGCCACTTCAGCCTGCTGATCGCTTCGGCTATATATGCGTATAGACACTGGAAACTGTTAGAAACCCTATTGGAGTATAATTTGGAGATGGGTTCAGAAATAAGGAAATAAATCACTATTTTCAGTCACGACAAAGTCTGTTATACGATAGAGTATTTCCCTTCATATGCACGCGTAACACTTTATAAAGCATATCGACTAACAAATGAAAAAAAAAATTGAAATATACATCAGTATTCATTATCCTTATGAATAAAAATAAATAAACTATATCTAGTAGTAATTACTTTATGAAAATAAATAAATAATATATTAAAATGACTCACCTACTTTACCTACTTACTGAAATGAGACAACACAAGAGCGCGGTTTATTCCCATAGAATAATTGTATGAAAGTAAAATGAATTATATATTTGACGATCGTTTAGCCTAGTGGGTAGTGACCCTGCCTACAAAGCTGGAGGTCCCGGGTTCGAATCCCAGGTCGGGTCAGTATTTATATGATGAGTATTGATACTGGTACCGGGTCTTGGTAGTTATGTGTTGTCTTCGCTTGGTACCCAAAACACAAGATAATGCTTATTTTGGGGCCTAGACGTTGATGTGATGTATACGTTATTATTATTATTTTTATTATATTAAAATGATTTACCTACTTTGCCCACTCATTAAAATGAGACAGAACAAGAGTGCGACTTATGACCACAGAATAAATATGGTAGTATAACCACAGACTAATGTATGCTATCACACATTTCAACGTTATACCTACTGTGTGGACGCCTCACCTGAACATGCAAACAGGGTCAATGAAAAATAGAGCTCCCCGCTGACTATTAGATTCAGTTTAGTTTGCTTTTCACAGATTCCTTTTTACAGGTAGATTTCTGTACTACACTTTTTACTTCGGTGTGTACCTACTGCGCCTGCGATATGATTAAGTCTGTTGTAACAGCGGTTTTCGTGTCATCTATGTGAAGATGATGATGGTAGCCATTGGGATGCTGGTGCGTTGATAAGCGTCTCAGCGTTCATAGAGTAAGCTGACTGCTCACGCATCGGCAGTTTTACATTCATAACAACATGACAGGCACAGAACGAATTAGGGAGTTCACCTTTCATGCGTACACAACAATGAACTCGTTTTCTAATCTTGATTTTTCTATAGATGTATGTTATAATTTATTAAGAAAATTGAATTATAATGCTAGTTTATTAAGATTTTCAAAAATGGTTAAATTACAAAAAATTGGTCGCGCTATGAAGTTGATACGTCGCGTTATCTTGATATACATCTATGCCTACGTATAAAATCAATATTTTTTTAATTATGCGTATAAAACGTTATTACTCTGAGAATGAAATTTAGAAAACGCGAAGTGCTCCTGAAACCATAACATTCCTGACTTAATCCTTTATGAGAGTCACGTGGTATTATCATAGTTGTAGAGGGAAAAAATGGTGTTACCCAAGGCTTACCGCTCGGACCATTCCTACGCTCGTGATTTTTGGACGAACTAACGGATTATAGAGCTTAAACGACTTCCCTCAGGTACGGGCTTTGAAATAGCGTCGTCTGTGGGAATTTACGTTTTTACTAAAAGGAAATCTATTTAAGGCTTTTGCGGGAAAAAAGCATTTCATTACGACGTGAAAACTCCGTGGCAGATTACAAGGCAGTGAGTATATAAATATATGGTGTTATTCAACGATCAACACATTTGTATCACATCAAAAGAAACCTTATACTGTTGATACGGCGCCTGTATTTACATTACCTTGTGACAGGACCAACAAAAATAACATATAATGTATGTATGGTATCATGTTTATGTAGCTAAAAAATATTATTTTAATAGAGTAAACCACAGACCAGTAAACCTATAGACCACGCTTTAATAAACGTCAGTATGAAAACGAAATCGCCAAAAAGTGGCGGGGTGCGGGGAAAAGTCGGCTAGTTTTCATTGGCTCGTTCAAAATTGACAATTTAATGGCTTCCTACCTGCTTACAACTGACGGCGCACTAGTGACATAGTTATGTAGTGTCACTACATAGCCTTGGCGAATGCTACTCCCTGTCAAAGCGTGGTCTATAAGGTTGACTTGTCTGTGGAGTAAACCTAAGTTTCTATAGAGCATATCGCAACAGTAACTTGTTAGTAAACAATCGGAATGGGCATTGACCAAAAATGTTGACGTTATATTTGAATACTTTTTAATAAAAATTAGGCAATATAGAATACTTTAGTAAATAAAAAAATATATATATCTAACGATTTCAAGAAATAATCGATTGCTAAAAATTTGTAGCTTATCACGCCATTACTACTAATTAAAACTACGATGTTCTACGTATTGCACTTGTTTGTATGGCCGTGGCCCGCTGCATGTAGTAGAGACGTCACATTAATACTTAACGTTTCCTTTTTACTTTTATCCCAGGGAAGGCCAGCAACCCCAATTTGCACTGGACCAGCGTGGTGGTTTTGTGGTATAAGCTTCTTAACTCCACCTTCATAAAAAAAAAACAACATATAATAATAATATCTCGGACATGCCACACAGCGCCATCTAGTCCCAAACTAAGTATCATGAGTACCAGACAGCTGATATACATACTTAATTCTTTAAAATATATACATGCATAAATACTTTTACATTCAGACACGCAACTAATAGACCTGTTCATGCACACAAATATTTGTCCCGGGCGGGAATCGAACCCGCGACTCTCGGCTCCGCGGTTATGGTCTCTAACCACTCGGCCCATCGGCCAGTCCATATCATCTGACTTTAAGCAAATACGTAGTGAAGCATATCACTAGGATGATACGCTATTTTACGCAAGTCAAGAATACCCTATCAATGTAATATTTCTTCTTTTCGGTGTCATATAGCAACAAACGGGCCGGTTGACTGACCAGTGGAGCGCCGACTGCAGACCCTAAAGGTCGTCGATTCGAATTTAAAAAGAGACAAATGTTTGTGTGCATGAACTTGTCTAATTGTTCCGTGTTAAGTATCTATATATGTATGTATTCTAAAAAAATATTTAGAATTTTTAGAATACATACATAGAGCGTGTAGAGCTTACCGAACTAAACAAAAAGTGTCAGAAAGAACTAAAATAAGTAATAAAAAAGGAACGTTAAACATGTTTTTCTCGGTAACCGTTAGTTTCATAGTACTTGGTAACAGGTAGTTAACACGTGCGTTATCACTTGTCGAGTACCCATAGTACAAGCTTCTGTCTAGTTTAGGACTAGATGACCGTGTGTAAGAAGTCCAAGATATTTGAAAATTTACGTCAAGAGAGAAAGGCTCAAGAGGTCTCCTGACTATCTTTCACTTAAAAGAAAATCTGTTTATCACCGCAGGGGCCTTCAAGCCTCATTCTTACCAAATTCCTGGAGAGTCCAGAACACTCTAACTTTTGCGAAGCTATGCCGAGAATGTCAGTTTTGTCGCAAAAACAACGAAGCTATGGCTGAATAATCTGGTCAAGTTTATTTTAATTTTATTTGCCCTTTTGATTTCTTCTCAAAAAGACGAATAAACCGGCTAAGAAACCTACCAAGTGTATTTCGGACTCGAATGTATAAAGTATTTTAATGCATTAAAGGGATAGTCTTTCTTTCCGTGGCTTCAGTTTGGCGTCGTTATCTCCTTTTCAATATCTCTTCCCCGACTTGTTCATGAGTGACAGAGACGACAAGAGCAAATTACCAAAATACCTATAAAATACTCATTGAAAGAGCTTTTAAGTCGTGTCTGTTTCTACTCCTGAAATTAGTTTCTTCTAAAACCAATATTTGCAGCGTTATTAAGAAAAACCGTTCTTAGGGCGGTGTATTTTACTTTTATTGAAAATCTTATTAATTAATACGTATATGGAATTTGCGAACCATTATCTTTATTATCTTAACCATTATCTTATCACCGCCTTATCATCATCATCATCATCAGCCCATTTTTACCCCACTGCAGGGGCTTAGGCCTCCCCCAGGGTGAGGAGGGGGGCTTGGAGCTTAAGTCCACCACGCTGCTCCACTGCGGGTTGGGAACTGTAACAACCACCATCTATTGACAGCGTCCGGGACCGACTGCTTAACGTGCCCTCCGAAGCACCGCCCTATAAGAGGGTACAAATCTATCAGAAAAATAATGTGACTGGATGTACCTGCAACTTGCCATTTGCAAGACAATTGTTTCTACAGTATTTCCAGACACACAGACTATAGACTTTTTTTTATTAAAATTATTTCATTGGATAACTTCGTACAAACTTACGCTTCCGATGTTAACCGATTCCTATTACTTTTCTGATACACCTGTATACCTTTATACCATCAAGACGATCATTACTTAAGCTACATTGTGTAATAATTACATTAGGCCTCATTTAAACGGCCCCGTAAAGTAACTCACCTTTTAGCTACAGTTGCGTCTAATAAAATTATGTACACGATCGATCCCGCGGAGAAAGGGAAATTGGTTTCTCAATAGCAATTTCCCGGTGCACAGTTATAATACAACGTACAGTGTAGAGAACTATTAATGCAATGCATACAGTATAACCTGTCAGACGAGTAATTGCAGAATTGATCATAAATAAAAATTACCCCGTACGTTAGAGCTTCCGTTTCGTCGAAGTCTGAAGCACGCCCATCCTGAATTTTTGAATATTATAATAAAAAGGTAATATTTTCATAGACACTTAGCGGTTAACTATGTTCCAAATAACATTTTTCATAAAAAGACCCTAGAACGGCTCCAAAATATACCCCGACCACGTGGAAGCGCTGGTACAACGTATGTACCGCGCACGCCTGGGTCATATTCGCGCAAAAACTGCGCTGTTACAGATGCTTTACCATATGCAACCTAAGGGTTAAAATGATTATAACCAGCCAAGTGAGAGGTGAATAAGGGGAAAAGGTAATTAACATCTCTACCATCCATCCAAATGTCAACCTCGCCTGCAAGTGACAATAGGTTTTCGTGGCACTTCCTGGTGGATTACCAACAAGGCTCTGATTATTATCGAGTAAGTGGCGATACAACCGCTCCCCTACGTAGAGTAGATGCAGTTACCAGCCGCAGCAGCAGCCTTGAAGTCTAAATAACCTCTAAAAGTTAGAACTTTAAGCAGAAGGCAACGGGAAACGACTGTTACTATTTCCCCATGAGACCCATGGAAATGTTTTCTATCAAACGATCACGACCACTCCGCCAGGACGACTAAGAAGAAGAAGAGAGGTCACCCTCGAGATACTTAGCAAGCAAGAGCAAGAGAGTCATTCTCGTTTGACGACCGATTGGCCGAGTGGTTAGACACCCTAATTGCGGAGCCATGGGTCACGGGTTCAATTCCCGCCCGGGCACCGGGCCCGCCGGGACAATTATTTATGTACATGAACATTTTCATTTCGTTCCGCGTCTGGGTGTAAAATATTTATATATGTATAGGTATATTATAAAAAAAGAATATTTAAGTATGTATATCAGTTGTCTAGGAACCCATAACACAAGCATTAGACCTGCTTGCTTTGGGACTAGATAGCGCTGTGTGGGATGTCCCATGTATTATTATTATTATCGGTGAATTTCCAATATCTTTTTATTTCAGAGTTTGTTAGTACAAACTCACAATAACCCTATTACACAAGAAACATATTTCATTTCAACCGCACCAATTTGATGTTTGTTATTATTTTTTTTAAGACAGAGCAAAAACAAAAATTAAATATGTTTCTTGTGTGGGGTTATTTATATAAGCAATATCTTGTTTCTTTATTATTTAATTTGATTCTGAAAGGAATAGAGAGTAGAGAGAGACATAGAGTGTCAAAGAACCTTGAAATAAAAATCACCTAACTTTTCTGTTACAATTTACGCAACAGAGACGACTTGTCTGTTGAGTCAAACACACAAGTATGGAAAAGTTGGTCTGT
Organism: Luffia ferchaultella; assembly: GCA_949709985.1. NCBI lineage: Eukaryota > Metazoa > Arthropoda > Insecta > Lepidoptera > Psychidae > Luffia > Luffia ferchaultella. The sequence goes on along the minus strand of OX453256.1, from coordinate 2,327,155 downwards.
AATTTTTGTTGACATTGTATTGCGAGTGTAATAATATTCCCAATAATAACACATGATACATATGTGAAAATACAACCTGCTACTATTCAAAAGATACAGCCCTATAGAATTAAACGGAGATGATACGGACAGAGAGACGGACGAACGGCGTGGACTTAGGAACAGAGTCCTGTTGTTTCCCTTTGTGTACGAAACCCTAAAAATTGCGAAATCCACCAGATTTTTTCAAATCGAAATGATATTTTGTACTGGATAAGATAATACAGCTAGCAGTGACATATAATTGAAAACATTTGTTTGTTTCTTTCTACCGACAGGCTTTCCATATTGCGCTGCGTTTTCCTTTTTTGTTGTGTTAAATAAACATGCGATTTGGAGTAATTTTATAAGCTTTTGTTGAGTGACATTCGAACCTGATGTTACTTATGTAAATAAAAAACATTAGTTTATTGTTAGTAAAATTAAATAGCTTTATAGATTTTCTATAATAACAGTTTAACGACTGTTATATAACATGTGCTTAGTACTGCTTAGCAAAAGCAAATAATACTAAAATGTCGCAAAAGCGAAGTGATCACTGTCAAACTTTCATCAATTATATAACAGCCAACTTAATCATCATCATCATCAGCTCGTATCTCTCCACTGCAGGATATAGGCTTATCCCAAGGCTCGCCACCACACACGATCCTCCGCCTTTCGCATCCAACTACCCCCCGTATGATGCTTCAGGTCATCTGTCCACCTGGCCGGGGGGCGTCCAACGCTTCGCTTTCCGGTACGTGGCCTCCATTCGAGAACTCGTCTACCCCATCGGTTATCAGTTATACGGCAAACGTTTGCTGTGTGGGAACGGCAAATAATACAATTTCCCACCGCCATCGTGAAGCGTGTCGTAAGAGGCGACTAACCCTGGTTAGCAGAAGATGGGCAGCAGCATCTCTCTGTGAAACTATTTACTGCGATCACCAACCCGCCTGCCAAGCGTGGTGATCATTGGCAAACCCTCCCAATGCAGCCAACTTAATGTGCAATACAATTCTTTTCTGGGCTAATATTTAACCTGAGAAGTGTTCATCATCAGTCGAGCAATGGATGACCCCATAGTAAAAAAACGAGGAATATGAAGAGGAAAAAAATATGCGTCAGCGGAAATTATGATCCCGTGACGTAATTATGATGACGGGTAATTTCCGCGGTTTTCTCGTATTTATGACGATCTCGATCATCAATTGTAAATGCAGAACGATAATATTTAGATTTTGAAGCTATCGTAATGAATCTCAAACTAAATAACCTCACGTAAACAATAAGTTTTGCTGAGGTCAGCCTACGGTCAGTCTGTCCGCAAAACGAGTGCGAGGAAGATTCCAGATGAGAAAAGAGTACGTTTGAGTGTGAGGATCTCATAGTTTGTGGGGGTCATGCGCGGATCTTAGGCGACTCTTTTATTAAATAATTGTTGAAATGTGAAGATGTTTTATCAGAAACTATTATTATTATTATCTGAACCAAATGGCATTTTTGGTCAGATGGCCGACACGCCCGGATGGGATGTCCATCATCCCGTACACACGTGGTTGAGCTTTATTCAGGTACTATACCTGTGTCGACACACTGTGTGCTTCCCATGTTATCCCCTGCCACGGAGTAGCTGCTGCCGGTGCAGAGTCAGCCGTGCGTTTGAAATGCTCTAAATATAAGGGCATAATAGACAAATATGAATTTTGGAGACGATAATGGGTCCATGGTCCAGGGATGCAGTTGCGTTCTTGCATGAGATTGGTGCAAGTCTCCGATCGGTGCCGGGTGACCCTCTGAGCAAAGAATATTTTCTTCAAAGGATCAGCCTAGCCAATCAGCGCCAGAATGCTGCTAAAGTTCTCGGCACTCTGCGCTCGTCATTAATGATTTTTTTGTAAGTGGAAGAATTATGTATATATCATTTCAATTTTGAAAAATAAAGTTTGACAAACTATTTCAACTTAATGCTGTAAATTCAGTTATGACATGATTTAGCAAAATCAATATTTTTATCATACTGCCCCATAGACTGGGTACATTGATACATGACTGAAGTGCTGAGATACATGTTTTTAAAAACTTATTTGATTATATTAACCCATTTACCGTTACACGAAAAAGGGTGCTTATGGCGGAATTATTATATGGATCAAAGCTTTTATGTATAAAGCATTTTCGGAGTATTCCGTTCGGACGGTGCAGTAATTGTGTAAATTTAGGACTCTATCTCCACGCAAGAGAGCAAGGCATTAAGTGCCTTGTTCAATTTGCATCTGTTACATATATGGGCTTTTGTCGCTACGCCGTCGGTTGGGCGCACAAACTCTGTTTATCTAAAGTGCATGCTACCAACTTGACCATAATATCACTTAAGCTCAGTGTGTGTAAATCACAAAGACAATAAAATGTAAATAAAGGTAAAATCGATGATATTATATATTATTATTCTATACCGGCTGTAGCTTGTAATAATATAATAGACTAAATTAAGTTCTAGAGTCAGTATGACGCTCGTCAAACATAAAAAAAAGTATTACATATATATTACATGTGTATAATACATATATATTAGCTTACTGAGATATTATTCGTGCGTTTGTGTCCTAATTTCACATATAGATATACTCTGGAATGGGCTTCTATCATTTAAAATTGCGCTGGTAGTCTTTAAAATTAAATTAAATAAAGTTCTAGAATAACTTCTTAAAATATTAAAAATTTTATTTACGAATTTCCGAGATATTTATGAAAATTCATCTGACGTTTAAATTTTCCCTGTCGCGTCATCTGGCCGGTTGAGCTTATCGCGCTGTTTTCCACAGGAAAAACCAAAGCTAAAACTGAATAAACGTTATGGAAAAAAATAACTAACCAAATTAATATAATAATAATAAATTAATTTATATTTTTATTGCTAAAGGTACTAATATAAAATTGTTGTCATAATTTTGGACCTAAGTTTTATGGTTTCGTAGTCCAACGTGGAACCCTTATAGGTTCTCGATATCAGTCTGTCTTGTCGTCAATATGCCTCAGCCAATTTGTTCACAGATGTTAATCGTCTGCAAAACTGAAATTCGGCATAGTTATGCTTATTTACAACCACTACAAAGGTTTGTATTTAATTCATGAAAAAAAGTCTGACATACATACTGACATGCCAGTCAGGCAGAAGAAGGAGCCCGTTTCTGCATCTTTGACAGTTTACGAGTGACAAGCCTCGAAAAGAACAATTCTTTCATGGCGCAACTTTTGGTAAAAGATTACCCGTCGAAATTGACAGACGTTCACCAATTCACGTCAAACAAAAGATTTGAAGACAAAGTATCAAAAAAAAAATATTTTTTAAAATATTCACTAAGATAACTCACTGTCTTGAATATATAAAAGTTTTCAATTAACGCTAAATTTGACCTTGCAAATTCTGAATTATGTGCCTACATAGATTTCCTTAATGAATTTTCTCAGAAGCACACTTCTTCAGAACTTTATAATAACTGTAAAGTTCATTACGGGCGTATTTAAAACGTATCCGAAATTCAAGATCTCGTAAAAAGTCCACCGGACTTCAGCGAAGCGTGAGCAATCTGAATTTGAGACTTTGAAATATCCAATTACAGTTTATGTCAATAAACTTCTAAAATTATTCATTATCAAAGATAATACCTATTGGTTCGATATTAATTAGTCTGTACGTACTGTTATAATGAGAACACAGAATGAGAAGTATAATTTTAAAATCAGGTACAAATAAGTTTCTCCCGCGAAATTCCATCATATGCAATCAGATGCGGATTTGTGTTTAATAATATTATTGGTCGTCCACCGCTCGAAATTCGACCGTACTCACTTTTTTGAAACAGCCTTAATTAGGCGAGAGTCAATCAAATTGGAACCAACGACTGTAACGCTATGTCAAGAACTGCTTTTGACGCTGTTTCGAAGGGCCTAGAACTTGGACAATCTATATTTTAGCTTTCTGCGCTCCTTATTTACATAAACTTTAACAATGCCAAATTCCAAACGCCTCCATGCGCGCAATATGCTTTAAAAAGGGTACAGACAGGGTAAAAGTACAGACGTACTTTTAATTTGAATTGACTTACCCTGGCCTGGCCTGGCTTAACTGGGCGATCATTAGGTAACGTTCAAAATTGCGCTATTGGTGCTGTAGCAAAGAGTTATGTAATGGTCAGTATATGTAAAAATTATTATATTAATTATAAATAGTTTTTTGTACTCTTTTAAACTTTAACTATGCCAAATCTCACACTTCTTTGTGCGCGCAGTATGCTTGAAAAGGCGTACAAAATTTTCTTTTCACGTATTAATATATAGATATTATATGTACATGTTGTATACAAGAAGTGGATTAACTGATGTCTATAATCTTAAAACGATGTAAGCGACAACATGGAGTATTTCGTGTTATTTGTAAAATACCCCGTGTTCGGTTGAACTCAGCGCAAACTTAAAGAACGCGTACATCTCAAAGAACTAAACAAAGATTTTCAAGTAATCAGGAGCCGCAAACTGACAGTTACTGAAAAAAATCACAACACGGTCAGCCTATGCTTGGTCACCCTACTGTTAAGATTTTTATACTGTTCCTAGACTATTAGTCTACTGCCGACCGCCACTGATAAACAGCATAAGCAAAAAATCCACTTACATTTAAATTCAAATAATTTTCGACTATTGATCAGTTGTTACGCAAGTAGTGTTTCGTGCCGGCAATCAAGGAGCGCGCGCTAGCCCATAAACCTATCCGCGCTGTGAGTCTAGGATAGTCCACAGTTGATCTTACACATCTTATTATTGGGAGCCGTGCGGCAGACTGACTCCATAAGGGGGTGCGGGGCAGCCTGTGGTGGCTGTGGCCTAAACCACGCGTTGTGGGCAGGGGCGGGGCGGGGAGGACACACGTCTTGGGGGCGCAGAGAGGGAAAGTTGGTTTCGTTAGCGGTGGGTGATAGAGGGTAGCTCCTATTGGGGTACTTATTGAACGAGGGTTTGGGTTGAGAAGCTGGTGAACAGCATCTGTAGTTGGCCGTGTGGCCTTTTTGGTTACAAAGAACGCAGGCGGGAGGCTCGCCTGACTCTTTGGTAAGTGGGCATTGCACAGTCAAGTGCGGTATAAGGCACTTGACGCAGCGAGAGTTGGCAAAACAGTTTGCCGAAGCATGGCCATAAGATTGACATCGGTGACACTGTCCAGGGATACCTTTACGCTAAAGAGCTTCGGTGCGAATGTTGGAGAGGCCGCACACTTTAATTGAGGCTTTTAATATGTTCTAAGACATATCTGATTTATATAGGACAATAGTGACGAGTCCTAGTAGGGTGCCGTCCCGCAATGATATGCGATGGACGGCGCGGGCGCGGTAGCTTTGGGCTAGTAAATCAGCTTTTATGCCCTCGGTCGGGAATTCGACCGGGACGACGCGTAGAATGATTTTAAGTTTTCGCTCTTCTTCGAGCGCATAAGCATGAAAAGCTAGCTTTTCGGCTCTTAGAAATGAATTTAGAAAACGGAAGTCCTCTATTGTCGGAGTGCATATTTTTATGCCGAGCGCGGTATTGGACGTGCTTGTGAAATTAATGTGGTGTTTACCACATTCATAGGACACGAAGGTCCACTTTGCTTTATCGCGAAGAACATTTGGAGGTGGCATTTTAGGCGTTGCATGTTCGATTATTTGTTTAGTCGGTATAATTTTGGGGCGGGTGGTTGCTTGCTCATGGGCAGCAACCTGTTCTTAAGTGAGAGAAGCGGAAGAGAATTAGTTATTTAAATTTAAATCAAGGGTGGTGGTGACTTCCATGTCGTAAGAGTTGTCGATGGGTGGGGTACAGCGATTTCTGCGGGTTCGATTCCCGCCAGGGACAAATATTTGTGTGCATGAACATGTCTATTTGTTCCGTGTCTGGGTGTATATATATATATTATAATTAGTATTTAAGTATGTATATCAGTTGTCTGGTACCCATATTATAAGCTTTTCTTAGTCTGGGACTAGATAGTGCTGTTTGGGATGTCCCAGGTATTATTATTATTATACGTTGGACCATTTATATGACCTATGACAGATTGATAGACGAATATTTGATGAGCACGTTCAATGGATTTAATTATCGACTTTTTGAAGTGAGTATCCTAAAAACACATTTTAAACAGCAATTTGAAAGTAACTGTTATAGTAAAGTTAAATTAAGTTGTTTTTTTTTTCAATTTCCATTTCGTTTCACAATCGCCTACAGATATTAAAATTTGAGCTGCGAACGCTTCCGAACTTCGGAGAATTAAACGTATTTGATCCCAAAAAATCTGACCGCCGCTTAAATCAACAACACGGGAGCAGGTAAATATTTATATTTAGTTGGATCTCGCTTAGCGTTTGGGAAAATTTACGGGCCCCGAGGGCTATCGAAAGGACGGGCAGACTGGATAAGGGCTTAACTGTTTTACGGCCGGTTGCGAGGCGCCCAATTTGCATTTATTACAGTTACGTGCTTTTGTCTCAACAGCGACGCCCGTCGGACGTTATGTAGAATTGGATAGCACTAATCTTACGCCGACGCAGGTGGATTGATCAGTTATCTTTTATATTATAAGTATATATATATATATCTAATATATTATATTGTGTGTTATAGGTATATCCTTGGATACACCATATACATAGCCAGCGACGAACTACGCTTTGCCGCCATTTATTGTCCGTGGTACAGTTGAATGGTCCAGTTGACAGGACCACCGTAATTTTTAATTAACCGTAGTACGGTTGACCGGACTATAGGAAAAATGTTTTTCGCTGGACACTGGCCGATTATATAATGGTCAAAAAAACTGACTTACCTAACAACAAAAGTATGATGATATTTATCTTCAGAAAAAGCATTTCTTGACTATTGTAATCTTATTGTCAATCAAAGTAAAATTTACTGTTCAGTATAGTTTTGTAATTAAGCAGCGAGATGTTGTTACACGTGTGGCCTTTTGGGTTTAACAGCCGAATTAATTTAAATTTTTTGTTGTATAATTTTGAATTACTTTAGAATATAATCTTTTTCGATTCCGTTCCGTAGTCCGCTAACAAACCTTATAAGTTGTCAATGTCTGTCCGTCTGACCTTCATCTATTTGTATGTCTGTATGTCACAGTTTTTTACTCAACTTACTTTACATACTTTACATCAATCGTTTAGAACAAATTCAAATTAAATTTCTAAAAACGTTGGAATATCAAACTAGTAGATACTTAATAAACTATGAGTTTGCTAGGAAAAAACATAAACTATTAACAAAAAAAAACAAAAGCGTTTGTACGTGGATTCCATGTTTCTTTTCAAAATTGTTAAGTGGTCGTACTGAAAAAAAAATTCTTTTAATATTACCCGTACCTAATCGAGTTCTGGTAAAACCAGTAAAACATTCAGCGTATCTCTCTGCAAATCTAACTACTCCAAAACTACCTTTGTAAGGTGATCCTGTGATATTTACAATATGTAGACACGTTGATATTTTCACATCCTCTATTTACACATTCAAACAAGATTTCAACACAGTAGGTATAGTCACAGATTAGTATATTAGTTGCTACGGTATTGTATTAAAATTATCTCACGTTTTGTAATTACTATTTCATGTAAAATGCAAGCATATATCTAAACAAATATTATAATGAGAAAAGATTGTTTTGTATGTTTGTTTGTTTGTGTCAAAACAAACAAAATTAAAAACAAAATATTCAATGTAAGATGTTTACTCACACTTATTGATAATGGATAAACTCAAAAACTTTACTGATTTAAAAAAAAATCATCTATAGTAAGCTAGCTATAATAATCATCAAGCCAAGCGCTCGATTCAAAATACTTAATTTGAATTTGAAAAAATTCAAATAATGTATGTATTAGGAACACGAGCAGGGATGCTCGGTTTATTGACATAGACGAATGTGGGAGTTCATTGCGTAAAGATAGAAGTGTCGTACGAATATATGCATTATCGTAGTATTGTAATCTTGGTTACGAATAAATCTTTTCCTTTCAGCATCCGTATATTTTATTTCAGCTCTATAAAGATACGATCCTAAAATAAATTAATTAACTGAGGATATAGGACAATCATACAAAGAGAGATCACAAAATAATATCTCTCCTTACAATACTTATCATTACTCACGAAAATATCCGCGAGGCTGTAAGTCTCGAACTGTTAAAGTTAAGTTACAATAAAAGTATTTTCTTCAAATTAGTCAATCAAAACACGGTTACAATCAAACGATGATGACATACTGTTGTTATTATCTATTTGTCCGAATAAAGTATTGATTCAAAATACAAATTTGTCATCTAACTACCCGTGCGGAGCCGGGGCGGGTCACTAGTAACAAAATAAACTGGGTTTGTGTTTTCCGATAACGCTACGTACTATTATATATCAATTTATAAAACTCTAGGTTTATTTGTATACGTATTAAGAAAATAGGTATTTGAATGTACCTATTCGAGTAAGGCATAGACGAAAGTCCTACTAGATCGGGCAGTCTCCGTATGTAAAATTGAAAACTTAATATAATGTCATTTACGAATTTTTCTATATTATCTATTACACCATTAAGCCCTTAATGCCGTATGTAGGTATATAATTTACAGACTGAATTTCAGAACGGCTTGGCGTGTCAGCAATTATAAGTCGAACAAAAGGCTAGCAGTGAGGTCGGCCGCCTTTTTTCTTGCTTTTATTAAACTCGTGATCTACTTTGTCACGACAACAATATGGGATATGTATAGGAACATGCGGGCGCAGGTAACTCACGCGTGTGCGTAAATAACTGGCAGTAGAATTAACAAGCAATATAAACGTGTAACAGAATTAACTACAAACTTCATACTTCATACACCTATTAAACTACATTGTTTTTTTTTTTATGGCTACAACATCAATATAATATAATGTTTTGAAACTCTGTTATAGTTATGCAATAAAAATTGGTTTTGTTTGAACCAAAAACTATCATTTAAACGCTAAAATTTGTTGACTGTTTATATATTTTTTTATATATATACACAACGCTTATGCGTTGTTTGTAATTAATTGACATGCTGTACAGGTCAAACACAAATGGTCAAATAATGCCGAATGCGACAGTCTTTTTACTTTCACTGTATTTCACTTTACATAGATTAGATAGGCACTGAACACTATTATTTTATATATAAAACTGAAATAATAAACGCGCTAGTTTTAATAATTAACATCGAATATAGCTGGCTAATAGTTTTAACAATTTCGTGATGTATTTTGACTTTAACGCCATCTATGATTAGAACAAAGAACAAAGTTATTAACAATCAATATTTTTGTGTTATTTTAAGATAATTTATTGCAAGGCCATCTATCGATTTACAAAAGAACTAAATTTTATAAAAAATTATTATAACACATGCTTAATAGAAATATGTCCGAATCATACTTGTTTATATGCGATTAAAATAGCATGTTTTTGATGTACCTAAATAAATTAATAAAAATTAAAAATTTTACGTACACGGAATAATACATTTACAAGCGAGTTCGTTTGAATAATATTAAAGATTTATGAGAAAAAAACTGGTCACGCGTCAACACAGGGTTTCATAGCATGTATTACTTACAAACAACTGGTAAGAACAATCTCCGCTCTCAAGTGCTATTGCTACTTGATTTTTTCAGATTTTTCAGTCACATTGTCGTAAAGTTGGTTAGTACCTACCTTTTGAATTAAAATGACTTAAAAATATTATTAAGTACAACGAAAATAGAAAAAGAGCCACTTATTTTTATTTTCGATTAAACCAATTAAAAAAGTAAGTACTGTAGTCAGTTTTGACGACGCACCACCACCCACCAAGCACTTCTATTGTCTATGCGTTCTTAGTTTTATATTGGGTAGCAAACAATCGACTTAGAACTAACAACATAAATTTCATCAGTACTCAAGATGTATTTGTTTTATAGGATGTCGCTGATGCATTAAAATATATTCCACACGATTTCCACTACAAAAGAATAATAGTCTCCACATAACAATATCTGAGATAACGAAAAGCGCTGAATTATTATTCTCAACAATATTTCGTTTTCATAAAGACGATAAATAGTCGAACTTTTTCATGTGAAACATTTTGACGTCTCTTAATTGTCGGTTATTTAGATCCATACATAAATTAATTGTCAGTTACTTACTGGGGTGTTACGACAAAATACCTTCCACAGGCTTCGGACGTGAGCTGTATCTACGGACTACCTTATAAACCCCATTTGCTTTTGTTCCTGTCATTCTTCTCACTGTAGATATATATATCACCTATACCGGAAAAATGAAAAAAAATATATATCTGTTCTTTATGTTCTTTATTTTTACTTAAATAAGAGTAAAAACCATGTAAAAAGTAATTGCGAATTATTTAGCCTTTTGTATTTATATTTGCATTTACTTTTAAGATTGATTTTTTTTCTATCGGGACATCAATTTAAAATTTTTTTTTCAAAAATTTATTTTTGTAGTTAAAAATACATGAAAATTGGTAGCAAAGTAGCAAGCAGACTTTGAAACAAAAACTAAATATGTCGTGTGTAAAGATTATTGAATATCAACCCTTAAAGGATCAAAATAGGTGATAAACGTTTGTATGGGATTTCGTTAAATTTTAAGGTCTGCAGAAAAGAATCACACAAAATTATCATATTTGATTTCTTTACTGACGTAATCATCCACTAATGATTTTTTTTGATTTTTTTTTTTGGGAATTTATCCCCAAGATGGAAAAATAAACGAGTTATGTATGAAAATCTGTATTTTTTTGAGTTTGGTGAATGAAAATTTGTATTTGCACTGTGGAGCAGAAACTAAATATGTCATGTTTCAAGTTTTTTGGAAATTTAACCCTCATTGAAGCAAAACAGGGGATGAACGTTTGTATGGAACTTTCATCATTTTTAAAGTTAAAACTATTTTTATTATTTGGCTTTGTAGTGAAAAATTAAGGAACATCTTAGTATTTATAGAAAAACCGTTAAGAGGGCAAACAATTAAAATTAGTAATTAATATCTGGGTTGGAAATTAAGAATGAAAAGTTTTTGTGTTTATGTCAATTGTTGAATAACACTTAATAAATGCTAATAAAGAGTAATCCATGTAAGCGAAGCCGCGGGCGGTCGCTAGTAGACATATAAATGTTATTAACCCTTCGTTAAACCTTTTTTGGATCGAAGGTCGTTAATGTGAATTCGACTCAATATCACCACATCTTTCCTCAAGCTAAATTTAGCTTATCACAGAACAGAAAAACAACAAAGGGCTTCATATTATTTTTCCTTCTTTAATGATACAATTTTATACAATACGTTTCATTCTTTACGCGTCACTCTTATGTCAATGCTGACAAATTTTAGTACGATTTAAAAATTCTGCATAGGTACAGCTTTCATAAAACACTTAAGTTTCTGTTACTGGTTATTAAACTAACAAAGTAAATAAAACATAGTTTTAAGCGTAGCTGGAAAATCTAATTTTTCTCTGGGAAAGCGTAGATATTGATATTTTTTTTTAATGCTTTGTACTAAGATAGTAGAAGCATTAAGATGGAATGTCTCATAATTCGTAATGATGGAAAACCCGAGTAAAATGAAGACTTAGAAGTTACTACCATTATCGTTATTTGTTTTATTTATTTTATTAAATTTAACTTGAATTGTGATTTTAGAATGTTTATTTATTTTTCCTGTACGAATTTAACATTTTTTCCGTGTCTGTGTGTAAAAATATCTATAAATGGGTATATTATGAAGAATATTTATGTATGTAAATCAGTCGTCCAGTACCTCATAATAGAAGCTTAATAATTGGTTACTTTGGTACTACGTGACGCTGTGTAGGATGTTTCATGTATTATTATAATCAAGTGGCGTATCTTTATTCTGTGGTGTATATTTTTTCCCCTACGACGCGGTATCTCTATGTACGTACAACTACAGGCTTTGCCTAGTGTTTGCCAGTCTCAATGTAATTCACTCAAGTCACTGATATAGTAACTCCTTCACGTTTTTCTGCACGGTTCCGTACGTTCGCGATGAAAAATGGAATTGTTGAAAAATGACGACCGCTTAGCCTAGTGGGTAGCAGCCCTGCCTACGAAGCTGGAGGTCCCGGGTTCGAATCCCAGGTCGGGTCAGTATTAATATGATGAATATTGATACTGGTACCGGGTCTTGGTTGTTATATATATATTAAAAAAAAAAATTATATATGAATATATTATAAAGAATATTTCCCAACCCGCAGTGGAGCAGCGTGGTGGACTTAAGCTCCAAGCCCCCCCTCCTCACCCTGGGGGAGGCCTAAGCCCCTGCAGTGGGGTAAAAATGGGCTGATGATGATAAAGAATATTTAAGTATGTATATCAGTTGTCTAGTAACCCATAACACAAGCATAATACTTGCTTACTTTGGGACTAGATGACGCTGTGTGGGAAGTCCAATGTATTATTATTATTATTATTATAATTAAAATCTCTCAGGTGTCTGTCTGTCTGACCCACGAAAAAACTTGAAATTCTCCACTTATACAAACTTTGGTGAGTGAACAAGCCAACATACAATCACAGAAATCTAGTGTAAATAAATGAATTTTCATTTTGAGGTTTAACATTCATAGGCAAATCAAATTAAAGAAAACCTTTTCTCAAGTGCATTGTATGACAAATGAAATGGCTTATTCATTAGGAGATGTCCAAATCTATATACGTATATATTACATATTATAAAATAAAGTCCCCCGCCGCGTCTGTCTGAACGCGATAAACTCAAAAACTACCGAACGAATTGGCAAATTGTTGACACCAATGGACAGAGTAATTTAAGAGGAAGCTTTACGTATATACTTTATTAATGTTTTGTGGAAATTTGTTAAAATATAACGATTATTATTGAAGAAGTCGGTAAAAAATCAAGCCGTCTGGGAACTTTCATCGCTTGTATATTTTCATAATTTAAAAATACAGTATAAAAGATATCAAAGAAAATATTTGAAAATTAATTATTATCTTCCTTTAACTCGGAAACTACTGAACTTACCTTTAAAAAAAAGGAAATAGGTACCTATTTAGACTTTTTTGTTTGCTATTTATGATTTTGTAATAGGCTTAAAATATATTAAGACACGTGTACGAAATTTGCTCTAATGACGCTCAACTGACACTATATATGATCGTCTTCACGTCTTAACGTCTTCTCCGTTTGACAAGAGCGTCTTAAATAAATAAGGTTCCGGTATCTTCGAGGAAACTCTCATCTCATGTAGTATTTCTATATATTTCCTGGTACGTAAATAAAGATACGGAATTTCGATAATAACAGACGTCACGGATGTTTACATAACACATAGAGTAAATAAAGACAGCAGCGTTTTGTTTTAATAGAGTCATAAATGTCACATCGCAGTGTGGAAAATGTCAAACAATTCCGCGGGGGGAAGACCGGCACGCGGGGATTTCGCAAAGGTGAAAACCGGTGCGCGAAGACCTCGCAGACTGAAATTCGCCATTGTGCACCAGCTAGCTAGAGTATGAATGATTAGATGGTAAACGGAGAAGTGGGCTTCTAATCAATTTATACTTTTATGATAAAACAGTAACAAGACATACTGACTTTCCCAGCACCTCACTCCAACTTCTGCTCGAACTCAATAAAATTGACAATTCGATTTTCAAAATATATTTCTCTCAATGTCAATATAATGTGATTATATAATGTCTGAATAGAAAGGCGGCGTCAAAAAACGTAGATATAAATATCACCCAACTATTCGGTTATAATTCATGCACACAGAAACGGTTTGTACATGGTGAGTATGGCGTAGCGAGAATATGCCTGCTGAGTCACACACACAACTATGTACAAGTTGGGCTGTTACTTTTGTATATGTTGCGAGAGTCCTACCAGACATTATATAATCAAAGTGGTTATTATACGAATATGTATCACAAGCCGACATGCGCTTTGCTACTTATTATGTTAAAAATATTCAATTAACTAAAATTATGAAATGTCGACCTATCATTATCAAATAACACACGATTCCGCGCCGAAGCTGTAACATAAGTCGTAATATACTTTACAACCACCAAAAATGTTACGATCACGTAGCGAACTTCTGATCACGGATAACTCGTCTATCACAACACGGGTTTCTCCCCTAAGCACGGAATACCCTAAGGTGCACGTGTCTCCAACTAAATACACGTAATTACGTCGTACGTATGGTCCACGTTAAAATATTACGTTAAAACAAGTTAACTTCGTTACGGATCCAAAATGTGTTGATGAAATTTTCACTTAGTGATTTTAAGTATAACGAGTTGAAAAAAGTATTGTTATGTATACGTCTAGAATAAATTAATCAGGAATGGAAGTGGAAACCTATAATAGGCTAAACTTTGATTTTATTTTCAATTAATATTGTATCTTAATAGCTGTTGGTTTTCCCACAATAAATAAATGAATAAATAAATAAGTAATAACAAAAAAATTGTAAAAGGTATTTTTTAGCGATTATAAACTCACAGTTGCATTTTAAATATTTAAAGAGAAGTAAAGGAATCATGTTCAATAACGTTTTTTTTTTCTACTGCAACATTTGTCCTTCAGCCCGACTTACATTCTTTCATGGGTCGGTGCGATGTTATAACTCGTTTTCGTAAATACATATCACAAATATATTATGTGGTGACACAGAACTCCGGTGCGTGAGTGGCCGGCTTTTTATTTTACTGACGAATATAATATGTACACAGTTTGTAGAGCTTAGGTCTCTATCCCTAGTTCTTTTGAGGGTTTAAATGATAATATACTTATTTACCCACAAACTAGATCACATCCTTGGTTTATCCTTATTTATTTCTTTTATAACAAAAAGTGCATATTACTAGAAGAACGCTTAAGCCAACCCAAACTGTATATACCTACCCTGGTTTCCTCGCTAGGACGTCCTGCGCGGTGGAAACCAGTGATCCTGTCGTAAACTCCGTTGAAAGTTTGTTTATCCACTCGGAAATAAACTACAAGTAATTAAAATAAATGAAAATAATAAAAATAAAAGGAAATAAATACAAATAATACAAAGGATCTTCCAATTTTATGGTACAAGCCTAACAGGACCTACGTATTTAAATAAATGATTTGAATTTGAAAACATGATTTGTGCAGTGCACCTTAGATAAAAAAAGAAAAACCCTTAGGGAAAACCATAAATTAAATTGACTGTCATCTGTTTTTAACAGTATTTTCAGACAAAAGTGATAGGGAAGAGTCCATATAATCCACGTCGAGAGAGTGCGCGTAATAGTATTGATATATATTCACATACATATGGGCATCTGCACTTTAAGCCATTCCGTTGACGGCTCGTAAAATAAACAGACGTGTGCCTCGGCTTAATATTGTAAATTTTGTACTGAATTTAATGTGGATGGAGGTGCAACCGCGCGCGAATTGAATATTAGACGAGCCCTTATTGTAACTCTCCAGCCGAGTTTTCGTTGTCAGAGACGTTACGTTATTTTCAAAAAAGAATTTTATTTTATAATACAGTCAAATGTATCAAAATAAAATAAAACAAGAAATAATAAATTTGTTTCAATAATTCCAATTAGGTATAACAATTTTTAATAAAGTGAAACACACAGGTACTGATGTCACTAAATCAGATTGTAGAGATTACCATAGAAAAAACATAAAAGGTTTGTTTAATAAAAGAAATACGTTCACGATAATGTATACTTACCTATCCCCTTAAATTCTCAAATAAATAAATATTATTTAACAATTTTCCGGGACCACGAAAACGAAGTAATAGCAAAAAAGCAATTTGTTATAAGATAAATCCACATCAAAAAATGTACCCGTAAAACGAATAAAACTATATTCCTAAATTTTTTTTTGTGCACAGTTGCTGCAACATTGTTGATATTGCTAAAAATACGATAATAATATCTACGTCATTAAAAAAATACGTGTCGTAGAAAAGAGTCTAATCCAGTACAGTCCAATACTTCATATTTTTATATCATCTTCATATGGGAGTATCTCTAACATAGGTTTGGAATGGAAACGCGCTACCTTTCTGCTAATATTACCACCTGCGAGCACATCTGATCAACTCGAGTCGCGCGAGCGAACACCGACACGCAATAAGAACATACTACAATTATCGTGTATCAGTATATAAATATATATACACCAGTCTTACACAATATGACTAGTAATTATATGCTCACAAGTTATTGCATAGGCATAATCCCGTCAAAGAGTACTTTCAAAGCTGTCAGTGGTACTTGATAAACTTGAAAAAAAAATTACAAAAAAAAATATTTTATTTTGGTACACTCGAAACCATGGGCATTATATCTTAGAAAAAATATACCATAGAATTTAAGTTGTAGGAATGCCCGAACCTCCCGACTGCTCAATGTTCGCCTTTCTTCCTTACTTACTGATACGATGCACCCCACGTTCCGTTTAAAATACTGAAATATATTTTTAGACAAACTTTCTAATGAGCTTCATGTGGTATCACTCCTATAATATTTATTATTTCATATGTTATACTGTTGCGTGTTGTGATAATTTTATTGCGTAAAAGTATAGAAGTTTCTTAACTGTATCATATGATATCAATATCAAAACGGAATATCCAGCCCACAAAACTCGGAAAACGGAAGTCCCTTTGTCTTAATCATATTAATTAATAATCGTTACTGACTACAGCAAAATAGAAATGTAAATAAGATTACACACTTTTTTTTTAGATTTTATAACGTTTTTACGTTCTAACACAGAAATGATTTGATTATCCAATCATTTAACGACTCAGGGGCGGTGTTGAATTATCACATTTATTATGAATTATGGCTTGTAGCATGACAATTACAATGACAGAAAAATAATCTATCACATAATAAAATAATAACGAGACCAATCTACATAATACATTTGTCCAAAACAATAATCTTATTTTTATGTAGACTAAAATGAAAACAAATAGTTTTGGAATTTTCGTCTGTTTCATGCGTGTTTCAAACAACAGGCAGCGGGCTAGTATATGATATTCCAGATTATTTTAACGCTACATGTCTCGAAAAGTAGATACGAATAAGAAGATCTGTGAAAATTATTCCCAGAATATAAACAAAGAGGTCGATATATTTTCTTTTATTAACGGATTACTTTAATTAATTTCAATTCAAATAAGAATTGCTGGGTGCTTTTTATTTACATACAAGATATATATATAATAGACATAGATAATTTATTGTGATCGAATGGATACAAAAACTTTAGTCTTTACGATAAAAAAAAGTAATAGGCATCTATTTCTATTAAATTAATTAACTCAGCCGGATAAGCTTGACTATCTTCGAATTTACTTTAGGCCCACTTTGGATACTTTATTGGATTTTGGTAACGAGGCCTTTATAGACAACATGATTTTCGAAATCTTTCGTTAGTTAGGTAGCCCAAAGAAAAGACATATTTAGAAAGGAAATAAATGAACGTTTCCGCTCTGTTTTCACGGATGACCATCATTTCACCAAAAATTAAACAACATAACATTATATAGATTATAGAGATAAGGCAGTATCGTTAAAAGCAATCACACACCTGCTTCGACTAGCAGGTATGCTGCTAGTATATGTGTTGAAATCAAATCAAATATCTTTAATACGTAGTTACGTAACATGATCTTTATGTTACACTTAAATTCTAATCAATTTACAAAGCGAGTTAAAGTCCAACTCGTGAAGAAAGAATACTATTGGATTACTGAACTTTAAATGATAAATGCGCATTAACATTATTAATAATAGTCGTAAGCATTTTAAATTTAAAAAAGAATTAATAAGAATTAAAATATAATAAACAGGCAGGAGTTTCTTGCCGGTTTTTCTTCATCTAGATTTCCGAACCGGTACCTAATCAATTCATTTTGACTTTAAATAACTGTGTGTAAACATCTTAATATTGAATTTTTTTTTATTCGAAATACGTTACTAAAGTGAACTTCTTACTTTGTGGGAAAACGTGTTCCTTTTCTACAGAGGCCCATTCAAGAAGTGCTGGTTCCTCTCAGAAGAATACGCAAGAAACTGAGAGACGCTCTTTTTTTAATAAAAACTTATAGACATTTGTTTTGACTACAAGTGCTTAAATATTAATATTAATGAAACAAACTGATAGGCAAGCGGTCTACACCCATAGATTTTATCTTAGCAGGTCGATACTTTATAATAAGCTTTTGCATAAAGCTTTCGTTTTATAGTAATTTTAAACTTATTATATTAATTATCTTTGAAAATATGAAGCAAAATTAATTATATTTTAACATAATGTAATTTGAACATCTAAATTTTGACAAAGCACAAATCTTAAAAGTATTTCACTTAAAACTTTTAGTTTACTATTAATTTCTGATTTCGCCTAGACGCTACAGAACAATCAGTAACTTGGAATTATTTCTATCGTGAGTAATAACTTTAAAAGTAACTATAACGATTTTTTGGAAAACATATTTTTTTTTGTTAAATACTTATCTTTATAGTAGTAGTGTATGGTATGGTGTTAGTGTATTATGGGATAGAAATGTCATGTCCGAACATATTTTTCTGCCAGACACAAGATCAGTGATCCACTGCGTTCTATAAAACTAATTTGCTATAGTTTTATCGAAACCGCTGTACCGCGCTTTAACTATGTGGGCGGCGAAGAGGAAAGGCAGCTCCTAAACGTTGACGACGGACTGACAGCAGATCTGCCTCCCTCCGCGCTGCGCACATACCCAAGGCGTGGTACAACGGTTTCGGTCAAACTATAGCTATTTTATATACTGTGTTTGTAAAATAGGTACATGCCAAGTATAATTTAAATTATAGAAAGCTCTAAAAGCTGTAGATTTTTTTGTATAAATTATAAATTAAGCTAACAACCATACAATGCTCGACAACAGACTTATCACTACATTTAGCAGCCATCATCAATATATAGGTAAATTTATTGTCAATGGTTTTCATTATAAAATATCAAAAAAAAGTTGGAGCGGGTGAGAGATTTTTATCTTGTTCATGTTTATATTATTTAAACTGACTTATTGGAATACTCTACTCAGGTTTCTGAGTACCTATGGCGCCGAGGTTCTTCGGTATAATTATACCTACACATCGTATACAAAGGATATTTTTGTCATATATGCTGATGCTATGATGCTATGATGTCCACTTTCGAAGCTTAAACGCAATGGGAAGAATTACGTTAAGAACTAGGACCTTCTAAACAAGAGTTGGTGGCGAACGTTCTTCTTGTTTACCCTGAGAAAAGTGTTCATCAACAGTCGAGCAATGGATGACCCCATAATAAAGAACGAGGAATACGAAGAGGATACAATATGTGTCAGCGGAAATTAAGGTTCCTGTAACGTGATTATGATGACGCGTAGTTTTTTTCCTCGGTTTCCTCATATTTATGATGATCTCGATCATCAATTGCTCTTCTAACTGTGAAACCATCATAATAAAATCTGAATTCACTATAGCACTTTTCTCAGTGTAGAAGGTTGTGGTTCGAATCCCAGAGAAGGCACCAATGAATTATGACTGAATGTGTCTTTAAATCAGAAAAAAACCTATTTACTATCGTATCAGTTCGTACCTCGGAGAGTACGTTAAGCTGTCAGTCCCGGTTACTGGCTGGCAAACGTTAAAATTCACCATTCCACACTGGAGTAGTGTGGTGGATTAAAATAAGCACTTAATTAAATGGAATAAGATATTCATTATTATCATCATCACCAGCCCATTTTTACCCCACTGCAGTGGCTTAGGCCTCCCCCAGAGAATAAGATATTGTAATTCGATAATTTATAATCATATTACAGTTACATTTTTTTTATTTTGAAATGAAAAAATACGTTTACATTGTATTCTGGCAGCGATTAGCAATAAGGCGTATGTCCGCTTGCTCTCAAATTTGAACACCGTCCAAAATGGTCGACGGGTGAACAAGGAATTGCATCACAAGTCCACTCATTCATTCAGATGATTCATTGAACATCAATTTAATGATAGTTGGATATAATACGAATACAAAGCATGTATCACGGCCGTAACTGTTATTTAACTTTAAGCAAATATTTAGCTTTGTATGATACGCCGTTTATTTACCAAATACGTGCTCCATTGAGATACATTTCCTTATTCGTATATTACTCTAATATTATCCAAGAACAATGTAATCAGTCAAAACGCAAAACATACAAACATGAGGCACCCCGTCGCAGAACTTTTCAATGCTACGTGTAATGAAATTAATTTAGTCTACGCGCCCCCCGAACAGATTTAATTGTTTCTTGTTCATATAAGAAACAAAAATATAAAGACCAACATTGCTAGCGAGGAACGGCAAAGTTACGTTTTGCGTTAGAGAAATCAAATTTGGCTCTACAGTTTAACAAGTTGTTTACACGCCGAATTATTGTCGAGACATTAATTAACTCGGTTTGCTTGCTCTTGCGTTTCGAATCGTAATCTTTTGAACGCACATCAAAATCGTGCAACCTTCGATGTACGCCATTGCTATCTTTATCTGACCCTCTTTTAGCACAAAACTATTTTTAACTAAACTGCCTTCATTCGACGACCGCTTAGCCTAGTGGGCAGCGACCGTGCCTACCAAGTTGGGGGTCCCGAATTCGAATCCTAGGTCGGGTCAGTATTTATATGATGAATATTAATACTGGTACCGGGTCTTGGTTGTTATATGTATGTGGTGTCTTCGCTTAGTACCCAAAACACAAGTTTGGGGCTTAGTTTGGGGCCGAGAGTTGTTGTGATGTAGACGTTATTATTATTATTACTATTATTGTTATATAGTAACAGTTTACTTACTTTCTTTACATGGCTCGTATATATACCAAATGATTTTTTTTATCACCAGCATAATTTTTTCTAGGCTTTAGGGAGCATCTAAAGACTCCAGTTTTGAAAAAAAAGTAGGTAAAATTTTTCCTCTTTAAAAATATATTTCCTGCAATAATTATTGATACAGCATGGTTACTAAGTTAAATATGAATGAGAAAGTGCAATCACGGGTGTAGAGGAGAAAACATAAAAGTACAAATTAACTAGAAGCCCTCTTCTACGTTTACCGTCTAACCACTCATACTATAGCAAGCTGGTGTATGATGGGGAGTTTTAGTCCGAGTTTAAGTGAGCAAGGTCTCCGCGCGGTGCTCTTCACCCTCGAGAATTACCCGCGCGCCGGTTTCATCACCTCAAAATTGCGTAATGTCACTTCGATACAGTGAACTGGCATTTATGACTCTATTAAATGCTCTATTATTAAAACCAAACGCCGTTGTCAAATTAATTTACTCTATGGGAGAACAGTATTCTCTTTATTTTTCTTTATATTATTTATTATTATTATTTATTATTCTTATACTAGACAGTAAAAGAAGAACCTCGAGTTCCATTATTTTTACTAAAGATCATAATATTAAAATTTGGACGGTGATAAAAATTTCAGCCTAATATTGAAATAATTGAACAGTATATTTTCACAACCACTAAACATAAAAGATTAAATAAAAACTGTTAAACTGCGAGAATAAAATGAGCCGTAGCATTCGTACAATGGCGAGTTATTTGTCAAGTTTTGACGGCTGTATAGCATTTCTAGTCCTTATATTTATGTACATTTCTGTGGCCAAAACGGTTTCTATTATAACATGCAGATACTGTGTAAATAAATAAAATAATAAAATTGTGTGTGAAATTTTGGTAGTTTGAGAACCCTATTTCCATCACTACATATCTATACTAATATTATAAAGCTGAAGAGTTTGTTTGTTTGTTTGTTTGTTTGAACGCGCAAATCTCAGGAACTACTAGTTCAATATGAAAAATTATAGTTGTGTTGGATAGTCCATTTATCGAGGAAGGCTATAGGCTATACAACATCACGCTACGACCAATAGGAGTGGAGCATCAACGAAAAATGTTGCAAAAACGGGAAAAATTATTCCTTTTGAGAGCTTCCGTCGCGCGCGCTGCGTAAACGGTTGATGTTAACCAAAAATCATGTATTACGGAATTGTTCCCCTTTAAAAGTTCTAACCAAAAGTCCGCGACAGCATATGTGTATCTTTTAAGGTTAACTTACTATAACCTTTTTTATGATAATCAAATTTGTTCTAACATTATGTACTATTTGCGAAGATGTTTTTTAAACGTAATATTAATCCTTATCAAATTAAATACGTTAGTTGTCTTAAGCATTTCATGCATATTACAATTGCCCTTTACACCACACAATTTAAATTATTATCTTAGCAGTTTTTATCGAAATATGAAAACTATAGCGGGAGAAAATAAATTCGCTGTCTGTCTCTGTTCGTTAACTTTTTACTTCCAAACCACGCAATAGACTTTGATACGATTTTCAGTATTATCTTATTTTCTTATTATCTTATAATCTATTAATCTATATTATTATATTATATTAATATATTATTATATTATTATATTATTATATTAATAGAAATACTTATTATAAAGCTGAAGAGTTTGTTTGTTTGTTTGTTTGAATGCGCTAATCTCTGAAACTACCAGTCGGATATGAAATTTTTGTTTTTTGCCTTTGATAGCCTGAATCTAGCGGAGGGTTATAGGCTATATAGGTATATGAAAACGAACTGTCTGTCTATTCGAGCAAATAGGTTTCGGCTAAAACAGCTTAACCGATTTTGATGCAACTTTACACATATGGAAAGGATGTAGTCAAAAGTGACATACAGAACTTTTTGTATGTCTGTCTGTACGTCCATCTGTCTAAACCAATTTTAATGAAACATCACAAGCATGAAAAGAAGGTCGTCAAAACTAGCAAATGTTACTTTTTGTCCGTCTGTCTGTCTGTACGTGTAAGGTCGTCAAAACTAACAAATGTTACTTTTTGTCCGTCTGTCTGTCTGTACGTGTATCTGTCTATTTGAGCTAATCTCCAAAACGGTTAAACAGATTTTAAGGAAACTTTGCAGACGGGAAACAAGGTTGTCAAGAGATTTGACATTAACTACTTTTTGTCCGTTTGTTTGTCTGTACGTCTTTGTGTCTATTCAATTCAATTTTATCTATTCGAGCTAATTTCCACTACAGCTGAACAGATTTTAATGAAACTTTGCAGACGTGAAAGAAGATTGTCAAGAGTGTCATAAGCAACTTTTTGTGTTTTTTTGTCTGTCTATCTGTCTGTCGTTTGTCCACACTGATCTATCAACTATAACAGCCAAAACTACTAAATCTAGGAAGCTTAAATTTGGAACATAGGTTTATTTTATAACGTGAGCATTAAGTTAAGAAAGGCTTTTTTAGAAATTTCAAACTTAAGGATGGGAATGGAGGGACTCAAATAATGACATGTTTCAGGGTTTTTAGATTTCCACATTTTAAGGGTAGGAAACGGGAGATGGAAAATTGTATCGGTTTTTTTAAAGGGTGGAAGGGGAATGAAGATTGAAAGTTTGAATGGGTGTGACCAAAATTGGTTCCAGCAAAAAGTACGTATAAACCATCTCGAACGTTAATAGTACCTATAACAGGAATTCGTAGTCTACGCAAGCGAAGCTGCGGGCGGTCGCTAGTTATAAAATAAAGTCCCCCGCCGCGTCTGTCTGTTTGTCAGTGTGAACGCGATAAACTCAAAAACTACAGAACGGATTGGCATATTGTTGAAACCAATAGACAGAATGATTCAACAGGAAGGTTTGCGTGTATAATTTAGTAATGTTTTGTGCAAATTTGTTGAAATATGACGATTATTGTCGAAAAAGTCGGAAAAAAATCAAGCCGGCTGGGATCTATCATCGAAAACGCTGCCTAATCCTTTTGAGATATAACAAAATAATGAATGGAGGAATTGTGTATCTTATATAGGACTAAAGAAAATTCCGCAATGGCATATGTCTATCTTTTATGGATACCTATATTATATACCTATAATATATATATCCTATACTATACCCACTTTTATGTTTAAAAAAATGGTGTCATATGATGAGGTAATTGGAAAGTAATTTATACGGATACTGTATTAATCCTTATCAAATTGAATACGTTGTTTACCTTCAGCATTTTATGCACATTATGATTGCCCTTTACACTATACAATTTAAATTAATATCTTACGAGCTAACGTGAAATATAAATATCGCGCGACCAGCCGGGCGGCCATACGGGATGACTCGACAAGCGTTACGACAAGGTTACGTTATATGTATTTATTCTTTACTTTTTCAAATATTTCTCGAATTGGAAATGAAATACTTTAAAAACACTCCAAGTAGGATGAACTTACATCACATTTAAAGGTAATTAAATTCAATCCACATGTTCGACGCATCAAGCTGATATGACACTACGACAGAAAAAATATTACGGCTTATATGCTCTGCTACCCGTGCGAAGCCGGGGCGGGTCGCTAGTAAACTATATTTTTATATTTTTGAGGGCTCTCTTTAGAACGCTCTTCCAAAGACTACGGCTAACCAGATGCGGATGCTGATTTAGAATTTGATAAATTAATGAATTTGAAAATAGATCTAAACACGAATAATTCACTCTTCACTGCCGTATCTTTGAACATATCTGCAGAGCAAGTATTCAGTACGCCATGCATGTCCTGAAACTGAATTAGCATCTAATTCGCGCCAGTCTAGAAGTTCCACGAGAGCTACCTACTTCTATATCGACACGTTAGCGGAATATAGAATTAGTTTTGTCACAAACCCTAACTAAATTCTGTGTGCCCAAGAAAATTGAACGGAATCGATGTGGAGCAAGGCAATTTACTTGATTAAACTCTATAGCCGTTAATATTAATATTTAATCATAGTTTCTTGTTAAAAGTATAAAATCGATAACTCGTGTAGTACGAAGTTTATGTGTTTTGTGTTGTATAGATTTAGGTATAGCTTTAACTAGAAAATAGAGTTAGAGAGAATAGGAAATGTCGTGATAGCCCAAAACGCAACGAACCTGCCTCAAATTTATAAGGCCCCATAGGGCCATGGTTCGAATCCGGGCGTGTACTAATGAGTTTTTCTGACTTAAGTACATAACTATCACTGACTCCGTGCTTCGGAGGGCACGTTAAGCAGTCGATCCCGGACGCTGTCAATAGATGGCGGTCGTTTCAGTCCCTAAACCGCAGTAGAGCAGCGTGGTGGATTTAAACTCCAAGCCCCCCTCCTCACCCTGGGGGAGGCCTAAGCCCCTGCAGTGGGGTAAAAATGGAATAATGAAGTGAAGAATATACAGGCATACAATCTATTGTAAATACAAATGAACTCATATAAACATGATAACATCATATATTTAATAGCAGACCAGCCATCCGCGTAACAAAGAAAAAGCATTTCCACGATATTATCATGACTTCATGACCTTATGTTCAGTACAGTCGTAAGCTTACGTGTTTGATTCCCTAAACAAAGCTCATAGCAAAAAGGATTCACAAAAAATCCACACAACACTCAGTGCCATCACACTTTCATTTGATATAATAATAACGTATACATCACAACAATGACTACGCCCCAAACGAAGCATTAGCTTGTGTTTTGGGTACCAAACGAAGAAGACATCACAATACCACATACATATAACAACCAAGACCCGGTACCAGTATCAATATTCATCATATAAATACAGACCCGACCTGGGATTCGAACTCGGGATCTCCAGCTTCGTATACAGGGTTGCTACCTAAGGCTAAGCGGTCGTCACATGATTTATTTTCATTTTATACTTTTCCCGATGAAACGAAAACCTAAAATAAAAATTCGTTTATTTACGCGCTATACGTCCGTTATTGGGTCACTAAACTCTGTATAATACGTACAGAATTTGAAGCTTTTTTCCAGTAGATTCGTAGAAAATAAACTGTGACAGACGGACAGGCAGACACCAGAGCGAGTCTATATGGGTTCCTTTCTTTCATATTGGATATATATACAAAATTCTAAAAGCAGAAATTATCAAAAACTATTGTAACCTTTTTGTGTTATAATAATTAAAGGAAATCCTAGTAAAGGTAGATTATTATAAAAATTCTCACATCTAATGCTACTTATCCGCAATAATCCAATTTAACTGACCGATTGACTGAGTGGTTAGAGACCTTAACTGCGGAGCTAAGGCACGCGGGGTCGATTCCCGCCCGGGACAATTATTTGTGTGCATGAGCATGTCTATTTGTTCCGCGGCTGAGTGTAAAAATATTTGTGCATGTATATAATTATAAAGAATATTCAAGTATGTATATCAGTTGTCTAATATAATATCCCATTATACAAACATAATGTTACTTTGGGACTAACTGGCGCTGTGTGGGATGTCTCAAGTATTTTCATTATTATTATTCAATTTACAAACATGTAAACATTTTTGTCTCAATTTCTAACTTATTCATATATGATTGAATTATTTTTTGTACACAAGAATATTTAGCGTCAAGCATCAGATTTTTTTTTTAAATTTGTGATACCCGTGTGGTTGCGAGCTTGTTTCTTGTTTAGAAGATTGAATCCCAAGGCATGTACTAATGGATTTTTACTTTAAATGCATAACTATCACTGACTCCGTGCTTCGTAGAGCAGGTTAAATCGTCGGTCCCGGTTGCCATCATTAGATGGCAATCGTTAAAATCTACCAACCTGCACTGGAGCAACGTAGTAGATTAAACTCCAAGCACCCTCATATCGAGGAGAGGCCTAAGTCTTTGCAGTCGGGCATAACGGGCTATAAGGGTAGGTATGATATTAGATTTTTTATAAGAACTATTCACTATAAATTAAAATCGAAATAATTTAAATTACTCATTAATTTGAAGTAACTATTGAAACTAATGTTTGAAGTAGGAAAATCACTCAGCAGCAATACATCTTCAAAGATTTCTGTTCAGGGCCGTAGAAGTAACAAAACTAATTCGTACCACCTGCGAAAAGAGAAATGCCGTCCTGAGATTTAAAAGCTTTTAACTTCTAAGTGGGAATAAATAGATTAACTGAACGTTTATTTCCATCGAAAATTGTTTCGCCGGATTGGGAGAAGAATGGAAATAGGTAATTTGAAAAATAAATCTATGTTTTTTTTAAGTTTGGTGTTATTTACATGAAACTGTCATAGTTTTGTCATAGACGATTCAGTTTTTCATGCATTGGCTATTAATTTTAACCATTGACCAACACATTGGTGAAACGGAATCACTCCACCTCTTTTGACATTTCAAAACCTCTGTGTGCTGCATTTCCTGTACACGCAATAAGTTCACTATGTCGTTTCGATATCTTTATTCTTTCGTAACTTTTGCAGGTTTTTAATAAAATATGTAGATATTTTTTTCGTAATTTCACTATACTATTGCGTATACAAGTTCACAGATTATATCTGCTTTTAAAATCTATATAGTGCTAATAATCTTCTAGTAAAATCACTGTGATCGACGGACAGACAGACAGACAGATGAACAGAACGAAATCGTAAGGGTTCGGTTTTTTCCGTTTAGCTGAGTAACCCTAAAAATTAAAACCTTCATGCCGCAATAGGTTGACACGGCCAATTTTCCAGTTTTCATTCTAGTCGGTACTGTTATGAACGTTGGCTGATATTTATGCATAATTAGAAACCACATTTTTCTCTGCCACATAACCTACGAAGTGATGATGAATTATTTTCAATTTCAGGATATGTGATTTTAATAAATTTAATATTCAATTTCATTTCCACTATAATTATCACAATTTGTTACAATATTTATTCGTGTTGTAAAATAGTTAAACATAGCCGCTCGGACTAAGTAATAAATTAACAAATTACACTTTTTAATGTGTTTCTCACACGCAGCTGAATTTTCATTCGCCCAAGAAATGAAATGCATTTGTGAACTAAGCACGTAGATTGAGATACAGAATAATTTATGGCGTAAATACACGGCAAGTACTTTACAGCTGCGCTCGATAAATATGCAAATTATTTTCTAATTTCTGTTAATTATATAGCGGTTTTAACGTCATACGTGTTCGCTGTGACTGAGAAAAATTAACTGCTGATTTCTCTGAAAACATTCTTTTATTCTAATATATATGTTAGCGGCAAAGCCCGTAATACTGTGTCAGCATTACCTAGTGGTAAAGTTGGTAATCACAAATTAATTTCTAACTTCAACTTGATAATTCGGAGATTAACTAGACATTGTTGACATTACCTAACGTAGAGTCGTTAAAGTACAAAATGAAACTCAAATATATTGAAATCACTTTATTATAGTTATTTTCGAGTATTATAATCATACAAGTACGAATTGATCGAAGACCCTCTTCTGCGTTTACCGTCTAACCACTCATACTCTAACTAGGTGGTGCAAGATGACGAGATTTAGTCCGAGTTTCAGTACGCAAAGTCCTCGCGCACCAGTCTTCGACCCCGCAAAATTGCGTAATGTCACTTCGATACTGTGAATTGATATTTATGACTTAATTAAAACCAAACGCTGCTGTAATAGTAAATTGTTACCACAAGGGGTGAAAGGGACCTATTTAGGCACGAGATGGTTTAGAGCTAATAGTTCGAGTGCCTAAATAGGTCTTTCACACGAGGTAAATATACTACTTTTCATTACGAATACGAGGAAAGTAGAAAAATGCGTCAAATTCATATGTGAATCTGATGAACTCATGTTATACAAATATCTGTTATACGTAAATAATTAGCACTCGACCAAACAACAGAAGATCGAATTGCCGCTTTCTCGCCATTTTTGTGTTTCTTTTACTGTGGCATTCTACCAGCCAGTATGTTTTATCATTCGTGACGGTAAATATTTACCTCAAATCTATTTAAATGAAATGATAATTTATTTAAAAGTTAATTACGAGTATAAAGTCAAATTACAAAATTGTTGATAATATTTTGTTATTACAATTTTACGCTGCGATTTAACAGAGTTGCTGTATGAAAAGTAGAGACATGGCTTGCATAGTTTTTTTTTTAAATTTTTTGACAGCAGGGAAAATCGTTTTCCAGGGACGAAAAGTACTATTTTCATTCCTCGGATTAGGTAACTTCAAGCGTACTTTCCGGGTATGAGTAATGGAATAGTAGATTGTTAACCGAGGGTGGAAAGAATCAATTCCCGAGGTATATAGGCTATAGTCCGAGTAGGAATTGATTTTTTTACCCGTGTTAAACACTCTACTTTTTATTTCGAATATGAGAAAAATAAAACTAGTTGTTTATCTAAACTATTTATTGATAATATATAATAATATTTGTAGTACTATTTAAAATTAATTGTCAAATTAGGACAATTAGTGAAATTAAAAGATTATTACCTATTTTTTTGAATTCCGTCACAGATACACAACAGATTAATATCCCGCCAATTTATGTCGACTTTTTAAATTTTAAATATGGAACGCATCGCGTAAATTGTTGCGGCTTATTCCGCTCAAAGAAGTTTGCGCTAAGTTCACACTGGCTGTTTAGAAACTCACATGGCCGCAGCATTTTTTTTAATTAGTTTTTTTTTACATAAAACTCTTCACAGCTGACAGCAGTTCTATTTTTAAAGTTCATTCCGGCCCTTAGGTGGAAAGTAATTTATATGAGTTTTTCCCACTATAGGGAAGGAAGCAGCATTTTCTACCCAATAATCAGATCAAAACAACACTACTTTCCGAGTATGAGAAATGAAAAATTAATTTACTCTATGATTGTAATGATTTGGACATCAAAAAACATAGGGCTTCTTGGTTACTCGTTGCTTCGCACTGCTTTACTTCTCGCATTATCACAAGGAAAATGCATCCTAATCTGTTTGAAATTATGGACCATCAACCTATACTAGCGGTGAGAAGAAAAGACTAGGCCAATAAAAGATTTGCGAGCTTTTTCCGACTTTAACTAATATCGATCAGATAATGCTCATATGAACTAGGTTACGTGCGAAATTCTTTTCACTGTTGATTCAGTTAATGTCGGTATTAACTAGACAAAGTATTTGATCGTTATCGTTAACATATATCACGTCTATGCGTCTCGCTTTTTCTGTCAATTTTATTTTCTCTATATTAGGGTTGGAATCGGTTTTATTCCTATACGTGTATATATACGTAATAAAAGTCCTATGTCCATACATAATATAAGTTAGAAATATATAGCTAAATAGGTCACTGTAGTGATTGGCTAGGTTAACTACGCGTTTGATACAGAGGTCTTGGGTTCGATCTCAGTCATAAGCGGCATAAGAAGGTACGGAAGTTGGAGCTTAACAGCCTTGCACTCGAGTAGGAGCTTTTGATATGAGCTGTTACACAGCTGTTATTTTAGTATGTTTTTAAAACAATGCTGAAGAGTTTAATTCTCTAATAGTGGACACATGAAATCAAAAAAATTAAAATAAAGCTGTGTATTACAAATGGCCTTTGTTGTGTCACCAAACAGCTCCTTACACATAATTCTAATTGATAGAGGTCATTGTTTAATGACACAAAGTAGCAAATAGAAAAAAACCGGCCAAGTGCTAGTCGGACTCGCACACGAAGGATTTCGTACCATCGTACAATATAAAATACACGTTACTTGTATGGGGACTCCCTTCGATTTTTAACTTTAATTTGATTTTTTATTTTTCGTTATGGCAGTCATAGAATTATACATACTTCATGAAAAGTTCAAGTGATTGTGAATGATTTTAAAATCACCACCACCAAAAACGTCGGGAAAAAAAAACATGTCTCTTGTATGAGGACCCCATTAAATTTTTGAATTTATTTTATGTTTTTTACTTGTTATTATAGCGGTTATAGCAATACATATTCTGTGAAAATTTCAAGTGTTTACGTATTACGATTCAGCCCCGTGACAGATACAGGACGGACTGCGGAGGCTTAGTAATAGGATTTCTGTAGGTATTCTTTGGGTCCTAAACTATAAAAAGCAAAAATAGGAAAGGAAGTTGAAGAAATACCGGATATAGAAAAAGAAAACAAAAATAATAGTAAGAATGAGAGCAAGAGCAAAAGCCATAACAAGAACGAGTTTGTAAAGAGTCAAACGGAAAAAACTCGGAAACAGACATGAGTACAATTAGTACGTATGTAAATGAGGGTGGCAGTAGACACTGAAAAAAGAATAAAACGAGGGAAAATACTTGTAGCGGGAGGCCAAGCTTTTATTTACTATTATTTTTTAAATAACTTGAAGATTGCTAGTCTGGTGTAAAATAAACTTATTTTATTTTCATTAGCATATGGCAAACATCCACACGAATTTTCCATCTGCTCACTGAAAATCATATTCGCATCAGATGTTAATTTGTAAGAACATCTTCGACAATAAGTAAAATATTTATTTATGTATTATTATTATAAACAGCGACAATATCTTCGTAGGTATATATATTAGCTGTATAATACCCATGATGCAGGCTCTTCTAATTTGTATATTGCGAACTACGCAGAAAACTTAAATACATTATATCTTGTCTATTATAGACGAAATATAATTTATTAATTTTACAAACTTTCAAGCTAGCTCACATAAAAAGTAGTTGAATTTTCAAGGTAATATTGTAAAATCTAATTATTTAGTTAAATAAATAATTATTTACCTAGGTTGATTAAAAATATTTTGTTATTATCATTAATAAATGAGTTATTTCTCTTTTTAAGTTAATTTTAAGCGCATTTCAAGTAACCTTTAGTCTTGTAAGCGGGCCATTCGAAGTTTCCTTAGCTCCGATAAATAATTCAAGAAATTTCGTATGGCCTGGCTCTTAGTGCATTTCTGTGTAAGCGGAGTAGATGTAATAAACTTATGTAAGACTGAAATTTTAGGTTTTTAAAGGTAATGTTATTTTATAATTTGTCGTTTTTTTTTGGTAAACATTAAACACTAGCTTTCCGCCCGCGACTCCGCACGCGTGGGCTACACAGTTGTACCCTTCCTTCCTTCCTTCCTTCTTGCAGGATAAAAAGTAGCCTATGTCACTCTTCAGCTTTTAACTATATCTATGCAAAAAAGCTAGTTTGAAAATAAAATATAGCTTATGTTACTTGTTGGTAATGTAGCTTCTAATAGGTGAAAGAATTTTTAAAATCAGTTTAGTAGTATTTCAGTTTATCCGTAACAAACAAACAAAAATCAAATCTTTCCTTTGTATAATATTGGTATAGATAAAGATAAGAAAAAGTGATACCTGTCACACTTAGAAAAGAATGAATTGTGTAATTCGTAGTGCTTAGTTTTGAAGGTTATTTGTAAGTACATTAATTGGTATTGATAAAATTTGCCAAAAATTTGAAATGTTTACCATGCCTAGTTTGCTATGAAATAATTTATTTACTTTATAGATGCTTTAAAATGGCATTGATATTTTACATTTACAATTGTATAAAATTAAGAAATGCAAATGTACCAAAAAAATAAAACGATAAAACATTATATATAGTCTAAATGTTTCGAAATAATTTCCACTTTAAAACACATAATGCGTTAAGAAGTTTAACTTCAGAATAAATGAATGTGCAAATTTATAAAGGTGCTCCAAGCGAAGTCTATTCCAGTAGTTCTATAAGAAAATCCGCGATTTTCTTTAACAAATAAAAATGTTGTGGAGACTAATGGTTCGCCTGTATATAAAACTAACAAAAATTTTCTTATTTTGTATATAGTACATATTTTCATATGTTTTTACTCCGAACAATTATAGTTAGTTATTACTATATATGATAATGTGCAGAATTTTTCATACATCTCATAAAAAAAGCCCTTTATTCCTTATTACCTTCTCTGAAAAAGCTCAGTGCAATTAATACATTGACGGTGCCAGTATCAACTAACTTATATACTTAAGTGGCCCTCTCCAACTTAAGTGCACCAGAATTAATGGACCGGCGCTCCTACATTCGCGGAGTTTAAATTTTTTAATGTTTATTTAACTACACGATAGTAATATCTTCTAAGGAATCTGGGAAGGAAGTGAAACATGTTTTTATTAACTAAGTGTTATTATAATTTTAATAGCGTAAAACTGTCTCTACTTTGATAAAAATTGAGATTTTTGCCATGAAATTATTTAAGAATAGATCCCACACAATCAGCAAAAATTTTCACATCAGTTTTTACTCGAAAATTCTTCGTTTAATATAAAAAAATCGCATTGTCAGTTGCGGTATTACTTAATCAAATCCTAGTCAATAAAATCAGTTATTAATCAGACACAATGTTCACAATGCTACGTCCGGGTATTACTAGCTTCATGAACGTATGCCGTTACCTCTTAGGTTACGTTGCTAAGCGGCTAATATTTGTTATATCAATTATGATATATATGCCTACAATTAAGTGACAAAACTACAACAGACATTGACTTATTGAAACAAGGTTAAACCATATTTTATAAATAAACTCGGTTTTATTGACATTACAATACACTATTTTGAATTTTGAAATCTTGAAAGTTCAAAAAATCGAAAGTGACGAACGTTTACAATCTCGAAAGTTTCAAACGCATAAAATTGACAATAAAAAAAGCATTGTTGAAATTTTTTCGAATGTTGCTCAAGCAACATTGATGACGACGATGTCAGTCCCGTAGATTTTAACTGTGAAGCTGACTCTACAAGAACAATTTCATTATTAAAACCATGAACCTAAAAATACCCGGACGTGGTATCGCCACTGAACTATATACCAGTAGAACGGACGGCACGAACAAAATTTGTGCGCTTAGCATCTGGTTTCTACCACATTGATTTTTCTACCAAGTATAATACATGTCTCATACGTGTTATGCTCGGTCCCTTCCACTTGAATACACAGAATTACAAGTATTATACAAGTCATTTGCAGGTATTATACATGTCGTGACATTACTTGTAGTTAAAACAAGTACGGCGGCAACAGTAGAAAATAATGTATGTACAAAAATTAGTTTAGGATGGTTTTAGTTTTATTTTGTTTAATTATCGACAATAAGTTATGCCACTATCTTTTTCTTCGTAGTTAATTGAATTTTACACGTTTTTAATATCCACGACGGCATTTTTCAATTGTTTTTCACGCGGTCGCGATGAGCGTAGGCGAGTGACTGAATGAGTTGTTGCCAGTCGGTAACAACGCTTGGCGCAAACATTTGGTTGGCGGCGTCGGTTCTATACGCTAGTAATATTGGTTCGATGGGTATCGCGAACTAACTACCTATGCACCTGTGGGAAGTCAGTTGGCTAAGTACACTCGCGTAAACTGGAACATAAAGTACAGCCATTATTTTAACCCACATTCTTTGAGACGCCGCCAAAGCACTCAGACAAAAAATTCACAAAGAAAACCGCCGCACGTGCCGGCCGTAACAAAGAAACCGACAGCTTGCGCGTGCCGTGTACAGTTTCAGCTTAAATTTATCAGTTTACATCGACACTTCAACGAGTAAGTAAATGACAAAATATAATGTTTTATTATAAACACAGGTGATTCGAAGGATACGTCGAGTGATGAAGAATGTCATAAGTTTTTGTTTCGTGTGTAGCGACCGCCAATCCGCGGCGGAATCCCACTCACACATGTTACGCGGCCGCCATTGCAGTACTTCATTGGTGGTTCATCGCCTTCATCATCATCATCAGTGCGAATCTCTGTCGTGACAGGTAGTCTAGACTTTTTATTGCGTTTGTGATTAAAGCTATGAAACGAAAAATCATAATTAAAAACATAATTATGAATAAATTAATGAACTTCTACAAAACATTCTAAATTCTGAAATACATTTGTGTTATTTTTCACTGAGTATTTACCGTTAGACGCATTAAAACCGCATTACCGCCATGAAACAAGGTTACAAGCGTTATTTATGTAACCGCAGTCCCCGCACCAACTCTATATGGACGTGTTTAGGTTGGGCACATGTCAGGTGCACTGTAATGTCGCCAAAATTCAGGTAGGTTCAAATTTACGTATTTTTTTTCAGGTGTTGTTTTATATGTATAATGAATGATATGATAATTATGATATAAACTTTTCGATGTTGTTTGGTAGTTTTTATTAATACTTATCTCCTTGCCAATCTCTAATAGATCTAATATGAAGCATAAATTTTATAATTATAATTGATGTACTACATCCAACGAGTTTGAGGTAAATTGGTTACTTCAATACAATTTAAGCTAAACCTTGAACGTGTCTCTCGTCAAATTTCCTTTGATTGTACTTACAAATATATTGGATTTAATGTGTAGAGATAAAAATACTTTTCTATTAAAACAATACATTTTCTTAATGAAAATTATTTATATTTATGAACAGTTATGAATGAAACATTGTCGTTTAGTCTTTTTTTAGTAGTAATATTATTTCCACGCTTATACGCATTACACAAGAAGGCGTTTTGAAAATTGAGGCAAAATTAAGCTTCGTGACATATCGACTGCATTAGACTGAGCATAGACTGAGAGCAAGTAAGGCTTAAACTTTATTTTAAAATGTCCGCTGAGAGGACATATAACAAGTCTACCTAACAACTATATGTAATGTCATCGATTTATATAGCATATTTCAAACTTTCTTTATAACTACATATTATAAAATAAAGTCCCCCGCCACATCTGTCTGTCTGTCTGTCTGAATGCGATAAACTCAAAAACTACCAAACAGATTGGCATATTGTTAACACCAATGGACAGAGTGATTCAAAAGGAAGTTTCACGTGTATAATTTATTAATGTTTTGTGAAAATTTGTTGAAATATGACAATTATTGTTGAAGAAGTCGGAAAAAAATCAAGCCGGCTGAGAGCTTTCATCGATAACGCTGCCTAATCCTTTTGAGATATAACAAAATTATATATGAAGGAATTTTGTATCTTTTAAAGGACTAAAGAAAAGTCTGTAATTTCATATGTATATCTTTTATGAACAGCTTACTAAACATTTTTTATGCTTAAAAAATGGTGTCATATGAAGAGGTAATTGGAAAGCAATTTATACAGATATCGTATTGATTCTTATCAAATTGAATACGTTATTTACCTTCAGCATTTTATGCATATTATGATTACCTTTTACCATACACAATTTAAATTAATATCTTAGGAGCTATTGCGAAATATAAACATCGCACCACCAGCCGGGCGCCGCGCTGCGCCGGCCGGCCATACGGGACGACGTGATACGCGTAGTTAGGTTAGGTTAGATTATATTATATGTATTTATTCTATACTTTTTTTCAAATATATATATAATTGGAAATAAAATACTTTGAAATTACTCCAACTAGGATAAACTTACGTCACATTTAAATGTAATTAAATCCAATCCACATGTTCGACGCAACAAGCTGATATGACACTACGACAGAAAAAACATTACGGCTTAAATGCTCTGCTACCCGTGCGAAGCCGGGACGGGTCGCTAGTGTGTTTATAAATAAGCAATTGTCGCCTGTATTAAACGCTCCCTACTGTATTATTATATATATGAAATAACTAAAAACAAAGCTTATGGTAAATTAAAATCTACTGAAAAAGTGAACAATACCTTCAATTAAAAAATATCTAAATCAGTGGCGTGCGCCAGATTGCATAAAATGTTGGCGGCATTACCTCACCGTACAGCAACGCAACGCTTAGGCGTTGCAGCAAATGTCGAAAGAAACGAGAAAGTAGTTTTAGCTCAGTGAAAATACGATCTCTAGTAATTAAACGTAAAAAATATAAGGCAAAAGAGGAACGTGAGGGAACGGTATGTCTTGAAAGACTATGCCCGACGACTGGACTGGATTGGCAATGGATTGGGGACATGTGAAAGAAAAGAGGTATATTTTAAATATGTACCTGCAATCGACTAGCCAGCGTAAAATTATTGATAAGTATCGATGGCACGCAGGAGTAACGCAACCAAAGGTGACCTAAGTAAAGTATGTCTAGATTATGGTGGAGTTGTGTAGTTTCTGTCTAGCCTAGAAACAGACGTGATTTTATGCATATGTGTTTTAAAGGAGAGACTTCAATCCCTTGTGTGGTTTCCATCCATTCCATTTGTTATACCCCACTGTAGGGGTTTAGGCCATCCTTCAAGATGAGGGGGCTTGGAGCTTAAATCCACCATGCTGCTCCAATGCAGGTTGGCGAATTGTAACGACCGCTATATTAAAACATTGTTTCTGTAAATTATTTTAACATACGTTCCGGGCTACTTCTCCATTCAGTTTCATCGAGATAATTTTGAATTTTCATTTTATGAAATTCGCTTGGCGTTAGAGCGAGTCGCGGCTGGTTCCGGAAAGTATTATCAGTTAGCGAACTTAGTAATTAATTTTCAAAACGTCAAGTTGTTGGATGTATTTGAATCTACTGATGAAAGTACTTTGTGCTTTTTGTGCCTTTTTGTGCCTAAGATCTTTATATATTTTACAGTATACTTTTTGGTTCTTTGAAAACTGCACTATTTTAATACACTAAATACAAATATTTGTTACATTAAAAATTATCACTTTGTAGGTTTTATAAAATTCTAGTTAAAGCCTCACCCGCATGATTTTCACTTTTTGCATTATTCAGTTTTTTATCTATTTATATCAATATATATTAACGCGCTATTATATCTTATGGCACTCCGCTTTACTTTCTTTGCTATTTATTTCACTGCTCCGAACAATAGTAGAATGATGATAGATAGACAAAAAAGCACGAATTGGCTAGAAGCACTCTTCTACTCTTACCTCCTATTAAAACCAAACGCAGGTGTCAAATTTATTTACTCTATATAGTAAGACTATATATTGAACGATAATATGTTCAATCTGTTGTTCTATGCAAACGTGAGAAATTAATCAAAATCGTATTACACAGACTAAAAATTGTTTTTTTATAGGAGTCTGGAATGAAGTTTCCACAGCAAACTCTACAGAAATTTCTATACACGCGTATTACCCCATCAATTTTGTATAACCACGAATAATATTGTATGTACTAAAAGGAGCGAAAATTCCTACAATTGGTGTAATTTCATTTAGTCGCTTTTTCACCTCTCCTCCTAATCTATGTTGGCTAAGCTTATTTCAAGCGTAATTGATTACAGATAGCTATATCTTTCTGTATCATATGTTACGTATTTCACAATCAATTTTATTACAGTACGAGTATATCTATCGTTTCGGATTAAATATAATCTTCGTAAAAGAAGCGAGCTGTTCGAGCAATTTATAAATTGGACCTTAAGTATAAGTATCACAGAAAAATTTAAGGAAATTAATATACATTGCCGTCTCTATGTATATATTTGAAAACATAATGTATATTCAAAAATGTATTGTATTATTTAACAAAAAAATGTGGGCGGCATAATGTTAACACAAGAAACGAAGATAAACTTGCTAACCATGTCACCCGCCTCAATAAAATCACAAAATATTTTAAAGGGCAATGTATACGCTTTTACAATAAGATCCCAGTTGACATTCAAGATCTACCACTTAAAAAGTTTAAACCTACAATAAAACGAAAGTTTTACGCAAAAGCTTATTATAAAGTTTCGGACTATTTAGATGATAAAAATCGATATGTTTAAGCCGCTCGCCTTTCAGTTTCTTTTAGTAATATTAATCTTTAAGCACTTATTATTAAACAAATGTTTATAATGTTGTTAAAAAGAGCGTCCTTCAGTTTCTTACGTATCATACTGAAAGGAACCAGTACTTTTTGAATGCGCTTTTGTGGTGACGTTCTGCCACAAAGTAATAAATTCACTCTTGTGACGTATTTCAAGATTATGTTATATAACTACGAAGTAAAGATATTTGATTGATTGATCAATTTTAAAACGCCTTATAAAAGTAAAACATAATTACTAAATAGCAGATTGTTGCACCGAGCAGAAAGTAATTTATTACTGCACCGAGTGCTCATTTGAAGCCCAAGCGCCAGCGGCGGCTCTAAAAAAGCACTAAGGCATTATAAATTACTTAATACGAGGTGCATAATCTGCTTTACTTTCAACTTTGCTCCAATTAAATATAATTACAAGGTTAGCACGTTTAAATTTTTCAGTGAAAATTAGCTCTGTTCCCGACTTTTTTCTTCTCAAAATAAACGTTAATTTATTTATAGCCAGTATTTTTAACTGTCAAACACCATATGGCCGTCAGGCTTGCCAAGCAAACGCATGCGCGAATTAAAAAAATAAATAAAAAATAAAACAGTGCAGTAAAGGATTTCCATACATTTTTCTGCTCTAGAGCAACAAAGTGCCGCTTTGTGCTGGATATGTAGTACAGTTATGATAGAATTGCAACATAATTTGGAGAAAAACATATTTATTACCATCCGCTATATATTTTCTTTGTGTTATAATAAGTTATTTATTTAACATTTATCCGTTTTGTGTTCCTAGAGGACCTTTAAATGTGAACGTAGCGTAGTGAAGAATTAGTAGCTTTATTATATTATCTACCGAAAACATATTATTTTTATTAGTAGGAAATATATAATACTATATTACTGATTTATAAACTAATGGGCATCAAATCTTCTATACATTTTTTTTTTTCAGTAAATATCCAAGCACATCATATTATACAATATAAAATCTTAGTAGGAAAAATATTTTAATGAGCAAAGTTGTTACTTCACTACTATGTCCAAGTTTCTAACTACGATAAAAAAATTATGAAAAATTCTGGACTCGTCTGTTTTACATCGGAACATGCCTAAGGCAAATAAACTCACAAATAAAATTATAATAGAACCGGGGTACGCGTTTAAAACTAAGACTATTTTTATACAAGGTGAGATTTTAGTAACCAGCCAAAATTTTTCAAAATTTTAGGTATCACCAATAGACCTCATTGCGAAAATAAAAAATTTGGGTTACATTTTCATAATAAATTATTTTTTCTACAGTGTTATTTTATAACGTTTGGTTGCCTTCTTAACGCTGTAGTAAACGTACGCACCCGAGGTCTTGAAACGGAATGGGGCGGTGGGCGAGAATGGTGACTAGAGTTATTAGTTTCTTCGGGAAAGGTTTGTGTAATCATACCTCAATATTTTTTTATAGAACGACACTAAAAGGAAACAAGACGTCTATCGGTTTTCTTCCGAAGATCATTATATTAAAATTTGGCTGGTCATTAAAACCTCACCTGTATACATGGGAGATAAATAAGGCATCACGGGGATGGAAAAGATACCAAAAAAAAACCGACTTCAAAAACATAAACTAAAAAGTTAAAAATAAAATTTTCACTTTATAGAAATGAGCATTAACAGGCGGCATATAGTTAATGAAGTCGGTGCCTACTCACTCAGACACTTTAAATTGTGTTCTATTTTTGTTATTGTTATAAATATGTCATTGTTGTAATTGTTATTACCTGGTAAGTACCCATTTAAAGTGTCTGAGTTGGCACCGACTTCATTAACTATATGCCGCCTGTTAATGTTCCTTTCTATAAAGTGAAAATTTTATTTTTAACTTTTTAGTTTATGTTTTTGAAGTCGGTTTTTATTTTTTTTTTGAAAATTATTTTATTTTTCAATTTTTAGTTGAACGCATTTGTAACTTGTTTTTATATTTAGTATAAATGGGGCTTCTAAACGCGCTACTCTAATGAGACAGCACCGCGGTTACGCAACGTAAATTCCGTGTCAAATTGACGCATCAGCATGCCTAGTAGGTAGTTGTATTCCTATGTAAAACTTATATCTTAATTATTATTTTTGTGCGAACTGAACATTTTGGCATATTCAACCGTATGACGGAAGCCCAACAAAAGGTAACTGCTGTAAATCGTTGAGGAATTCCCTCGACTGTTTATGGTCTTCATCATCAGACCTTTAATGGCACTTATAACCCATATGAGTGCAAAGTTCTCTTCAATAGAAATGCATTAAGTCCAAATAGCAGGTAATTGCTGTAAATCGTTAAGGAGTTCCCTCGATTGTGTATAGTCTCCATTATCAGATCTGTAATGGTACTTATAACCCATATGGGTGCAAAGTTCTCATTAGTATAAATGAATTAAGTTCATACACCAGGTAATCGCTGTAAATCGTTAAGGAGTTCCCTCGATTGTGTATGGTCGCCATCATTAGACCTGTACCTAATGGCACTTATAACCCATATAAGTGCAAAATTCTCTTCAATAGAAATGAATTAAGTCCAAACACCAGGTAATTGCAGTAAATCGTTAAGGAGTTCCTTCGACTGTGTATGGTCTCCATCATCAGACCTGTAATGGCACTTATAACCCATATGGGTGCAAAGTTCTCATTAATAGAAATGAATTAAGTCCAAACACCAGGTAATTGCTGTAAATCGTTAAGGAGTTCCCTAAATTGTGTATGGTCTCCATCATCAGACCTGTAATGGCACTTATAATCCATATGGGTGCAAAGATCTCATCAATAGAAATGAATCAAGTCCAAATACCAGGTAATTGCTGTAAGTCGTTGAGGAGTTCCCTCGACTGTCTTTCAGCTCCATCATCAGATCGACTCCCGACCTTCATTAAATAGTACTAGTAGTAGTACTTTATCAAAATACTTAAAATACGATACTTTAAAATACGATTTTTGAAGGTTGCCCTCGATTTCTCTGGGATGCCATCATCAGATCCTGGTTTCCTTATCATGGTACCATTTCGGAGATATCTCCCTTTCACAAAAAAAATATCATCCAATTCGGTTCATAAACAACGAAGTTATCCCTGAACACACATAAAATAAAAAAAAAATAAAAAAAAAATTAAAAAAAAAACATATATACGGTCGAATTGAGTAACCTCCTTCTTTTTTGAAGTCGCTTAAAAACTCCAATAACTCATTGTTGTAACTGAGTTTTAATCATTGTTACAAAATCGCCTAGTGTTGGATTAAAATAAAATACATTTATTTTCACTTTTACATTTACTGAAGAAAGCTAAAGTTTAATATTCGATGTATTGTCATATTACTACAACTACTAAAAACAGTTTTTATATGAATCCTAATTATGGACGTAAGTTACCATTAATTCATAGTATTTATTTAGCGATATAGGTATTGATTTACATTGATTTACAATACTAGACCCAGATCTAAGATCCAATGTAAGTCAATGGCTCAAAATCATTTCGTTAAAACTAAATTAATGCACGCTATTTGAATTGAAACCGCCTTGCGCTTTTTCTATTGAATAATAAAAATTAACATAGTGGTATCTTCAACATCATAAATAATAATACCTAGGGCATCAGCCATCAGCCATAGGGAACGCCATCTAGTACCAAAATTAGCAAGTATTATGCTTGTATCATGGGTACTAGACAACTAATATATATGCTTAAATATTATTAAATATGCACACAAATATTAGTCCCGGGCGGGAATCCAACCCGCCGTCTTTGGTTCTGCAGTTAGGGTATTTAATCACTCGCCCAATCGGTCAGTCACCCTATTATAAATACCCCATTGGGTGTTTGGATATTTTAGAAATGTATTACTACCATAGAGGAAATCAATTTAACAGCAGCGTTTGGTTTTAATAAAGTCAAAAATGTCAACTCACAGTATCGTAGTAACATTACGCTAATTTTGGGGGGGTTGAAACCGGGCGTAAATAGTGGTTTAAGGGCGACGCACGGGGACCTTGTGCACTTAAACTTGGACTGAAACTGACCATCTTACACCAGCTAGCTATAGTATGAGCGGTTAGAATTAGAGGCCTTCTAGTTATCAGTTTGTATATATCTTAGGTGTCTGACTTTGGTAGTCTACAGTGTAAGTTTTCTTGTCAAAGACGAAGCTTCAATATTTTTGAAATTTAATCATTATAAAACTTTTATAATAGCATAAAGTATTGTACTATAACGCTCCCCAGAGTTTCATCGCAAAGGCATTTATTATTGCTTAATATGGTAGAAATATTGGTACCTAATAACTTTTATTAAACGAATAGTTTTTTTGTTATTAATTTCTAGTTTTATTTTTTCCTACATCAAACGAAAGTTTCATACTTTTTACTTCTAATATCTTTAATATTCAATTATTTGGATTTCAATTTCATTTTACGACTCATTTTAATGTAAAGATTCTTAGAAAGTTACTTCGAATGCTATAAATTAAATCCAAATTAGAAAAAAATATATAAAATAATTCAGCTTATTACTGCAAACTTACATAGCATTTTATCAAGATATTTTTATGTCTTCTATACTGTAGTCTCATACTTGGAAACAATCGAAGATGTGAGCAAAATATCAGGTTCAGTGATTA
This sequence comes from Luffia ferchaultella, assembly GCA_949709985.1. NCBI lineage: Eukaryota > Metazoa > Arthropoda > Insecta > Lepidoptera > Psychidae > Luffia > Luffia ferchaultella. Next base: position 2,283,729 of record OX453256.1, on the reverse strand, counting down.
GACTATACGGCATTAAATTACGCATGAAAAGTAATTTCAGAATCTGTTTTGTTTTTCAGTGCGAACTAAACAAGGTGGTCACGTAAACATTCTACTTGACAGTGAATATTTCAAAACATTATGCGGTCTGAGGCGTAAATTTTTTGTTTACATTTTTGCAGTCACAACACCGTACCTATCTACATCCATGACTATATATTAAATGAAATGGAGTAGGCACTTGGAAACGTACTGTATTTCGTTTTCCGAATATGCAAATTACCTAAAATAAAATCTTATATTCCCTCTATGCACGAATACAAGTTCTACTAACAGATAGCCCCAGTTTTAACTATGTATGTGATTATTATATTATTATTATTATATATTATATATATTATATATATATATATATATATATATATATATATATATATATATATAATTACAATTAAGTAACTATATGATAATATGTTATTGATTCTGGAAACCGATAAAATACGGAAAATTCTCAAATTGTTGTTAAAATAATCATCACCAAAATATGGAAAACTGTAAAACTCAATCCTCACACACTCTACTTGTAAATCGACGAATCATAAATGCCACATGCCATAAAATAAATCTAAAATGTCACCATGCTATAAATCAGAGTTAAGTTTTGGTAGGTATACGCAGACAGAAAAGGACAACAATTTATGCCGCGCAGATTAGATTAAATATTTTATTTTATAAAAGAATAAAAACACCTAAAAAATTTTGTGAAAAAGGTTTTGTAAAAACTCTGTCAATATAAATTATAATTATAACCAGTTTTTAACCGCAGCCTTATTATGATTTTCCTCTATCTCTAGTTTTGACTTTTCAGCTAGTTGCAAAAAATTACGCCCTTTCGTTGCTCTGTTATAGGGCCATGGTTCGACCATAGGGCCATGGTTCGACCATAGGGCCATGGTTCGACCATAGGGCCATGGTTCGAATCCGGACGTGTACCAATGTGTTTTTCTGACTTAAGTACATTAACTATGATTCCGTGCCTCGGAGAGCACGTTAAGCTGTCGGTCCCAGGCGCTGTCAATATATGGCGGTCGTTACAATCTGCCAATCCGCAGTGGAGTAGCGTGGTGGATTTAAGCTCCAAACCACCCTCATCACCCTGGGGGAGGCCTAAACCCCTGCAGTGGGGAAAAATGGGCTGATGATTGATGATGTTGCTCTGTTATAGGACGAAGGACAATTAAACAGATAAACATACAAACACAAATTCCCATCGTATTATTAGTTGCAATAGACTTAAGTTCTACGTACGAGAAACCGTAAGTGAAACCAAATTTTGATGTGTCGGTGTGTCGACCGATCAGTAAAGGTAGCTTGTTTATTTTTAAGTGAGAAACACTTGCCTTTGTTTTGCTATTTTAGTTTTATTGTTGTATTTCATTAACACTCTAATGAAATATATGTATATGTCACCTGATAATTAGTTCCTACTAATATTATATAAAAGAATTATTTGATTTTTGGTTTGTTACGGATAAACTCAAATATTACTTAATTTTTTTTAAATTCTTTCACTTATACAAAGCTACATTATCAGCGAGTACACGGGCATATTTTATTTTCAGACTAGATTTTCGCCTGCAGCTCTCTTTGCGTGGACTACACAGTTATACCTGAATCTTCATAATTTTTTATATAAATATTGTTTATTGGTAAACTGAAGAGTGACATAGGCTACTTTTTAAACTATAAAAGGGAGTCCCGGTACAACTGCGTAGTCCACACGAGCAGAGCCGCGGGCGAATAGCTAGTTAACAATAAATCTAACTCGATTATAAAACGACGAAAGGTTGTGAACCACTAAGCCTTTGTATCGTGCCAAACAAGCGAAGCTGCCAGCCGATTGGGATAAACTTATCGTTGTACTGTGAAATTTTGTACTGGTTGTAATTTGTAAACGATCTTTTAAGATATTGAAATTTCCCTTACTGAACGCATCTATCAATTAAAAAATTATTTAAGGGTTCCGCAGTTCAATATAATACCCATATAGTTTCTTCAAGTGCGTCCGTCTATCTGTCATTAGCCATTTTACTTGCAGACTGTTGCTATAACACAACAACATTATTCGTGTTTATACATACTTGTGATAGCCGTTTGGTGGCACCGTTTTTAATTTGAAAAGTGGTAGTTTGATTACGAGAAAGCGGCATGTACTCGTACGAATGCGTATGCAATTCGAGCAACTACGGATGCTGGAAAGACTGCAGTTCATATTTTTTTGGACAATAAATTGTGAAGAGCAAAAGGCAGCTAGTGTTAGTTGGTGTCGGTCTACTTTACAATACTTCAACGAAGGGAAGTCAAAAGCCATTTATAACATCGTCACAGGTCACAAATCATGAAATTATACACATGCGTCTGAAACAAAACAACAACTGGCCCTTTGGATATTCGAAGACGAAGTCAAGCTAAGAAAAGTTGTATGTCTACGTGTTAAAAGAAAATAACCACTTTGTTTGTCTCCCGTAACCCTAAACTCGTAACATCTTACATTATGTTAATGCTATCTTCCACACCGCCCAAAAGACAAACGATTTTTTGAACCCGGAAAACGTTGAGTTGATAACCCATCCTACGTACAGCCCTGACCTGGGCCATAACGATTTTTTTTTCCTAGAACAAAAGATTTAGAACAAAAGAGTTTGAAGACGTTGACGTCGTTGAAGAAGCAACAGTAGAAGCTTACGAATCGGTGTCTTTGTCAACATTAACTTCGAACTATAATTATAGATACTCTTTCAATGATTGATTTTATCGAATTGAAAAGTGCACAAATTGTAATGAAGGATACTTGGAAAACTGTAGGATATAAATAAATAAATAATAATTTGGTTATAACCTACGTCTTGTTTTTTTTTTTATTTCCGATCTTTTCGGTGTGCCCCACATATAACAAATAACATAAATGAACGCGTGGTTCGACTTTAAACAAACACATGATTTTCACTTATTTGTGTTCATTGGTGGCATGTCTACGGAATCCCATTTCATGCGTGGTCTAATGCGCAATTCATAGTTTTTAATATGCTGTACCCAAAGGGCACCAACATAGATCCTATTATTAAGGCTCCGCCGTTGGTCCATCCAACCGTCCTTTGGTCCGTCCTTCGCTTTGTCACGAGAGCTGTATCGTCTGAAGTTCTGAACTGTGATAGGTAGACACTTGAAATTTTCACAGAGTGTGTATTACTGTGGCCGGTATAACGACAAACAAGAATAAAATAAAGTTAAAATTAAAGGCGGCCCCATGCACGAAACGTGTTTTTTTAATATTATACTGCGGTACGGAACCCTTCGTGTGTGAGTCCGTCTCGCACTTAGCCTTTTTGAATTTCTTTAGTTCGTGTACGTGACAAGCATTTCTCATCGTTGATAGTCAACATTTTTCCATTTTGTCCAAAAAAGTAAGGTCCTAAAAAGATAACGGTGAAATCAATTTGACGAGATTTTACTAGAAAGCGCTTGATAATTTGAACCTTGAAAAATACGAGGCAAACTTGAAAGCTAACTGGGTATCAGTAGAAAAAGAAGCTGACAAAGAAACTCAGTAAAAAGTCAGAATAAGTGACGACAACGAAGTGTAGGTCCAGTAGAAAACGAATTGTCTCTGTCAAAATTATATGCAAATGATGAGTAGACGTCATAAGTGTAACGAATTTATTTTGCTGTGTATTGGGAGTAAAAAACGGACGTAAAGGACTTACCAGGGGTTTCAATGAGCACAAAAACCTAATCGATTTGGACCATAATTTTTTGGCGGTGATGATTTAAAATTGACGGGAATAAGAATAATATAACAACCTCTTAAAATATTCTTTTTTATTTTTATGAATTTACTAGATATTTGAGAAAATTCATCTGACGTTAAAATTGTCCCTGTGACGTCATCTGGACAGCATAGTGGGAGCATATTCCGCTCCTTTTCACTATTAAAAACAAGAAGCAAAAAATAAATATAAAATATTTACGTTAGACACTATGTCAAATGAGACTGTAATCCTCATAAATCAATCAAACTATTATGTTCTTATTTAGTCTTGAGTAAAGTAAACAATGAACATTAAAAATCTGTCCAGATGACGTCACAGGGATATTATAATAATTAAATTTTTGAAAAATATTAATTTAAAAAATTGCAGACATAACTACTTTTTATTTCGAAAGAAAGGTATAGATTGGTTTAAATTTTCAGAAGAAAAATTTTTTAAAGGATTTGTTAAAAATTTTAGTTCAAGCCCATTCAATACCGTATCTAGTTAACAATAATTAAATTTTTGTCTTTTTCCCAAACAGGTCTAAATATAGTTTATATTTGTTATTGGATCAATTAGGGACATTCGAAGGGGGCACAAAATTGTTAAAATACGTATATCTCAACAGAGGATTTACCTATTTATTTTTTATTCATAGTATTGTAAATAATGCAAAATTATTATATAGTTAAACTTAATTCAATAAACTAATGGTCAAATAACGAAATCGGTACAGAACTTAACGAGAATCCCGTTTTAAATTAAAACTTATTTAATTCAATGAAATTGAAACATCAAAAGCGTACGCCGGTATGCCAAAAGGTGATTCTAAAAGGCATATTAAATCAATTCCCCACAATCGCTACACCGAATCGTCTGACACGGGAAACGGTTCTATTGAAATTCAGGCGGTTAAATTTACGGGCGCGAAAGTTTGCGGTCTCAGATTTGTTAGTTACACTGACATTTTTGCCATATCCTCGTGTTCTTTCAATTTCTTTGTTTAAGTTTTATTGTATGTATTTTTAGTTTGAAATTTTTATTTTTGTACATACGTACATACATTAATTAGTATTTATTTTTTTATTTCATTAATTTTTAATTTTCATATTTATAACAGTACCTATTGTGGAAGAAAGTACACACTAAACACAAAGAGCCTCATACAAGGACGTTAAATGCAACGTCTTTTGCCTTATGTTTACGCATGTAAGTACGAATTGACTAGAAGCCGTCTTCTGCACTTACCATCTAAACCACTCATACTGTAGCTACCTGGTGTATCCGTTGGACGAGATGACGAGTTTCAATCCGCAAGATCCACCTCGCGCCAGCCTTCGCCCCCGCGAAATAGTGTTTGACAGTTTTGATGCTGTGAAGTGATATTTCGACTCTATTAAAACCAAATGCTGCTGTCATATTTATTTACTCTATGTGTTTACGCATTGAAATGTCAAAACAAGTTATGTTACTATTATTATATGACAGTCTTCTATACGAACTGAACATTGCAAAGAGGTGATTTGATTTTTGTTTGTTAGGAATAAACTCAAAAACTACTAATCTGATTTTACAAATTCTTTCACCTATAGTAAGTCACATTATCAGCGAGTAACATAGGCTATATTTACTTTCCAACTGCTCTCTGACCGCGGCTCCGCTCGCGTGGACTACACAGTTGTACCGAGATTGCTTTATTTTTTGCATAGATATAATTCATAAGCTGAAGAGTGACATGGGCTACTTTTTATCCCGGAAAAAGGGGTTTCGGGGGCGAAAACTAATATTTTATGAGACCTATTGTCTAATTATAGTAATACCTAGACATCTCAGTGACCTTCTAGTCTCAAACTAGGCCTGTACAGTAAGCATCTTCAAATATTTGTTTCAGACGGGAATCTTACCCGCAGCCTTTTGGGCCTGCAGTCAATGCCTCCGACCACTCGACCAACAGTCAAATTACACTCTATCAGAAGAGATATTAAGTGCAAAATCTTATCAATACGAGTAGAAGTCGCGCTTCCAAATGTATTTTTCATTTTGATTCACGCAACCCTAAAAATATTTTCATCTAGTATGAGTTGGGTTCTCACACGGTAAGCGAATGAATTCGGTCTCTGTTAGACCGACATTGAAATGAACGAAGCCACGAGCACATCTGGCTTTTCCATATATTAAGCCTTTTAAAAATTCATTACTCATATTCGAATATCTATAGTGCAAGATTAATGAAAATCGATAAATCGAATATGCTCTTTGATCTAATATATATTGGATGCACATCAAGCCCACGAAAAAGAGGAAGAGGTTAACGATTGGACATTGCCTAAAGATGGAATTTCCAATCATTTGTGACCCATTATCTAATTTTTTTCAATCCATTAGATAATTATAAGACATTCCATTCTTAGGGAATGTCTAGTCATTACCTAACCGTCAATAAAGCAAAAAGTAATATATTTGGTTATTATTGAAAATCTACTATTACATAAGTTACAGAGAATCAGTAAAATGAGTAAACCTGCAATTTACATATAGATAGATAATAGACACACTCCTTAATTTGTAGGTAATTAATATGTTAATCAATAAAAGTAAATTTTGACTTATATTGATGATACTTATAAATATTAAAGAATTACAAAAAGATACAAACTGTTACATATATTTATCAGGGGCTACTATAGAGTAAATTAATTTGACAGCAGCGTCGTATTTTCATAAGGGTTACATATTTCTTACGCCCTGGAAGCAAATTGTCCGTAATTATTCGTTATCTGTTAAAAGATACTTTGTTCAAGTCACATCTTAGAGACAATCGTTTCAACAAAAACAGAACTAGAAAAAAGTTTCAAAAATTTGTACGTACTCGACGAACAGACTCCACAGATAGTGACTTGTGCTGCAGTCCCGTTCAAACTATATATGGCAATATATCATTATATAAAATATTATATAGAAAAAAAATAAATATGGTCATTACATTTAATGACTGTAGTATAGGGCTTGTGTAATAGAACACACTAAAGAATATCCAGAAGGATGCAATTTATCGCATTTTATAGCTGGCACCCATTTTTGCCTTGTGTATCCATTAACTTAACGACCGAAGACCGTGTCCTTTCGAAGTGACTTTAAAATTTATAGTCGACTTTTGTCGATGCCACTGCAATATGCAACTGCAGTTTAATTAAATTTCCTATGTACGCTAATGAATTACCGAAGCGGTGTGCAAACGTTAAAAGCTGGCAGGTATTAATTACTCTCTATGGCTGTTCAAAAAAACTACATAACAAGAAAAAAGAATAATTTCACTTTTGGACTCTTAAAAACATAGCAAATTTTTAAGGCTTCTTGCATATTACTGTTTTGTTACATAATTAGTATTACATTATTATATATTAATATTATAGATATTACATCAAAAAAAATTTTTTTTTTTAATATTTGTATCATGAATGGAGTCTCTAATGTCCGTGGACAAATCATTAATTAGTTTAGTTGTTAAATAGTAAGATGTTCTTTTGCCATAATTATTTACAAAACTAGGCATATTGATAAGTATTACATAATTTGTCCAATATAAAATAAGGAATTAATACTAAAATAACAACTATTGAAAAACTGAAATTTACTACTTATATTACATGTATTGTCTTGATAGATATGTGTCATAGTTAAGTTATGAGTTACTTAACTCTTACAACTCTTCAAAGTTTTTAATAGGACTCAAGCAAAAGTTCAAATTGTGGAAAGGAATATTAGTTGAAACAGAAGTAAAAAAGAAAATAGTGGACTGTGACTACGGGAACGAAAATGTATATTTCTTCTTAGTTGTGGCGGGCATATTTATAAAAAACGTTTTATTCATGTATCCATTTGAGCAGAGCCGTGGCAAAAACTAGTTATTAATAATATTGTTACAATGAAAGATAATTCTAAACCACTTATTTTAATTCACTGAATACTGAAGTTGGTTATATCAGATATTTTAATTTTATTATTATTTTCTGATATTTTTTTATTCTGTGAATAATAGTAATGAAGTTAAAATGATTTTTTTCTGCACAAAACCAGTCAAACCATTTAAAGTGCAAAATAGACATTGTTCCAAAGTGAGACCAATAATATTAGACTCACTTTAGAACAATTTCTATTTTGACATATTATGTCATCATCATCATCAGCCCATGTCTCTCCACTGCAAGATATAGGCCTCTCCCAAGGCTCGCCACCACACACGAACCTCCGCCTTCAGTATCCAATTACCCCAATTACATATGTAAATAATATAGTATCAAATATTCGTTTATTTATTTTAAAAGTAAAAGCCACAGATTAAGAAAAAATAGTTATACTTAATTTCACCTCGATCCATAGTTATTTCTATTTATTTCCATAGATACCTCGGTGGAATGCAGCATCAACAAAGGCTGATCTAAAATCGAGCGCACAATGACTCCGGAAACACTTTTCTCAGTTCCGTTAATTTCCATTCGTGCTGACTGTACCTTTTAGAACGTATTGTTCGTCTCTAGTACGATAGATACGTCACATAAAGCCATTTATTTTGAGGGCACTTTTAATAATTACGATGAAACCTTATAAATTATTCCTAAAAAAATTCTTAGGCTAATTATTCCTAAAATCCTAACTAATATAAATGGGAAAGTAAGTTTGTTTGTTACTCAACCGATCATCATAAAATTTTGCAAACACGTTATCAGGGGTACAGAAAAAAAGTACTATTTCCGAGGGATGGAAAAATAACGTTTAGACGAACGTCAGCAGCAGCGTAATAGGTATAAAAAAGATTTTTATATCTATTATATCAGGTAGCGACCCTGCCAACGAAGCTGGAGGTCCCGGGTTCGAATCCCAGGTCGGGTCAGTATTTATATGATGAATATTAATACTGATACCGGGTCTTGTTTGTTATATGTATGTGGTGTCTTCGCTTGGTACCATAGACATAAATAAAGGACCGGCCGAACAACGCGTCTCAATGTCTCCACGTTAAGTGTCCTAATTTCCAGTTTTAGGACACTCGTCAACTCAGTCACGCTCGGAACATCGTCGCGTGCACGTCGTTGTTAATTCGTAAAAATGCCAAATTAAATTGTGTTAGGTTGCACAAACTATGATAGGAAGGTCAATAAACAAAAAAAATTACATTTCTTATCATCGGTGAGAAAAAATTATGTACAAATAGTACCCTCTTAACTTGTTATTGATTAAATACCATTTTCGAGTTTTATCGTTCGCCATAGCACAGTAAACCTACTCCGAACAAATTTTTTGTTCGTCCGTTAGGCGTCCTTCTCTTTCACACATGCAGTACACGTTTTATGTGTGAAAGAGATGTAGGAAACTTATCTCGACAAAAAATATGTTCGGTCAGAGAACCACTGTGCAGCCACGCACCGCGCGTCTACACTGCATACGGTTTAACCTTGTAAGGGCGTCTCGTCCATGTATGTAGTTAGGAATAAAGATTTGAACTAATAGGTACATATAATAGTGAACATTACAAAAATCTAAAGAACTAGTTTTATTTGACGGCTAATGATAACACACTATAATATTTTCTTTTGTAATAAAAAATCATAATATACGTATTTTTCATTCTAAAATTAAGTTCTTTCTGGTTTCTTATCGTACTTATATGAAGAAAAAATCATACCTAGATAACCTATCATTAATAAGATTGAATATAATATAATAATATTAATAATAATCGTTTATATTAATTTTGATAAAATTTTATGGATTAACAAATTTTATGGAAAAAAAAATTACAAAATATAAAGTCGCTCTATAAGGTGATTGCAGATATGTGACAGTTTTGTTTGTCATTCTATATACCACCATTTTCATGTCAGAGTGTTTTAATTGTTTAACTTAAAAAACATTTTATGCGGCTACAAAACATGCCAGATTGCTGGAATTCGTAGTAAAACTTGTTAATTTCCTTGATTATGTATTTTTGAAGTACTGTACAATGTTTTAGCCCAGATGCCCATACACTGTGAAACGTTTCCTTTAATGTTAATACATAATTATGTATGTAGACGTTTACATTCGATTAAGTACGTCCCGACAAGGATACGTCGATGTCTCAATAATAGGTTGATTGCTAACCGACTACGTAGTTCTAATGAATAATAACAGATGGCGTTATGTAACAATTACGATCTGAGGCCGCCGTTCGTATTGTGAAATGTTCTATACGGCCTGTCCTGACTTTATGTCTATGCTTGGTACCCAAAACACAAGCTAATGCTTAGTTTGGGGCCTAGACGTTGTTGTCATGTATACGTATGTTATTACGAAATTTCTAGAACTAGGTCTTTTATAGAAACTTCGATGTTTTGGCTCTATATGAACCTAATTCTCACTCAAATGAGACTGTAATTTAAAACTTACCAAGATTAAAATGCGTATTAACGTCATGATCGTTTACGAGCGTCCGTATTGGTGTTAAGGCACGCAGCACTTTCTTAAGAAGGAAATTAGTTACGAATAGTCAAAACGACGTCATGCTGACGACGACGATCACGAAGACTTGTAGCAACACGATTGAATATTATTAGCATTACACTTTAAATTTTATTTTATTTTATTTAGAATTTTATATTATTGTCTTATCACATTTACGGCTGAGCTAGAGTTCTTTTAATATTTTGACTGAGCTATCGCTCATATTATCTGCTCTTATATCGGCCACTCGGCGACTGGTTAGAAACTCTGACTGCGGAGCCAAGGGTCTCTGGTTCGATTCCCGCTTGGGACAGATATCTGTGTGGATGAATGAACATGTTTATTTGTTCCGTGTCTGGAGGTATATATAGACAAGACATGAAACAAATAAACATGTTATTATTATTTATTATTATTATTAATAATAATGACACACTTAAATATTCTTTTTTATAATATATGTATACATAAGCTGTTGGTTTATTATTATTAGTACTAATAAGAAGTTAACAGCTTATATGTATTTTATAAAAAAAGAATATTTAAGTATGTATACCCGTTGTCTAGTACCCCATAATACGAACATAATACTTGTTTACTTTAGGACTAGATGGCGCTGTGTGGCATGTTCCAGGTATTATTATTATATTATATATTTAATTATCAAGCTGCATTTTAAAGCGTTAGATACATAACCTTTATATAATATAGTTTGTATGGTACTAGATTTCTACACTATAAATTCCCAACAGTATCCGTTCACCACGACACGCGGAGTGCACAGGCTTTGCGGGCTTCAATATAGTATTTCTTGCCAAAGGCTGTGACGTGAACGCCGGAGCCTGTCCGCCGGTCAATATCCAGTGGTTTAGAGCTTTACATGATAGCTTACGTTTCATTATTTATTTTACGGAATAAAGTATATACTACATTAAATTTAATTGTACACATAAATTATGAAAATAATAAAGGAAACTCATACACGTTTTTCTAGTATTCTCTTACTATCATAGCAAGCGAATCAATGTAAGTATATTTATTTAAATATAAAATGGAATTAAATATTTTGCTTAATTTTAAATAATAATAAGAATTTGACATATAAATATGACTTTAAAGTATTGTAAATAAAGCGGGGGCAATAAAATATTTCAAAATTATTCGTTGTAAAAATCAAAATGAATCTTCATTTACACACCACCAGCAAACATATTTTGATAATTTTTTTTTGTCTGTGTTTTATATGAAATTTAAGGCATATTTATATGTAATTCTGTTCACATTCTATAAATTATGCAGTTTTTTTTCTATTTTCAATTAATAATTTTTTACCTACTAGGGCTAATTTTTTAATTCCTTACAACTACAAATATTATTTTTATAAATTCACTCGATATCTTTAATACAATTTTAACATATTATAATTTTAATGTAAAAATGAAACAAATATTGTCGTGTGGTAGACGTCACAAACAAAATTATTTAAAATACAAAACATAAGAGACTGATTAAATAATTGTTTTTAGGTAAACTAATGGAATGGAAAATGAACGCTTGAAATTTGTAATATGTGTACTATATTGTTGTAGTATAATACAAGAACAATTTATTTCAAAAAGCTCCAATGCCCAAGAGGATATGCTGCGGATTTCGAAATTCGAAGCGTTTTGTGTCCCTCTCCACTTAAGAGACGACTGCAGCCTAAGACGAAAAATTTAAGTTGAGACAGGGTCATCCCTCCTCTTTTCTTAATCACATTCCAATTACTTTTTTCCTCATATCTTGATGATGTTATCTTTGTTGCTATATTATTTTAGGAATTAATAGCCAAATGGCTTAAAACGGATTTTGTTCTGTCCGTCTGTCTGTCCGTCTATCACAGTCATTTTATTCGAACACTATTGGCATTGGCACTATATAGATAAAGTTTTCGAAGGAATTTACGAAGGAACGGTGTAGTGATTTTACAGTAAAAAGTTTTTGGGGTATGAAGCCGTACAATGTAACTGGTGGACGAAAATAAAATAAACTGTGAATAGGTATTTTGTATGATGCAGAGGTTTCAAAATTACTTTTTTATTTTAGTCAATAATTGTTGATATATGTGTTCTAAAATTTTTAAAAAGTGTGTTCTTTTCTTTTAACTTTTCAACTATGGAAAATTTTAAAAGAAACTGTACAATGCAAAAAAAAACACTTTCAACGAAAATTTATGGCATTTAGATATGCTCAACGGTATACGAGACGGTCAACAAGATACGATCAACGATGTGGGCGAAAATTTTAAAAGAAAAAAGCGTGTTTTATGAGAAATTTTGGGAAAGGGAAAGGGAACACCCATTTTATATGGAAAATCTTCCACATTAAATATACCTACCGATACACATTATTTCAGAATGTTCAAATTAATTTCTTTCATTGATAGTTAATGCACCCTATTCTTGTAATATATCTTTGTCTTATATTCAATCATTACATGTATTATTAAGTTAACCTCTAAATATGAAGTAAAAGCACTCCAATAAAGGACCGATCACTCGTTCCACAGTTCCAAAATACTAAGTTACGTTATCTATAATAGGAGCAGGTAGAGCGATGGGCCCCAATAAACATCTCAAGTGAATCCCTCTCGACGGACGGATTAAGGGGCCGGCTCGAACGCTTTGCTCTTATTGGAAACGGCTTGCATAATTCAAACTCTACCGTAGCCATTTAAAATCCGTGTTTTTGAAGCTGATATTTACTACCCCTTTCTGGGGGAATGTAGCGGAAAATGCATTTTACGTATAGTGATCTTATGTAATATTAAATGCGAAAACGTTTGTTTTTTTTAGAAGTCTTAATTGTCATACACTAATAGTACCTATATAATAATAAATAATAAATAGAGTATCTATTTGGAATTGGCTGAACCGAAATAATGATAACCCTTTATGTAGGATTAGATACAATGAGAGTATATCTATGCTTGTAACCTGCCAATTTTTTCCCTTTTAAGGATTAAATCGCGATATTTCCGAACATACTATTTAATATGAAAATAATATTTTTTAAATAGAGCTTCACCATTAATAGAACAAATTATTATCTTTCATGATCGTACATTAATTATTTTAATTATAATAAATGACTAACCTAATTAAATTTACAAGTTAAAAATAAATGCTTATATATTAGTGCTTAAATTAAACACTAATTAAAAACTAAAAATACCTACAAATTAAAAATATCATCTAAATCAGTGCCGTGCGGCAAAGTGCCCAAAAAGCTGGCGGCATTACCTCGCTGTATGGCAAATTTTTAAATACATTTACGTACAATATTGTCTATTTTAAAAATAACCATAATACATACAATAGATAGTTATATTGAAGTGAAAATAACTATACGATTAAATTTAAAACGGACAATAATTGGTGGTATAGAGTTATGTATAACTTTTTTCTAATTCCTTAATGAGGTGCAAACTCAACACCCGGAAGCTTATCAATACTTTTAAGTAAGCAAGCATTATGCTTGTATGATGGGGTACTACACAACTGATATACATACTTAAATGTTCTATATAATATGTAGGTATATATATAGATACTAGTGTACCCAGCACGGAACAAATGTTAGACTGAGAAAAATTTCAGCATGAAAAAAGGATATTGTATACTTAAATCGTGGTATTACTTGATTTAGCGTAACACAGTATATTACACCATGCAGCTGCAGGACAAGTTTGTCGGTGTACTTTTGATGTATCCGTATTAATGTTATATTGTACGTATTTAAGTCTAAAGTATACTTCACTTCATCAGCCCATTTTTACCTCACTGAAGGGGCTTAGGCCTCCCCCAGGGTGAGGAGGCTTGGAGCTTAAGTCCACCACGCTGCTCCAGCGCGGATCGGGGATTGTAACGACCGCCATCTATTGACAGCGTCCGGGACCGACTGCTTAACGTGCTCTCCGAGGCACGGAGTCAGTGATAGTTATGTACTTAAGTCAGAAAAACTCATTAGTACACGCCCGGATTTGAACCATGACCCTATGGGGCCTTATAAATTGAGACAGGTTCGTTGGGCTTTGGGCTATCACGACAACCTAAAGTATACGTTGACTGTATATTTTTGAAATATACGTTCGTCTGTACGAAGGATTTCTCTCACTGTATCTATTAATTAAAAACTTTTTAAAATAAACATTTGTAGCAATTATACTTAGATTTTTTAAGTAGAGAAATATCGATAAACTTGTTCTGTATATTAAAAAGGTTAAAAGTGACGTAATATGTATATTTTTGATAATATTTGCCAATAAACGAAAAAAGAACCTAGATTAATAAAATTAAACCATTAGTTAAATAAAATCATAAATTGTTTTTAAAAGCATAAATACATAAACCATACCAATTAATACATAAACCATAAACCATAAAAGCTTTCTCGAAAAAGTTCAACACTAAGATCCCACTGATGTTCCGTAGTTGTACATTAGGTACGGACAGTCCGGATAACTCGCGACGTCCGGATCCGGATATCCGGGCGGCCATCTTGTGCTGGATACTTCCGAAACGGCCTCAGGCTATTTTCAACGTTCAAAGTTCACTTAATATCGGCTATGTCGAAGTGTGACATGCTTCAGCTACACGGAGTTTTAAAGTTTCTGAACACAATTATTTATAAAATAACAAATCAATAAACATTTCCCCGAGTGATATTGAGTTCGCCTGATGTTAAGCAACACTAAACCTGATTGATCTTTGCAGTCTCCCAATCTCATAGATATACATCACTACGTATATCATCGGTTGTCACCACCGAACTTTAAATGTAGCGGACTAAAAGACACATGTTTGTTATACGACTCAAAGCCGACAAACTTTGTTTTTATTTACTTACCATACCACACTATCAGCCCATTACTGTCTCACTGCAGGGGCTTAGCATTCCCCTCAGGATGAGATTGCTTGGAGCTTAAGCCACCACGTGCTCTAGTGTGGGTTCGTGGATTTTAACGACTGCCATCTATTGAAGGCAACCGGAACCGACAGCTTGCTGTGCTCTCCGAGGCACAGTCAGTGATTTATGTATATAAGTAAGGAAAAACTCATTGGTACATGCCCTGGGTTTCTAAACAACGGCCTTCTAAAGAAGTGGGCTCACTATTACTCGGTTATCATGACACAACTTTTTACTAGTATTTGCTTTAATTTTTTTCATCGATATCTACTTTTCATTCAATGGTATATAACTAGTTGTGACGTATAATACACACAGACCTAGACACAAGACAACATCTAGGTAACGAATCGTGTGAGCCATACGCGCGTCCCGCCCCTCTCCCTTCCATAAAGCTTAATTGTGATATCTTTGGTTTTTAAACTAAACAACCAGAGATCCTCTATTAAACTAATTTCAAGCTACTGAGCTTTTAATAAACTTTTTATATTTTTGTTCAAATGAAATTTGGTCCATATTAGCTATGTGGATAACCCAGTGGTTATCTCCATAGCTAGTATATGTATATATATAAAACAAAAAATATAAAAAGTTTATGATAAACACTGATAAGACTATGAGTTATGTGACGACACGTCACATAACTCACATGTATTCGTCACAAACATTTACAGACCATGTGCAACAATGATAATGCCTCATCCTCTCGCGTGGACTACACAGTTATACCTGAACTCCTTTTTCCGGGACAAAAAGTAACCTACGTCACTTATAGTTAATAATATATATAATAATTATAAGTTATAAACTATATCTATGTAAAAAATGATATTGATAATGAGGTTTCAAAGGTTTTTATTTAAGTCAATAGTTGACAAGGTATTCACTATGAAAGTCGTAAAAAAGTGTCCCTCTCATTAACTTTTCAATTAATTAATAATTATTATTATTAATTTTGAATTGGAAAATTCTAAAAAAACAAGTTAGTAAACTATGTGTGAAATTGAAAATTAAATGTAATGAATTGATCTCGCAAAAATGACTATCGACAAAAAACAAGATGGGATCCTTGTCCTGATAACGGGACACTTATATTCTGTTGATTTTTTTGCGGCGCATTTCTCTCAGGCACTGAGGTATGTGTGCGCTGGTTGATTTTTTGCTACTCATAGTACAAGTGCTTTGACAGCTTATTTATACATACCTGTAAAAAGTACACACAATGAAATCGTTCACTTTCCATGTCTGCATATTAACGATTTAAAAAAAAAAAAAACTTCAGACACGAGAAATGAGTGACAAAATGAAAAAACAATATTTGGAAAATTTTGTCTATTTGTCGGTTTATTTGTTCGTTTACACGCCCATCGTGTAAAAATTACTGATCGGATTCACGATCTAACAACTGTAAAATCTGAAGCTTTATTCAGAGTAGTATTTAGTGTTCATTTCATCAAAATCGAGTGGCAGAATCAAAATATAATCAATTTAACCTCGTAACACCACGCTGTCGTGTCACTGCGCCGCCGATCCCGCGCGCCCGATGTGGTGAGGCGGTGTGTCGCGAGGGACTAAATCCAAGTCCACGCGGTCGATGTCGCGGGCACAGCTAGTATATAATATATTTTGCCTTTTGCCCACTGATGTAATATTTTCCTGGTTCTATCAATTTTTCCGCTCTGTTTTGATATGTCCAACAGACAGGTTACAAAGTTCAAACAATTTTAGCTCCGGCCCAAAAAAAAAGAGTCTAAAAATATTGGTTGCATTTTTTAAAAATCGTGTGAACTTATATTTTCTGGCATTTTCATCGGATTTTTTATTATTTTTTAGCTTTTCCCAATTAAGTTTCTAATTTAACATTTTTATGTTTGTAAAATATTTTATTGTTCAGGAGCAAAACATATAAAAAATTTATAGTCATAATGGTAATCCCTAAAAAAAATTTTACTGATGGCCTAATAATTAAACCTTCAGTTGTTGGGTTTTCGGAGCTAAAATTAATTGAATTTCGTTACATACTAGTTTGATTTACCACCGTAGGACAAATTATATATTTTCGGAACGAAAATAAAAAAAATGATTAAACAAATATATTACATCCACTATCTCTAAAATAAAACTTGAAATATTAAATAGGTGACATTCAAAACTATATTATAGTTAATATAAATTAATTAATCAAAACCAAAACAAAATGAACTAAACTGAAATGATATTTTTAATTAATTCCCGGCAATAACACAGTGTTTGACCATGGAGATATTGTAGTATTCGTGTTCCACCCTCTATGAAGCAAGCATAAAATAAATGGGGGACCAACTGCAATTAAACTTACCTCTCAATCATGACCTTTTATGGATGCTGTCTTGTTTTGTCGTACCCAAACGCATACTTACATCCCTGACGGGAACCATTTGCCGTCACAAACAACACACAAACTTTATTTCGTGCTGCCTCCAAAAGGTGCTGGGTGAAAAGTTTCTTAGCTCCAGAGTTTGACCTAATCAATAATAATTACGTACGCTCGATTCAATCTAGAAATTAATTAAATGTAGAGATGAAATTAAAACGAAAAGGTCATTGAAATTAGTTTGAACCAATCAAACCGACGGCTAGGTGCTTAGGTTAAAAGAAATTGAATCATTAACATGGAACTGCGACATTTAGCTCTTGTGCCGTTTTTTAACTTCGTGTTACATAACTTCGAAAATTGATTGATTTGATGCATATCTTTCTAGTGTGCAACGACTTAATTATCGTGAAAGAGTTTAGTATAAATACCAATGGCGAAGGATGACCAATAAAAAGGGAAGCCAGCCACGATAATAATAAGCAATAGACACCTATTATGATGGCCTATTCTAAAGGGTTCGTTAGTCTGTAAACATAAGAATAGAGCACCGCAATTTAAATGCCAGGGTGTCTATTATTCTAGTTTATTGTGTGTGGTTTTCATTGATAAGTTAAGTAAATTTTCATTGATTTCATTCATAATTTTCAGCTTATTTAACCAACACTTCTGAAAACCGTTCAGTGTGATTTTGAAATAATACCTATTTATATATCGCAGATATATTACCAAAGTCATTTTATTACAATCTTACTAGTGATTGTATAATTACACAAATTTTGTTTCCATTTCTAACAATATCACGCACTACTTTCAGTGAAATCGTAATTTTCGTTGTAATTTCATTGTAACATTCGTTAAATTCCAAATTGTTCAAAAACCTTCTCGGTAGCTTGTTGTTCTACTCCACTTTGCTCCTTGCATCAACATAAGCAAATCCTGACCTAACCTATTAGTATAAGCAATTTAATCTAACCTATTACTTTTGAAATGAAAAACCACCAACCTAGGCAAAGATCCGTGTAATTAGACGCTTCATGCCGCTTACGCTTATAAATGGCTATATAATCTATCAATTCAAAAAAAAATTCAAAATTCAAAAAGTTTTTATTCAATATAAGATGTTTGCACACACTTATTGAAAGTCGTAAAAATTGATTAGGTACCGGTTCAAAAACTAGGAGGAGAAGAACCGGCAAGAAACTCCTCCCTATTTATTTTATTTAAATATATGTTTTTCTTAATTGTTTTTTTTTTAAATTTAAAGTCTTACAACTATTACAATAATGTCCATGCGCACTTATCATTTAAATACTCGGTAATACAATAGTAAGCTTTTTTCATGAGTTGGACTTTAACTCGCTTTATAAATTGATTAGAATTCAAGTCTAACATTTCTTTTGGAATTTTATTATAAAAACGGATACAATTTCCCATGAAAGAATTATTAACTATTGAGAGCCTGAACCTGGGAATTGATAACATATGCTTATGTCTTGTATTTAAGTTGTGGCCATCACCCACCCTAGAGAAAGCATTTAAGTTTTTATGTACATAAATTATATTTTCATAAATATACTGACAAGGGACTGTCAAAATATTACCTTCTCTAAAATGAGCCTTTACACTATCTCTAGATTTTAATTTATATATAGCTCGAATAGCCCTTTTCTGCAGAACAAATATTGTTTGAATGTCAGCGGCCTTTCCCCATAGCAGAATGCCATATGACATTATGCTATGAAAGTAGCTAAAATAAACCAGCCAGCCAGCAGCCAGCAATATGAGGTAAATACGGATTGCAGTACAATTAAACCAGTATTGGTATCACGAAATTTTGTGTGTTGTACATATATTTCGATGATAATTTGTGTGTGTTTAAAGCATCAGTAGATGTAAAATGTACTTTCTTACCAAACTTTATAAAAAATTATGACATAAATTCATAAAAATGGGAAAATTTTAGACCACTTTCATTGCTTATAATATTTTTCATTAATTACTAATTCATCTCTATTAAAAAATAGTGCACTAAAATAATAAATTGAGAAATAAATTTAATGCATTTCATAATCTGCTGATAGCAAGCGACGCAAGTATATTACTTTCATTCAGTGTCAATTTGGTCATCAAAAAAATATTGTTTTTTGTCTCTCTAGGTACTCATATTTAACAAATCCTAGCCATATTTATTTCCTTTTATAAACAATCCTTTTATGCACATTTTGTATATAAAATAGCTTTTTACATATATAATTTTATTATTTTAAATGAAAAATAATATTTTTCGTTATAAGAAATCTAAATATTTTGTTTTTGACTATGTATATGACTATGTCGTCAGCAAAACGGAGGTCAGAGATGTATTCGCCGTTGACATTAATGCCGTAATGTTTCCAGCCCAGCGTCTTGAAAACATCTTCCAATGCGTTGGTGAACAGTTTCGGAGATATCACATCACCCTGTCGCACTCCTCTTCGCAATTGGATAGGTTCCGTCCGGTAGTCCTGGACCTGGACATAGTCGCAGTTTCGTATAGACACCTCAGCACCACAATGTAACGACAGTCGATTCGGTACCAGTGCAAGGATTCCAGAACAGCCCAAATCTCGATATTAATACCATTAATGGGCTGATGGTAATATATATATAAAATAAGAAACTCAGTATAAGGAAAATTAATATATTCGTAAGTATATACATTCCAAAATAAACTATAGATCATAAAGTTTACTCGATTTATGTGTTGGACCAGGTAATTTCAATGAAAAACGCCTGAAAAGCACTCGATAGAGAGGGTGGTTCGAAGGGCGGATTCCAAACCCCCTTTCGTAGACCAGGGGTTAAAGTGGGCTTGGTTATACTGCAGCTAATTATGCAACAACAAGCGCGGTCGCCGCTGCATAAATATCGTGCATCGGCCATTTCGTGAAATGAGGTTTTAATGGATACCTCACTTGTTGGGTGCGGTATAGTAAAATACACGGTAATTCGGATACATTTTTGGGGGCAATTAGTTTATGATGTACCATTTTTAAAGTTATTGTTTCTTATCGTTTCAAGTGTTGAACGTCAATCTCAAATAAAATTACCAATAACAATGTCATTCTTGTTCAGAATCTATGTCATTCTTGCGATAAAAGTGATTTTTTGTGAATGTTTACTAAAAAAATTTAACATTTAGGAGAGTGGTGTTGGATCAGGCAAATTTTGAATCGAAACATAGATGTTGGTGGACGTGATCAAAACTGAAACTAGTACTACAACAATGTTAGTAAACACGGATAGAGTGTAACAATCGGCAATGAGCGAGTCTTGTCATTTTCGCATTTCATAGAAATATGTTGTATTAATTAAGAAAAACTAATAAATGAAAGAATTTTATTGATATCTAGAAAAATGCCGTATATACAAATTTTTAAAATAAATTGTGCTATGATGTCACTCGGTTACATTACTATGGGTTAACGTGGATAATTTATACGTAGCGGCACCAAGTGACGTCACGAGCGGGTCGTGTAAAAACGAAAACTTTGAATTGTTACATCCCGGTAATAATCGGTATTTTTCCGAAATCCAAAAAGTATAATAATAACAATAATAACAACAATAACGTATACACCACAACAACGTTTAGGCCCAAACTAAGCAGTAGCCAACCAAAACCCGGTACCAGTATTAACATTCATCATATAAACACTGTCCCGAACTGGGATTCGAATCCGGGATCTACAGCTTTGTAGGCAGGGTCGCTACCCACTAGGCTAGCGAAGTCGTTTAAAGATACATGAAGAAACTTACGTGACTTTAAAGGGTCCATGTGTTTTGAACGTTGTTTTCGAAAACTGATAGTGATGTGTAAAAAATAGAACATTATGAATACTTTGGTACTTAATAAAACAAGCTTTACACAACTACTCGAATGAGATTCGACAAACCTTTTCAAAGGAACCTTATTAATTTTGTTGCGGCTTTGGATATTTTATATTCACGCTTTCAAGTGATCTCTCAAGTGTTTTCATTAATTCACATAGGCATTGTAGTATTTTGCTGATAAAAATTAAATGACCGCTTACCCTAGTGGGTAGCGACCCTGCCTACGAAGCTGGAGGTCCCGGGTTCGAATTCCAGGTCGGGTCAGTATTTATATGATGAATATTGATACTGATACCGAGTCTTGGTTGCTATATGTATGTGTTGTCTTCGCTTTGTACCCGAAAACACAAGCTAATGCTTAATTTGGGGCCTAGACGTTTTCTGTGGTGTGTACGTATGTTATGTTAAAATTAAACGTGGAAATGGGGTATAGTGGGGTATAGGGTGAGTAATATTGAAAGTATATTACATTTATCAAGGAAATATAATAATAGACTTTATACGATAACAAAATTCATTATTAAAAATTATATTTGGTTGAACAATATGGAACTTATAAGCTATATAAATTTTATCTCCATTACTTTCTTGTAAAACGAATTTTAACATTATTTTAACTGGCCTGACGTCACAGGCTAGTGCCTACGTCGTACGGTATTGCCATCTCTGTCTAACAGGACATTTAAAACATTCATAACTATGTTATTAATGGTTTATTTTTAAAATGATTTCACTTTTACAATACATTCAGAAAACTCTTTCGTATAAAATAATTTAAAAATATGTCATCTACTAATAGAGTAGATAACTTTATTTTAATTTATTATTGTTATTACTCCGTGCCTTGGAGATCACGTTAAGCAGTCGGTCCCGGTTGCTACCAATATACGGCGGTCATTACAATCCGCCAATCCGCATTGGAGCAGCGTGATGAATTTAAGCTCCAAGCCCTCTTATCTTGAGGGGCGGCCTAAGCCCCTGCAGTGGGGTATAAAAAGGGCTGATGGAATGGAATTGTTGACACTTGGTTCGATACGACGCTTACAGCTGCAACGTGCGATCGCAAGCGCCGTACACAGTGGAGTGTATTGGGTAGTCTATTATAATATCACACAAAACCGAGTTGAATAAGCATAAACTTTTTTATGCCATGCTTTCTGCCGCATTACCTCCGCAGTTAAAGAAACTAATTAAAAATGGCGGTCGCACTCATTTCATTTCTTTCGCACTCATATTTACGTTATGTTTACACACATCACGCCTGAAGCCACGTCGAAACGTCGCCATTTTAATGCGCTTTCTTTTAACTATTAAAATTTGTTATTGTACTTTTTCTATTATACCTTTTTGCCACAAATTACGATTTTGAATATAATCGCTGGCCGATCCGATCGGAGGCGGAACTGCGGAGCCAAGAGCCGCATATTTTCCCGCCCAGAACAAATATTTATGTGCATGAACATGTCTATTTTGTCCGTGTCTGGGTGTTGAAGCTGTGGTAAATGTATCTACATGTCTATATATCATAAAGAGTGTTTTAGTATGTATGTCAGTTGTCTAGTACCCAATAATACAAGCACTATATTTGCTCACTTTGGGACTAGATGGTGCTGTGTGGAATGTCCCAGATACCATTATCATTATCGATGCTGTCAACACACTATGATTTTTGAACGAATATTAGAAAATCTTGTAAATTATTTTTTAATAATGGCGACCATAAAAAGACCGTGGGTAGATACCGTTTAGTAAAATGAAATGTTACGTCCTAATCAATTTTGAAAATAATAAAACATTACGCGA
Source organism: Luffia ferchaultella (assembly GCA_949709985.1). Lineage (NCBI taxonomy): Eukaryota > Metazoa > Arthropoda > Insecta > Lepidoptera > Psychidae > Luffia > Luffia ferchaultella. The sequence goes on along the minus strand of OX453256.1, from coordinate 2,260,479 downwards.
AATTTTGCTTAGTTTTCTTTATTTTTCAGCCCATTTTCATTTTAATAAAGCCACTAACAAAGCTTTTGGTTTAACAATACTCCTATTGTCATACTTGGCCCCGCTATATATCAGCCTTTCGCGGTACTAAATCTTCAAAGCAATTGAACGTTTCTAACTCTCAGTTCGCCGCGATACATTTGCGGTAAAGAATTGTTCAGAATATATCGGAAAAAAATATATAGAAAAATATATATACATTCACGAGTTTCACATAAAACATACTTAATAACTATACATTTATGCAGTAAACATTTATTTCATTGTAATTAACGTGTTTGAAAATTTTGAAATATATAGCACAAAAAATACTCGAAAAAATTAGTCAAATAAGAATGAAAACTTAATGTAGGTGTAAGAAAATTATTACATTATGATATATTATAAAACTAACAGATGTGTGATGAATTAACAATCGTCTTTATTAACTCTTCAAACACATTTGCATTTTTTGTCTTTTCGATTACCTTCAAACTCAAAAACTACCAAATAAATTTTGATCGATCTACCACACTATGATTCAAAATATAGAGTATACTTATAGAGTACAAATTTTTGGAGCGTGTAGATTTTACTGAACTAAAGAAAAAGTTTAAAAAAATTAAAAAAATAACTAAACTTTGAACATGTGTTTCTCGGTAACCGTTAGTTTGTGCTATGTGCTCATTTGAAGTTTTTAGTTAAGTTCGGTAAGCTCTATCTACATGCGCTATAAATTTGGACTGTGTTCAGCCTAACACCCGATATAAAATCAATCTACTATTTCAGAAGCAAAACAGTAAGAAGAAAAGTAGTGGGAAAGTCTATGATTGTTTACATTCCTAGATAGAGCCACGTGAAGCAAGGACAACAAAACAATAGGCCTAATTTTATGTGCTTTGTGTGTGTGACTAAATAAACTGCTCCCACTACGCCATACTTAATATGCACAAACAGTATATTTGTGCATAAATTATTACTGAACAGTTAGATGAATTTTTTGTTTCGACTCTCTGACATGACAGTAATCAAAATATGAAGTAAGATTTTGAGAAAAGTTTCATAAAATGGAAAAAACAATTTTTCTATAACATGTGAAGTCATCCCATTTTCCGTAGTAGAAACAGAGTTATAAGCTCCTTGTGTCGAATTCAGCAAGAGTCGTAGTAAACATGTCGAAACTTCGATGGACCGATTCCTGCGCAGATGTATGCCGTTTGTTAAACTGTAGCAATTGTTATTGTACATTCTGTCATATAATAACATGTTCTGTCATAATAATAATAAAATAATATGTGGAACATCCCACACAGCATAATCTAATCCCAATTTATTATGTATTAAACTTGTATTATGGGTACTAGACAACTGATATACATACTTAAATATCATTTATAAAATACACATATATCAATATTTCTCACCCAGACACGGAACAAATAGACATGTTCATGCATACGAATATTCGTATCGGCCGGGAATCGAACCCGCAACTTTTGGTTCTGCAGTTAGGGTCTTTAACCACTCAGCCAATCGGTCAGTCAGCGTCTCAGCGTCTAATCGGTTACGTGGTACCTATTAACATGGGCCGATCTTATGAGGCATATTGGGCATTTTTATTTTAATTCATAGATTTTTCTCTAGATCTCCTTGATTAGCGACCTTGAGTTGGCTGTAACCAAATGGCGGTCAGTTACATCGTCCCACTCCATCCTTTCTTTCCCAGCGATTGCCCAACCAATTGGCCTGCCCATTGCTACTTCAACTTGCTGATTCTCTGAGCTATGTCGGTCGTCCAAGTTCTGCGGATTTTTTCTCCCAGAGACTCCCAGCCTATAGTCCTTTAATACTGACCTCGCATACTTCACTAAATAGATCATCAGCCCACCTATTGGTAAGCCGTCCCGGATCACTAATAAGTCCACGGTTTATTATCTATTTATTTATTGCTAAATTTTAATTTGTTTGCAAGTTGTACAATTAAATATATTTTCCGAACAAATATATCAATCACCATTAAATTAAATTTTCATTGCCAAAACAAAACATTTAATTAAATCACCATTTTCCTTAGAAAGTTTTTTTGAAATTCAGGAATATTTTTGATACTCCATATGTTGTTGAAGGTTCTCAATGATGTCCTAGGCAAATTTTAAGCCATATCCGTTGATGCTATCAATCGTTGAGAAATTCGTCTACTATATGGTAAAGGGAAATGTATCAGATTTTAACGTTAATGACATTGAAGAGGGGTTATCTTCCTCATCCACCAATTTAAATAGTAAGTAAAAGGCAAATCGTACACTCTCACCAGAGATGAACCAAGATGAGGGTAAATCGGGTGCTGAAGACGACCGATTTGACTTATTTAATGACGGGTCAGTACTCAACGTAGCTCAAAAAAAACTTCACCCGATACATTAAAAAATTAATAGTCTTTTCAGTGGTCATCTTGTCCCACTGCTTGTTCTTTATATTGACGTGTCTAGACGATTGACCATACAAAAAAAAATGTTTCTTAAATGCCAATTTAGTTTAATAAACTTTACAATAGTTTAGTTAATAAACTTTATTTCATTTTTATTTTTTGTTTTTAAAGCGGCCATAGTAGTTCATAGTTCATGAAAATTTCAAGTATAAGCAATGATTTAACAACCGCCAATCACCAAAAACGTCTACCTATTACGGTTCAGACGATACACAACCCCGTGACAGACGGACGAACGCACAACGCACCCTTAGTAATAAGTTCCTGTTATTACCCTTTGGGTACGGTACCCTAAGAACCTCACCATGCGGGTTTAATTTTCAATCAAGATGATCAGTAGCTGCAACGGCATTTATATTTAAAGCTTTATTATTTATCACTTTTATTGACGTTACATGAGTTCCATTGCGAAGGGTTTAATAAACTTTAAAATGATGACTGTAATAGAAAAATGTTAATCAGGATATTTTGAATTTATATAAATTTTGAATACCTAATTTAGCTAACTCGGCTACGAAACTAATTACTAACTCTTTTTAAGCGCAAAATTAAATTAGACGTTTAAATGGGTATTTAATAAAATTTGGAACATATTCTAAATTTGGCTGTCGATCATTATAAGTGATTTGAAAACCTTGAACTGATAAATGTAATTGTGATTCGATATGCAGGAGTTATTTATTTTGCACAATGCACAGAAAGACAAACGAAAAGTTAGAAATAATAAATTTTTTAATAAAGTTTGTTTGCTTATTATTTTTAAAAGACATCGTTCCTCATAAAAACCTAAAGTATTGTCTGAAATTTTATCAGTAAATCGAAATAAATCAAGAATAAAAGGAAAATATCCGGCCAAGTGCGAGTCGGACACGAACGATTCTGTACGATCACACAATATTAAAAAAAAAAAAGTTTCTTATATGGGGACCCTCTTTAATTGTTAACATAATTTGGTTTTTGTTATTTAATTTTATTGTTATATCGGCCATATAGTACAAACTTTATGAAATATTTAAGTGTACGCAATGATCTCATAACCACCAATCAACAAAAACGTTAGAAAAACAGCTTTCCTATATGGGAGATGACCAAGATGGGGAGGCCCATTTTCTAGCGATCATAGTAATACACACTGTGAAAATTTCGAGTATCTACCTATTAAGATTCAAAAGATACAGCCCTGTGACAGACGGACGGATGGGCTGACGGACAGCGAAGCCTTAATAGGGTATGCATTGGATCTTTTTACGTACGGAACTCTATAAACTTTGACTGTGACTGATTTAAAATATACCTCGACCTAACTAAGGTAGCACTTCCGTAGCCAAATGGCAAAAAAGGAACCCTTATAGTTTCGCCATGTCCGTCCGTCGGTCCGTCTGTCTGTCTGACTGATTTCTCTGAAACTATTGGGAATATATAGATCAAATTGAAAGATAGGTGCAATCTATTAACCGCTACACAACGATGTAGTGACATAAAGAAAATTTTTTTTTGGGATAGGTCGCAATATATGTAACTGCAGAACGTTAAAAATAAATTCATCGTATATTAACGCGAGAGGTACCCAACGATGGGTTTTAAAAAATGATATCAAGATTTCAAACATTTTTTTTTAATTTAAGCCAACAGTTGTTGAGATATGCACTCCTAAAGTCCTAATTTTTGTTAGAGTCATGTTCCCCCCCCCCTACCAGCTAAACCATTGTTTTTTGGTATGTGGAAAAAATTTATAACAGAAGTATATATAACGTAATTAAAAGGAAAACTATCACAGCTAACTAAACTGTATTATTTAACGAGTAATAGATTATAGATTTTTTACTTATAAAATGTACTTTTATAAGTAAAAATTCCATAGAAAATGACAGATAGCGTGGTATTTGCATTCCTTTGCAGAGCTTATTCTCTTCACAATCGATATTAAAAGTCAAAGGTTCACTGTAATGAAATCAGTAATGAAAATTGTCTCTAGCTATCAATGCACTCATGTTATTACTTTTATAATTAGCCAAAGAGGATCGAGCGCCTTCTAAATAACTAACGAAATAAAAATTAAATATATTTATACAAAATTTTTAAATTACATAATAAAGTCGCGCTCGTTTTTTATATTGTATGGCGGTACGGAACGCTTCGTGTGCGAGTCCGATTCGCACTTGGCAAATTTTTTAATTACTTAATGTTCAATTTTTAAATACTTATTGTAGAATCATAGTATAGAATACATTATTTTAGAATGCTTTTTACCTTAAACAACATCCACAAAGTTACCGTACTCTACTTTTAACATACGGAATCCCACCGCAGTTAACTTAATAGTATTATTAATACCTGGGACATCCCACACAGCGCAATCTAGTCCCAAAGTAAGAAAGTATTATGCTTGTGTTATGCGCTAGACAACTAGTAAACATACTTAAACATTCCTTTCAAATCAAATCAAATCAAAATATCTTTATTTCGTAGTTATGTAACATAATCTTGAAATACGTCATAAGAGTGAATTTTATTACTTTGTGGAAAAACGTCACCACAAAGGCGCATTCAAAAATGCTGGTTCCTCTCAGAAGAATACGCAAGAAACTGAGGGACGCTCTTTTTAACAAAATTATAAAAAAAAAATTTTAACAATAAGTGCTTAAAGAATAATATTATTGAAACAAACTGATAGCCGAGCGCGGCTTACACCCATGGATTTTTATCATCTAAGTACTCTGATACTTTATAATAAGCTTTTGCATAAAGCTTTCGTTTTATTGTAGTATTAAACTTATTAAGGGGTAGATCTTGAATGTCAGCTGGGATCTTATTGTAAAAGCGTATACATTGCCCTTTAAAAGATTTCATGATTTTATTGAGGCGGCTGACATGATTAGCAAGTGTATCTTTGTTTCTTGTATTAACATTATGCCGATCACTATTTTTTTTAAATAATGTAATATTTTTTTTACGTACATAATGTCTTCAACATACATAATAATTTCATATATAATATATCTATTATACATATATAGATTCTTTTTACACCCACGGACATAAAACAAATAGACATGTTCATGCACACAAATATTTGTCCCGGACGGAAATCGAACCAGCGTCACTTGGCTCCGCAGTTTATAGGGTCTCTAAGCCCTCGGCCAATCGGTCAATCAAATTGTACTAAGACTTTCATAACATTTATCTTAGTTAGTATATTGTAAGCTATACATTGTTACTAAGTTACAAACAAACAAAATTAAGTAACGGCTCAGAGCTAAGTCAAAGTTTAACTTGCGCTGTGGGTCTCTCCAAATGAAATCCACAGTCCCTTGTCAAACCATCCCCCTAATTGTTTCGTTAAGACTACCAGAAACTAACCTAAAACAATAAACTGCACAGACGTTTTGTAATTCATTTAAAAATGTTAATAAACTAAATCCATTGACTTAACTAAATGGCCGAGTGGCGGCAAGCCCGCTTCTGTCAAGAAGGCCATGATTCGAATCCCAGGGAATGTAAACCTTTTGCAGGATGCAAGAGTTTTTCTAACTTATGTGAATACATAACTATCACTGACTGTGCCTCGGAGAGCACATTAAGCCGACGGGTCAGGTTAAAATCCACCAACCCGAACTGGAGCAGCGTGGTGAGTTGAGCTCCAAGTCCCCTCATCAGCAGGGGAGCCCTACGTACAACTTAAGTATTAATAGGCTGATATGGTATGGTATGGTAATAAACTAAATAATTTAAAACAGTCTAATTATATTTAACACGATAAGAAGTGTATGTTTAAATAATTATTTATGGTGTTATTTTGTTTTTAATATATTTAAGTTTATATTGACTGACCGAATAGCCGAGTGGTTAGAGATTCTAACTGTAGAGCCAATGGTCGCGGGTTCTATTCCCGCTCGGTACAAATATTTGCATGCATGAACATGTCTATTTGTTCCGTGTATGGGTGTAAAATATTTATATATTATATTATAAAGAATATTTAAGTACGTATATCAGTTGTCTAGTAACTCAAAACACAAGAATAATAGCTGCTTACTTTGGGACTAGATGGCGCTGTCCATGTTCCATGTATTATTATTATTAATATGTTAAAAATAATAACTTATAATTTTAAATCAAATGGTTTTTTAACCATCCCGCAGACGCATACCTCTACTCTTAAAGTCTACTCCCAGTATTGTTCCATCCAAATACTCGAAGTTTTGCGAGTCACGCTAAAAAAAAAATCTTTAAAATTAACATCGAACAAAGTTCGACAAGTTGATGTCAATTTGTGACTTAGTTAGGATTTGCTAAGCTTAGTTAATTAAACTTTATTTTTGGGCATTACCGTCGATGCTAATGTACAATGTGGTTCATATGTTGTGGAGTGGCCGCTAAACTGAATACGTTTTATACCATTATTTTCAAATTATTATAAACTGAATTTGTTTTCTCATAATAAGCATTTTCTTTTGACATGTCACACGATGCACTCAAGAAAAGTTTTTTTTTTTAATTTCAAATCAACCCCCAAAATGGAATTTCATTTATTCACGCTATACAACCATAGTTGGATCACCAAACTTTGCATATGCATCGATTTTCAAATATTTCACTAATGGTTGGAGACTCTAACTGCGGAGCCAAGGGTCGCGGGTTTAATTCTCGCCAGGGACAAATATTTGTGTGCATGAACATGTATATTTGTTCAGTGTCTTAGTATGAAATCTCTATATATTTATATATTACTAGCTTTCCGCCCGCGGGCTTCGCTCGCGTGGACTACACAGTTGTACCGGGACAGGTACGCGACGCTCCAGAACATTGTAGCACTTTCTAGAACATTCTGAAACTTAACTACCTAAGACATCTCTATATCTAATATCGTAAAAATCCATTTAGCTATTTTAGCATGAAGAATAGTTATCCCCAAAGTCGGTCCCAAAATCAGTCAGCCGTTTTGAAGATTAATGATAACAGACAGACATACTAACAAACACTACAGTTTTTTATATGTATATAAAAAATGCTTTTTACTCTTGACAACGCGCTCTTTGAGTTTGGAAAATTTCAGAAAAATATGATTAGCCGTTTTGACGATTAGCCCGAACAAACAGATAGATAAACACACAGACAAAAACCAACTTATGTCACTCCCGATAACCTTTTTATGTCTGCAAAGATTCATAGAAATGATTTAGTCGTTTTGGAGATTAGCTGGAACAAAAAGACAGACAGACAACCACACGGACGAAAAGTTACCTATATCACTCCTGACAATCTATTTTTAATGACTGCATCGTTTCATTTAAATCTTTAAAAGTTTAGCTCGAACATACATATAGATAGACAGACAGACAAACAAAAAGTAGCCTGTGTCTCACCCCCGTTAATGCTCTCTGTATCTCTGCAAAGTTTCATTTAAATCGGTTCAGCCGTTTAGGGGATTAGCCGGAACAGACAAACAGACGGAAAACTTGTAGGCAGTTACAAGGGCCTGCCGATAGAAGTGAAAACTTAGAACTCATCAAAACATCAAGTTTAAGTAGGTACCAACACGATAGGTCTGCGATTGATAGTTTTGATAATATAAGTCTTTTTAAAATTTGGTCACGTGTCACGTGCTCACATAAATCTCACCAAAACATCAAGTTTGAGTACCAACACGACAGGTCTGCGATTGACGGTTTCAAAAATATAAGCTTTTAAAAATTTGGTCACGTGGTCACATAGATCTCGCCAAAATATCAAGTTTGAGTACCAACACGATAGGTCTGTGATTGATAGAATTGAAAATATAAGCTTTTAAAAATTTGGTCACGTGGTCACCCAGACCTCGCCAAAACATGAAGTTTGAGTACCAACACGATAGGCTGCGATTGATAGCTTTGCTTACTTTGAGACTAGATGGCATTGTGTAGAATGTCCCAGGTATTATCATTGTTATTAGATTTGTAGAAAATCGTACGTGACAGACGAACAGATTGACAGACAGACACCAGAGTAATTCTATTATGGTCAATTCCTTTCATCTTTAATGTACACAACTTCAAAAATAAAATATTATTTTACACACAACAAATCAAAGTGCCCCATTTGAAATATCAGCGGTGACCGCAGGCGTACGTAGCAGTACATTGTACTTACTATAGGCAAATAAACATAACATAAAAGCCCTCTTCTGCGTTAACTGTCTAACCACCATAGTCTAGCTAGCTCGTGTAAGTTTGCGAGTGTCAGTAAGAAGTTTCAGGGCGCGAGGTCCCCGCACGCCGGTGTTTAATTCCACAAAATTGCGTAATATCACTGCGAAGTGACATATAAACCAAATTCCGCTGTCAAATTAATTTACTCTATGCACATAAAGCTCAAATCAGTATACCCAAGCAGTGACAGCAAACGGAATCCTTTTTAATTTGACTTCTTTTCGGTGTCATTATCTCATAAATGACAGCACATTTAAGGGAATGAAATTTCTGATTATGTCTCATCTTTCTGCAAAGACACCTATTTTTATAGGATTTAAAAATTTATAACTAAGTTCAAGTAAATTTCTATCCATTAATATATAAATATATATTTTTTAATATTGTAATGTTATACTTTAATAATTATTCCTTAATTTCACATAATTAAGTTTATTCAAATCTATTATTTTCCATTCGTATAAGCTTATCAACAAAATCTTCGAGGTGGAACCTTAGTATAGTTCCGGATGACACGACCCGGCCTCGCAAATGAAATCTCCCGTCCCCTTGTCAGCCAAAGCGTTAATTAATTACATCATCCTGTATGTAGCGAGTGTCGCTTTGTACCAGAACAGGGTATATCCATGTTTTTATATAATATACATACGTTGTTTTTGCTCATACGGCAATGTGGAATATCAGTTGTTAATGAAGTAACTTTTACGTTGAAATACTTTTTTGAATAAGAAAGAAGAAAAATAGACAGTGAACATTTAAAATCATAAAAAGACATCGCCCTAAAATCTTTTCGCGTTATAATTTCACTTTACTACTGACGACCAACTTCAACTTCTGAATCTGAAACAATTGACACGCAATATCCCGCCATTTTTTTAAAATCATTCACTCATTTTCTTTTGTTTAAAAAAATATAACATTCAAAATTCAAACATTCATGAACGGCCAGGAGTGCAAAACTTCCTCTACGTATGGAGAGGCATTTTAAAGATTTTTTATTAGTATTTTAATTATATGTATTATTCATAATAGTACGAATTAACTAGAAGCCTTTTTCTGCGTTTACCAGTCTAACCACTCATACTCTAGCTAGCTGGTGCAAGATGGCGAGTTTCAGTCTGCGAAGTCCCCGCGCGCCGGTCTTCACCCCCGTGAAATTGCGTTTGACATTTTCGGTACTGCGAAGTGACATTTATGAGTCTATTAATACCAAACACTGCTGTCAATTTTTTTTACTCTACGTATCACATAATGTAAGTTCTAAACATATATATATTTTTGTAATTTTCATTGTTAGTTTTAGTTGTAGTTAGTTACTTCCATTGCGCTTTAAATAATTTTCAGTGCTTGTGAAATAATTAAGCTAATTAATGAGGATAATAGAAAATTATTTTTCTAAGTTTTCTTTAAATTTTAATATTTTTTTTTTATAATAATAACAAACACAATCACAACAACGTCTAGGTCTTTTTTAAATATTTAAACAACTAATATTTATTAAAGTAATGCGAGTCCGAATACGTCTTGCGACAGCTGACCAATTTTATTTTAATAGCACAAGCTATGTAGTAAAATCGAACTTTATATATGCGTATTAAGTTTAATAAATAATTAAATAATAACAATACCTGGGACATCCCACACAGCACCATCTAGACTTAAACTAAGCAAAGCTTGTATAATGGGTACCAGACAACTGTTATGTATATATATATATATATTTAAATATTCTTTATAATATATACATGTAGTATAGATATTTCACACCCAGACACGGAACAAATAGATATATTCATGCACACAAATATTTTGCCCGGGCGGGAATCGAACCCGCGACCCTTGGCTCCGCAGTTAGGTTCTCTAACCACTCAGCTAATCGGTCAGTCAATGGCAGCTTCAGTTCTTTCGTCTTTTCGGTGCAGAAGGTGAAAGAAAAATACGCAGGTACGTTCACGAGGGCGAAAAGTAGCCCAATTTACTTTTTCAGGTTTCAAGCATTTCTATACAAATATCAAATAAAAGTTTTTCTGCGGTTTAGGCCTAAGTAACAGATACTTTCGATTTATAATATTAGAATGGATAGATTTCTTATCGTAATTAATTTTATACGACTGAATTAATCAATGTCTCCTACTATATCCACCATAGCTCCTTTTGTAAAGGGATAAGCTTTGTTAAAGAACCTAAGGTTTCTCATATAATTAATGTAACGGTAGCAAAAGAAAAAAGAGGTAGGAAAAGAAAATCTCAACACGACACTGGCGAGATTAACCCTGTAAAAGGCTATTGTAGTCAGACAAGGCAGGTATACTGCAGACTGTATATGCTGGAGGGTTCAATTTAAAAAGTACTAATTTATGTTCTGTGAGTATTTCAGATTGTGAATGTCAAAAAGCATCAATCACATCGAAATAAAGTCTCATAAACATTCAGGTGGCGCTTATTCTATGTATTAAGTAGTGATTTTTGGAAGCGCCAGTAACTGGATACGTTTTCACAAGTGGCGTAATAGAGCCCAACAAGTCCTTAGAGATTTTGATTAACTGTCGTGCCTGACCTGTAGACTACATTTTTTAGGTTTTTTAAGATAGAAAAAAAGTTATTTATAGTTAGACCGAAACCGCTGTAACGCGCCTTAGGTATGTGCGCGGCGAGGAGGGTAGGCAGCTCCTAAGCGTTGACGACGGGCTGACAGAGCAGATCTGCCTCCCTCCGCGCTGCGCACATACCTAAGGCGCGGTATTACAGCGGTTTCGGTCAACCTATAATAATTTCACTCTTTTTAGAATTATTTTTTTTTGTATAAACACGTACTTATATAAAATACACCACAAATGCATTGCAAAGACATATAATAGGTGTTAAAACGCCTTAACTGAAAAAAAACATTTAATTATAGAAAAAAAAAATATATTGGTTTAGGGTTACTATAGTATTTGGTTTTATTATTTTTGCACAAAATAAATAGACAATAGTACTGAACAGAGGGTTAAAACACGTGTTCCGTACCACCATATAATATAAAAAACGAGCGCGATGTCAGTCGAACTTAACCATTAATCGTTATTATTATGTAATTTAAAAATTATTGTATAAATATATTTAATTTTTATTTCGTTAGTTATTTAGAAGGCGCTCGATCCCCTTTGGCTAATTATAAAAGTAATACAATGAGTGCATTGATAGCTAGAGACAATTTTTATTACTGATTTCATTACAGTGAACCTTTGACTTTTAGTATCGATTGTGAAGAGAATAAGCTCTGCAAAAGAAAGCGTAAATTTATAGTTCCTAGGTACATATAATCACATTCATTCACATTCATTCATTCATAAACATCACAATGATAAAATGCATCTAGTTTTCGCTTATTGGCTAAACGCTGTAATTTTTTGTCGTGAACTGTCGTGAAATGTCGTGATAGCCCAGAGCGCAACGAACCTGTCTCGAATTTATAAGGCCCCATAGGGCCATGGTTCGAATCCGGGCGTGTACCAATGAGTTTTTCTGACTTAAGTACACAGTATCACTGACACCGTGCTTCGGAGGGCACGTTAAGCAGTCGGTCCCGGACGCTGTCAATAGATGGCGGTGGTTACAGTTCCTCACCCTGGAGGAGGCCTAAGCCCTTGCAGTGGGGTAAAAATGGGCTGATGAGGATGATGTCATTTTGTATGGAATTTATACAAAATTTTTACTTATAAAAGTACACTTTATAAATTAACATCTATTACCTACTCGTTAAATAATACAGTCTAGTTAGCTGTGATAGTTTCCTTTTTAACTACGTTATATATACTCCAGTCATAAATTTTTCCTCATATCCAAAAACAACGGTTAGCTGGTAGATGGGGGAGGGGGAGACACACGACTAACAAAAATTAGGACTTTAGGAGTGCATATCTCAACAACTGTTGACTTAAAAAAAATTGTTTGAAACCTTGATATCATTTCTTAAGACCTATTGTTTGGTACCTCTTGCGTTAATATACAATGAATTAATTTTTTTTGTACTTCAGTTACAATATGTATGCCGACCTATTCCAAACGTCGTTGTGTAGCGGCTCATCATATTCACTACGTCGTTGTGTAGCGGCTCATACATTACACCTACCTTCCAAATAACAACGGCGAGTCCCCACATGTGGTGTGCCTGAATTTATTTTAAGTTGTGAAATTATAACAAAAATGTTTTTATGTTAAAGACACTAGTTAGAAAACATGTAGCTTACTAATTTACCTGTACAACTTGACCCTGATTAGATAATTACTAAAATGTTCATGGAGAAGTTCTTTATCCGCAACACTGTAAACTTCATATTATCTGTCAAATACCACACTAGATTCCATTGTTGTTGTGTTAATGCTGTAAAAGACTTAAACATGATTTACTATTTTTCAATGCCACATCTAGGAATTTCCAAAATCAAACAATTAAAGTTAAACTGTTAGGGAGCTTACCATTACATCATCAAAGTTCCACACCATTAATAATCAAATAAAGCTGTCGACAGTATTATAAAAAATAAAACATTTTTATAATTCTAACTTCTAATCACTAGAATTGTTACTTGAAACATTACATGTTATAAACGTAAGATAATAGAGAATTAAAATACTCTATAGATAAGTACTTTTTTTCATTAATTTCAGCAGAAGATCGGAGATTTAATTTTATTTATTTTTATTTTATTTATTTAGGACAACAAACAACTTTTACAATGAAACTTAAATATCTAACTATATACAGTTAATAATTATGTATGTAAGTATACAGTTAATAATTATGAAATTATATGTAAATAAATATAACAATATAAATTAAATACAAGAGATATAAAATAAAATAGATAAACAATGCACTGACAACTTCTCTTAGTGATCGTGAATCCCCAAACAGACCCAATTATATACAGCTTGGGAGAAAGATTAAAAAAGAAAAAATAATATTTTTAGTCAGATTACTGCTTGTTTTCTTTGTTTTTATAATACAAAGTACTTCAAAATATGGCAATAGCTTTAGTTAAGAAAATATTTTTTATTATATTATCATTCAAATGACTTTATAATTTACCATATTTTATTCGTTAATTTCTTTTTGTAAACATGGAAATAGCATAATATGATTCCATATCACCCAGCAATTGATCCCTTGGGGAACAAAAGGACATGTAACAATATTAATCGTTTATTTTCCTTAAAATGTTCGCAGTTCGGAATTTTTACACTCTGCCACACTAGGCTTCTCTGATTCTCAATTTGATACAAAAAAAAAACACATCAAATATCGATAGGCAATTAAAATTATAAAAATATATTTTATAATTTTATCCACACGTATCTAACGTGTATATAAAAAACCAAGAAAGGAAAAATACTGTGATCTTGTTGGTGCCTAGTAAAGGATTCATATTATGAAAAAAATGCTTAAAGTTGTAACAATATACCTATTACATTCGACTACAACGAGCTATAAACATTTACTGAAAAACTATTTATTGCAGGGCTTAACGAATAATGACCACCCTATAATGATTCAATCAATTACGTTCCTTCTTTTCTCTTCTTCTTTTCAATTACGTTCCAATTCATGCGTGTAAGATGCCAAAAAAAAAAAACTTTCCGATACACATAATGTGGTGAATTATTTCTCATCTGCATTTTTCTGTGCCTGGTTCCCGGTGAATGAATAATTTGTTTTTGTATATTTTAATTTTACGTCTAACTATTGGTAAAGGTTTTATAATTTCACAATCCAAGGTACGAACTTGCCATCCATTTTTCATCTATATATTGCCAATAGTTTCCGAGAAAAACCACAGACAGACAGACAGACAGACAGACGGACGGACGAACATGGCGAAACTTTAAGGGTTCCTTTTTTGCCATTTGGCTACGGAACTCTAAAAAACCAAATGTTTTTTTAATTCCTTGTGCTATTTCATAAATTTAAAAAAGAAGGCGCGAACAATGCCTAAATATGCAAAGTGCATATTAAGGTACTTTATTGTTTTTTCTATAACTACAGTTGTATATTTTTTCTTCTCGCCGGTAAAATTAAGTTTTTGTTACTTACGAGCATAGAGTAAATTAATTTGACAGCAGCGTTTGGTTTTAATAGAACCATAAATGTCACTTTGCAGTATCGAAGTGACATTAGACAATTTTGTTGGGTTGGAGAACGGCGCGCGGGGATTCCGCGGTGTGGAAGACCGGCGCGCGTGAACCTTGCGCATTGAAACTCGGACTTAAACTCGCTATCTTGTACTAACTAGCTAAAGTATGAGTGGTTAGACGGTAAACGCAGAATTCGTACTTTTATGCTTACGGGGTTTTAACTATCATCGATTTTTATGGACGTCAGAGTTATTTTCATGATATTGTTACGGGCTATCGGTGCAGATATATGGAATGCACTAAAACATCGGTTTAATTGTACTTTCTTTTATTATGAATTAAAATCACAAACTAATTTAATCACAATTCACACAGATCACGAATTATATTGTTGTCGCACTTTATACTTCGCAGTTAGTCGCACTTGACTTATTAGTAAACTAACTGTTCGACGTCGCGCCGTCATTCTTTTATACACTTTAGGATGTCCCACCAAAAGGCATCTCGAACATTCAATCCTCGAATATTCTATTTTAAAATAATAATCTCAATTTAGCATAGAAAAGTTCAGCGCCATGGCGTCACTTTGACAAAAGGTGCCTCAAAAATTCTATTTATCGAGCGCATTATTTCCTTTGACTAAAAGCCGCCTATAAAATAAATTTAATTTGTGCAATTTATTATTCATCTCAATATTTCTGTATTTGATTGATGTATATGAATAGTCGTGTGATCTTTTCGAGTAGATACATTCTATACTACATCGACGTCCTTCTATACATAGACGTCACAATAGGATATGTAATTTTTACAAGTACTCTCCTTTACTTCTCGATTTTTTTTATCGCTTTAATAAAAACAACTTTAACAATTTTCCAGTTTGATAAATGCACGGACATTTTTTAAGTAAACCGCTACGTCTCGTTATATTCCAGTTTTAATATTTAAATTTCTTAATTCTTGTTGGGATTAAAAATGTCAAGCGATGGCGCGCCCGCACAATATTTGCCTCAAAATTAATGGTCGCTCACTCTCCTTTGAATATTTAAGTAGTGTATTAACTGTGAGGCCTATTAAGGTGCCCACCGTCTTATATTTCTGCGGAAATTGTGACAAGACACCGTTTTTTAATAAGGGAACTAATTCCTGAAACACATTAATTAATCCCTGTAAAAGTACCTCTAAATGTTTCGTAATCCCAGATGCGTGTCTTATTAAGTTTTAAAGAATTTGATGTTTATTGAAATAAAATTGAGACTATTGGTATTGAGTAAAATACAAAACTTGAACATTTTAGTCGCTATTTACGTAATAAAATACAAGAATAATAATAATAATAATAACACACACAATCACAACAACGTCTAGGTCCCAAACAAAGCATTGGCTTGTATTTTGGGTACCAAGCGAAGACACCACATACATATAACTAACAACCATGTGCCAGTATTAATATTCATCATATAAATACTGACCCGACCTGGGATTCGAACCCGGGACCTCCAGTTTCGCAGGCAGGGTCGCTGCCCACTAGGCTAAGCGGTCGTCATTTCTATTTATTTTTATTTTTTTTGCTGCCACTTTTGAACGTCATAAAGCTAATTTTATATAGGTTCGTACGCGACCACTCTATGAAGAACACTGCAAGAAACTTAGAGTGGCTTGTGTTTTTTTTTTTTTTTCAAGGCGGCACTACAAACCAGTCTAAAAAACTAAGTGGATTAGAGCTGTTTAATCCCAAGCATTTTTGTAATTCATGTATTGTTTTAAATTGTAATATGCTTTAGACATAAGTTGCCATTTAACATAATTTTTGAATTTATTTCTTGACGAATTAATTACATTGCTTGGAAGTTTATTATAAAATTTTACAATAACATCTTTAAATGAAGTACATATTTTAGTGATATTATTTTTTTTATTAATTCTTTATTGCTTTGTTTTGTTCTCCGAAATTTCAATGTATGTAAGTAGTTAAAGTTTATAAACAACTAGCGATCGCCCGCAGCTTCGCTTGCGTAGACTACGAATTCCTGTTATAGGTACTATTAACGTTCGAGATGGTTTATACGTACTTTTTGCTGGAACCAATTTTGGTTACACCCATTCAAACTTTCAATCTTCATTCCCCTTCCACCCTTTAAAAAAACCGATACAATTTTTCATCTCCCGTTTCCCACCCTTAAAATGTGGAAATCTAAAAACCCTGAAACACGTCATTATTTGAGTCCCTTCATTCCCATCCTTAAGTTTGAAATTTCTAAAAAAGCCTTTCTCAACTTAATGCTCACATTATAAAATAAACCTATGTTATAAAATTAAGCTTCCTAGACTTAGTAGTTTTGGCTGTAATAGTTGATAGATCAGTGTGGACAAACGACAGACAGATAGACAGACAAACAAACACAAAAAGTTGCTTATGACACTCTTGACAATCTTCTTTCACGTCTGCAAAGTTTCATTTAAATCTGTTGAGCCGTAGTGGAAATTAGCTCGAATAGATAAAATTGAATTGAGTAGACACATAGACGTACAGACAAACAGACGGACAAAAAGTAGCTAATGTCAAATCTCTTGACAACCTTCTTTCCCGTCTGCAAAGTTTCCGTAAAATCTGTTTAGCCGTTTTGGAGATTAGCTCAAATAGACAGATACACGTACAGACAGACAGACGGACAAAAAGTAACATTTGTTAGTTTTGACGACCTTACACGTACAGACAGACAGACGGACAAAAAGTAACATTTGTTAGTTTTGATGACCTTCTTTTCATACTTGTGATGTTTCATTAAAATTGGTTTAGACAGATGGACGTACAGACAGACATACAAAAAGTTCTGTATGTCACTTTTGACTACATCCTTTCCATATGTGTAAAGTTTCATCAAAATCGGTTAAGCTGTTTTGGCCGAAACCTATTTGCTCGAACAGACAGACAGTTAGTTTTCATATATATAGCCTATAACCCTCCGCTAGATTCAGGCTATCAAAGGCAAAAAAAAATATTTCAAATCCGACTGTTTCAGAGATTCAGAGATTAGCGCATTCAAACAAACAAACAAACAAACTCTTCAGCTTTATAATAAATATTTCTTTTATATAGATTAATAGATTATAAGATACTAAGAAAATAAGATAATACTGAAAACCGTATCAGTCTATTGCGTGGTTTGGAAGTAAAAAGTTAACGAACAGAGGCAGACAGCGAATTTATTTTCTCCCGCTATAGTTTTCATATTTCGATAAAAACTGCTAAGATATTAATTTAAATTGTGTAGTGTAAAGGGCAATTATAATATGCATGAAATGCTTAAGACAACTAACGTATTTAATTTGATAAGGATTAATATTACGTTTAAAAAACACCTTCGCAAATAGTACATAATGTTAGAACAAATTTGATTGTCATAAAAAAGGTTATAGTAAGTTAACCTTAAAAGATACACATATGCTGTCGCGGACTTTTGGTTAGAACTTTTAAAGGAGAACAATTCCGTTGTACATGATTTTTGGTTAACATCAACCGTTTACGCAGCGCGCGCGACGGAAGCTCTCAAAAGGAATATTTTTTCCCGTTTTTGCAACATTTTTCATTGATGCTCCACTGCTATTGGTTGTAGCGTGATGTAGTATAGCCTATAACCTTCCTCGATAAATGGACTATCCAACACAACCATAATTTTTCAATTTGAACCAGTAGTTCCTGAGATTTGCGCGTTCAAACAAACAAACAAACAAACAAACTCTTCAGCTTTATAATATTAGTATAGATAATCAATGGCCTAGTGAGAATGTATAACGATATAGTCTTTATTTTGTAATACGGATGTTTTTATAATGTAAGTGGATATTGTATTGACTATGTTTGTTCTCCAATAAAATAAATAAATAAATTATGGAAAAAACAACCAAAAATGGAAGCCCATAGCTATTCCCTAAAACGATATATGATCTATATTTGAACTATTTGAGTAGGTATTTTAAGCATCACAAAATAGCGCATAGAGCACATATGAGTCAATATCCCCAAACCACAGCTGGCTCTTACAACTAGACCCCGAACGAACTTCGTAACAGCGACGAAACCAAATAGATCCTTGAAGGACTATAATTTTACAATCCATCGACCAGATCGGTCATTTTCTCCACGTTTAATTGCATTGTTTATATTACGTCATGTTAATCATTTCTGTATGATGAGTATATGCCTGCATTATGCCTGCAAATAAATGATGAATTTTTTAATGTTTAATCCTTATAATATTAATTATTTTGTCTTTATTAATTGGTCTATGGATAAATTATAAATGAACTTAATTCTCTTTTTTAGCTATTGGTCTTTTTTCTTATTAATTGATGGTTTTTATGTCAAGTATGCCTTTTTGTGTACAAATATTATGGACACTCCAACTACTGTACCGATCCATTAGAAACATAAAAATCGCGCGAAGTGATCAAGCGAAGCAAACGCCGAATTCAAATCCAATAAACGAAGTTACTACAATTAAGTATGTTTTTTTAGTAAAAATAAATACTAAGTCTCTGAACATATCAAGTGCCTTACATTGTTTCCTGCCCTAACTTGACTATACTTTAATAAAAATAAATACTCAGACATTTTTTATTGAAGCTAAAAATGGCTTAAAATATGAAAGCACAAAAATTAGTCAACCAAAATTTTAATAGATCCAAAGCTCTGTCTGTTTTCAAGATGCAAATAGATAGACAGTAAAGACTAATAGATTGGACCAGTGGTTAGAGACCGTAACAGGGGAGAAACCGGTCGCTGATTCGATTTCCGCCATATTCGTGTGCATGAGCATGTCTATTTGTTCTGCGTCTGAGTGTAAAAGTATCTATATATGTATATATTATAAAAAATATTTAAGTACGTATATCAGTCGTCTAGTATCCCATAATACAATACTTGGTTACCTTAGGATGAGATGGCGCTGTGTGGGATGTCGCAAATATTATAATAGATAGATTTCCACGTTAAAATGCACCATATGTCTGGTTTCAAGAAACAAGTTATCTCCCTGGCTTTACACTTAAAAATATGTAAGAACACATGGGTAGATAAACGGACATGTACACTTTCTAATTTATACCCAATATTACATCAACCCAACATCAACATATTTACCACTTCCGACTGAACTCTTAATTCATAGAAATATACGTAATATTTTATCTCCGGGGAAAAAATAACGGATTCGCCGTTCAGTTAGTTTACTCTGTATGTGCTTTCTGTCTAGCAGGAGCTTTGTTAAACGAATAATACGGACTTAAACAATGCAATGGTCTTTTTTTTAAACACTGATGCGGCACGGAAACAGCCGTTTTCTGTTACTCTTTTTATTTTTGTCTTTTTCTTTGGAAAGTCGCTGTGCGTAGTACTTTTGAATAAAATGACATAGTCATATTTTCTACGTTTTTTTTTGTTCAGAATAAATGAATTTGTTAATTTCGAATGAATGTTCGAAAGGACAAATTTTCAGAAAATACTACAGCCTTAAGGTTAAACGATACCTTTGATTTCCATACAAAGTTTATTTGACAAGAAAAAATGAATTCAACGTTACTTTATTAATTTTATCATCTCAATAAGCAAAATACTTTGTAAAATTGTTGTTTGTAAAAATATATTCAATCTAACAGAAAACGGTTCTAATTTTGGTTCTTAAACTTCATAATTTTCTATTTAGTTATTTATTTACGTATGTATGAGCGATTTTTTTTTTCAATAATCAAAATTTTAACTGTTTGGTATTTTGAAAGAACATGTTTTATTTTAACGACCAATTTATGACACTCTTAACTTATTAAGATGGTACAATAAACATAAAGTCTAGTTTTTTTCATTTCTGGTAACGTTTAACCTTAAGGGTACCGCAAGGCTCAATGTTTTGTGTTTTAGTCAATACTAATTTTGTTTATTCGAATCACACTTTGTCGGAGGTACATTAAAAATGTGATAATAATTTCATTTTAAAAATTAAAGCGTAATTTTCCACTTAAATCTATAACCATCACTGCAGCGTTTATTTAGGATACATATAACCACAAACGAAGCCCAAATGTTGTATGTATAAAGTTAGTAAACCTTACTGTTTCCCCACAAATGCAGTCGTGTCCGAATTTCGTATACCAATTCTGAGCTATCATGTTTGCACATTTGCGGGTGTGAGGCGAGGCTTTGACGAGGCATATTCTGAGAAACTATAAACCAAGGCAACCCTGTGTAGCATTGTGTGCTGTGATGTTATTTGTTATTTGATCTGTATATTTATATCCTCAAAATTACAATACGTGAATCTTTGATTTATGATAACACCTATTTTTGAGTTCTTCCTTGTAATCAAGCTAACTAAACGAATGAATTGAAGTTATTGAATATTTTTTGAAGTGAAAACTCCATTAAAAAAAGCGACAGTAAAAAGAGACAGACACATAAATTCATAAGATTTAACGTGGGAAAAAATGAGATAGGAAGCATTACACAGTGTTTCTTATGTGGTTCTCTTTGTGCTCTGCTTCGTACCCCCTCCACTGGTGTTTACCGAGGTATAGTGGGAGTTTGCTTGGGCCTCAGCGCTGTACGTTTGTGCGCGTATGCGTAGTACAAAGCTTGAAAAAAGGCATCACAGCAACCGTGGTGTTTTGTATACACGTGTACGTATTATTCATAAAAAAAATTCTTTAAATATGCCGAAAACGAATACAGAATATTGTCACGATTATCGACAAAAAAAAATGGGACAACAAGATTAAAAACAGTGATTGACGCAGTATACCAAAGATATAATGACCATATCAAGACCAAAATATTTATTTCATACTTTATTTACCATAAGCCTCTTGTATCATCTGATGAAAATGTAAGCTCTGAGTCTGAATAAATCTATGTAATGTATACGAATAAAAAGTAAAATAATTACCTAACTTGGTATCACTATGATAATTACTAAAATCTACAATTATCCTCTTCCCGAAATTTTACATTCGTCTCATTATCATGAAACCAACATTTTTGAAGGTTTCACTTCTACCAAGTATAAATTGCATACACGTTTTTTTTTTTGTTTAAATTTGATTAAAAAATGATACCAATAAGTTAGTTTTTTTTTTTTTTAATTATGAGTATTTGCGTTCAGAAATGCCGGGGGGAAACGTGAAAAATTACTTTGTTGAATATTCCAAAAACAGAGGATAAAATACCTATTTCAAAAGAGTTGCCTGATCATTTTCCTCATGATGCGATAATCAGGTAAAAAATATTTCATCCCTATTTCGTTATGGGAACAGGCAGGTCAAAAAATTATTAATTTTCGGCAAATAATAATATGTCAATTCTGTTTGTTCTAAATGCAGTAACTACGAAATGTAATGATATTTGGTAAAATGATAAGAGATTTTGAGATATCCCACAGTGCCATCTAGTCCCAAAGTAAGCAAGTATTATGCTTGTATTGTATACTAGACAAATGATATACATATTTAAATATTCTTTATAATGTATATATATATTTACACTCAGACACGGAACAAATAGACATGTTCATGCACACAAATATTTGTCCAGGACGAGAATAGAACACGAGATCTTTGATTCTGCAGTTAGAGTCTCTATAGTCATTTGTGCAATCGGTCAATCAAGAAAAATGAAATAATATTTTATATTTATTAGTTCTTCAAGCCGAAAATAAAACAATTTAGGCTTCTTTAATCTCCAAGTAATGTAGTTTAGAGGCCATTTCTATACCCAACACATTATCATAAAAACAACACACACTAAACCCAATGTCACACAAACGAAACATGTTGCCGCAAAGCAGAGATACACGCCAGCATAGGCCGTGTACACAATGACGTGGACATCTCTATGGGGCAGTGGGCAATTGCCCCGTAAATTGTGACCTACCGACGCACCCGGATCGTAAATACTGATTGTACCGGAATTTCCTGGGGCAGTATATACCCCACTACGAATGATGGAACGTTTGATATGTTCGCCCGGAGGCATCAAGTACGCGTTTTATTTCGGAACAGTGTATCATTTTTTCCGTAACAAATAAAAATATACAACCCTCAATAGATGTCGGAGTGAGCATATTATTTTATTTTGCTTGACTTAGGTAAATAATGTAATATAAATACGGTAAAAGTATGTTTTTAATACGATGTTAAGTGACAAAAAGGCCTGTCGAATAGATTTCGTAGAGAGATTTTGTTCTTAAGGGAGTGTGAAGCAGGAAATTTCCATACAAAGGGCGTCAACGGTTGAATCCCATTAAACCTTAACCGATTGGGGCAACAATTTCGAAAACTATCCTGGCGCATTAAATTTCTGTTTTTAGGATGTATCAAAATATATCAAAAATTAACGTACAAACTTAGTTTATGCTGATTTGAATAATATATTTTTTTTTGCGACAATCGGTTAAGCTTTAATGGAATGCAGTCAATAACGCGGTGCGTATATAAATTAGCCAATACATACTCCTCTTAATCATTATGTAAATAAATATTTTAATATATTTTTTTTTATTTAATATAGCTTTATACAACATATAGTATTACAATATTTTGTGGTGTTAAAAAACCATTATTTATGGTTTGTTATAACACCTAAATTATCGTTTATTTGGATATATTTACAAAACTTAATATTTATACTTATGTCTTATTAACTTTATATTATGTAATTTTCATACAGTCGCCATGACAATAACAATATTACTAAACATTCTTTCGTAAGATCCACTATAGCTTCATTTATAACTTCTTAAAAACCGGCATTTATGAGTCAATATCTGTTTAGTAATATAAATGCAAAGAGATTAATTCTATTAACTAAAATAAAATAATAACCTAACTAGCGGTACCCGTGCGAATAATTCGCACTGAATAAGTATAATAATAATTATCACTTTACAAAATTATAAAAAATATTTATTTTATTTATTCTTTATTACAAAACTTCTTTATAAACCATATTCGAAGGATAGATAAAGTCATGTTACAATTTGCTTGTCACTTTCTGTAATTGAAATAGTTAAAATTTTTAAATCTCGAACTCTAGAAAGGGCGACGTATAAACTGCCCATGAGTGAATACTGGTGATGGCACAAAAATTCCTACTCGCTCCAACGTTTGACTTTGAGATTTGTTGATAGTCATAGCAAATGCAAGTTTAATTGGTAGTTGTTTTTTTCGTAGCTTAAATGGAATAGTAGGATCTGATGGGATTAATATTATTCTTGGAATAATTACGGTTTTGTTAAAACCGATCACCATTGCAGTAATACTATATTATATAGTATTACTATATTATATAGTATTACTATATTATATAGTATTACTATTTTATATTACTATATTATTAATAAGCGTTCTGTTTTATTGTTTTTTTAATTATTATGTAAATAAATCATTCAATTCAATTTAATAAATCAAAACTTAATGCAATTCTTTTCTAATTTTACACACTGTTTATAACTTTCATCTGTTTAAGCGACTTCAAAAAAGAAGGAGGTTACTCAATTCGACCGTATATATGTTTTTTTTTTTTATGTGTGTTCAGGGATAACTTCGTTGTTTATGAACCGAATTGGATGATTTTTTTTTTGTGAAAGGGAGATATCTCCGAAATGGTACCATTATAAGGAAACCAGGATCTGATGATGGCATCCTAGAGAAATCGAGGGCCACCTTCGAAAATCGTATTTTAAAGTATCGTATTTTAAGTATTTTGATAAAGTACTACTACTAGTACTATTTAATGAAGGTCGGGAGTCGATCTGATGATGGAGCTGAAAGACAGTCGAGGGAACTCCTCAACGACTTACAGCAATTACCTGGTGTTTGGACTTGATTCATTTCTATTGATGAACTCTTTGCACCCATATGGATTATAAGTACCATTACAGGTCTGATGATGGAGACCATACACAATCGAGGGAACTTCTCAACGATTTACAGCAATTACCTGGTGTTTGGACTTAATTCATTTCTATTAATGAGAACTTTGCACCCATATGGATTATAAGTACCATTACAGGTCTGATGATGGAGACCATACACAGTCGAAGGAACTCCTTAACGATTTATAGCAATTACCTGGTGTTTGGACTTGATTCATTTCTATTGATGAGATCTTTGAACCCATATGGGTTATAAGTACCATTACAGGTCTGATGATGGAGACCATACACAGTCGAAGGAACTCCTTAACGATTTACAGCAATTACCTGGTGTTTGGACTAAATTCATTTCTATTAACGAGAATTTAGCACCCATATGGGTTATAAGTGCCATTACAGGTCTGATGATGAAGACCATAAACAGTCGAGGGAATTCCTCAACGATTTACAGCAGATACCTTTTGTCGGGCTTCCTTCATACGGTTGAATATGCCAAAATGTTCAGTTCGCATAAAAATAATAATTAAGATTGAAGTTTTACATAGCAATATCACTACCTACTAGGCATGCTGATGCGTCAATTTGACACTGAATTTATGTTGCGTAATCACGGTGCTGTCTCATTAGAGTTGCGCGTTTACAAGCCCCATTTATACTAAATACAAATAAGTTACAGATGCGTTTAACTAAAAATTGAAAAATAAAATAATTTAAAAAAAAAATAAAAACCGACTTCAAAAACATAAACTAAAAAGTTAAAAATAAAATTTTCACTTTAAAGAAAGGAACATTAACAGGCGGCATATAGTTAATGAAGTCGGTGCCAACTCAGACACTTTAAATGGGTACTTACCAGGTAATAACAATTACAACAATGATATATTTATAACAATAACAAAAATAGAACACAATTTAAAGTGTCTGAGTGAGTAGGCACCGACTTCATTAACTATATGCCGCCTGTTAATGCTCCTTTCTTTTAAGTAAAAATTTTATTTTTAACTTTTTAGTTTATGTTTTTGAGGTCGGTTTTTATTTTTTTTTTTAAATTATTTTTATTGTATTACATTATGAAGTTTAGATGACAGACCAAGAAAATATTTTACTAAAATTGTCATATAGAGGCGCAAGTATCGTCAATCATGTTGACGTTGTTTCAAAATTAAAGCCGTCAGATGGCAGCATTGTCGTATTGTGTCTAAATGTATATGGGCGTTTTTATTTTTCTTTGTACATTTCAAAATGATACTGTCCCATGGGAAGCGTCATAGTTTTTTTAGTTATGTATGTTACTTTTATTAACTGATATTTTTTTTTAAACGTAAAATCTTCTTAAGATATAATATCACGTGTTACATTCAGTAAAATATTCACATAAAAAATTATAGATGTAAAACAATCGATACAGTCCCTCATTTTTGCCATGTCCCACGCAACATTTACAAATTTAGTGTTAAAAATTAAGGTATTTGTGGTATTAGAATTCTATTTTTATAATATTTATAGATTTTAGGTGCAGGGGTTCATTTGCTTCAATAAAACAACACTTTATCACTTGTCTTGAGAGCTTGCGGCTTGATGAGAGAGAGATCTTCTTTGTTCCTTTCACTGTGGCGGGCGGCGGGCGACTGACTGGGCACAGCACAGGGCGCTATATTTATACCCTTGAACAAGCGTGCTGTGCCACAGCGGCATCGTGCAAAAGGGACTATTCTGCCTATCTCTCTCTCTCCCATCGCGCCATCTCGTTCTCTTTATTTATTTGCTATCTCTGTTTGACAATATCGTCGCATAAAATTATATTGACAAGGAAACAAATTTACAGCCATATTCAATAAAAATATATCCTAAGTAATATTGTTCATCCTTAAATTACACTTCGGACGGCGGTGCGCGGAGCATGTCGCACACGCCCGCCGTCTTTACTTATTTCACTACGGCTATAGCTACCGTTAACAGTCCACCCCCGGTTGGAGCACCGCGACAATCACTCATCTGTAGGTAGCACTATGAGACGTGTAGTTGGTCGCCGTAGTGACCCGTTCGCGGTCTGCACCTGGACGACTCGCACTTGCCCGTCGACGCCCGGGTATAGTTTGGTAATGCGGCCTCGCGGCCAAGTGTTTCTAGGCAGCCCGGGGTCCACGATGATTACGTGGTCATCTACTTTCACCGGCTGCACTCCTTGCGTCCATTTCCTCCGCTGCTGAAGCGTTGGCAAGTATTCACGCCTCCATCGCTCCCAAAACATATCGGCCAACTTCTGTGCCATTCGCCATTGTCTGCGGCCGTAGAGGTCGGCGTTGTCAAACTGGCCTTGTAAGTGACGGCCAGCGGCGGAGCCCAGTAAAAAATGATTCGGGGTGAGAGCGATCGGGTCTTGTGGGTCAACCGAGATATGAGTAAACGGTCTGGAATTGACGATGACTTCGGCCTCCAGTAGCAAAGTGTGCAGTACCTCTTCTCGTGGCGCTCTGGCGAGCAGCGTCGTTTTTAGAGCCGCCTTTACGGACCGCTCGAGTCGTTCCCAACTCCCGCCCATGTGTGGGGCGGAGGGGGGAATGCGGCGCCAAGTTATGGCGCGCGTGGTTGCCTCTGCTTCCAACTTCTCCTTGTCCGCTTTTGTTAATTCCGAAGCCATTCCGACGAAATTCGTGCCGTGGTCACTGTATATAACGGCGGGTTGACCCCGGCGGGCAATCATGCGGCGGAGAGCCATGATTGCAGAGTCGGCAGACAGTGACCCAGCGATTTCTAGATGCACAGCGCGCGTGGGAAGACACGTGAACAGTGCCACCCAGCGCTTCTCGTGTCGTCGTCCGATGGCCACTTCTAATGGCCCAAAAAAGTCCAGTCCGCAGTGGGTGAAAGGTCTTTGTTTATAGGCCAGTCGCGCCGGCGGCAGGTCGCTCATCTTGGGTGCGGATGGCTGCGCGTGACGAATGCGGCAGAGTCGGCATTCCCTGGCGATCTGCTTGACGGTGGGTCGCAAGCGCAAGATCCAATAGCGCTCGCGGAGCGTGTTTACCACCGTTTCGTGGTTGCCGTGTCCCACGGCCTTGTGGTGGTGTGCGATGAGTAGGCGTACGGCGTGGTCGCGCCCGTCTAGTATGAGCGGATGCTTCTCGTCGAACTCTAAATGCTGCGCGCGGCGCAGGCGGCCGCCGACTCGAAGCACGCCGTCGACAATGATGGGGTCGACAGCTTTCAGGCGACTCGATCGCGGTAGCGGGTCGCCTCGTTGTAGAGCAGTTATGTCTTCGGCGAAATTTCGGTACTGTGAACTCTGTAACATAAATCTTTCCGCTTCTTTGATGTTTGCCGCCGTGAGCGATTCGTGCTGCTGCTTTCGTGCTCTTTTGGCAAAAAGGAAAACCCACGCGACCGTGCGCACTAAGCAAGTCCACGAAGAGAACCGCGTAGCCTCGATCACCTCCTCAGACTGAGCCACAACGCACACTACCCCAGATTTGATTTCTAAATCGTTATTTGGCGCGTCGAGATGCGCGTCTCTGTCAATCGGCCATTCCGACTCCGATCTGGATAAAAACGCGGGTCCAGACAGCCACCTATCCGTGTTCGCGGTCGTCTCGCGAGTCGCATCATCCGCGGGGTTATCCGCCGAATTTACCCATTGCCATTCGCCCGAATCTGATCGTTCTTCGATTTCAGCCAATCGATACGCGACGAACGGTTTATAGTTTCGCGGGTTCTTTTGTTTTATCCACTTTAAGACGGTTTTCGAGTCCGTCCACAATACTCGTTTTGTTATTTCTACGCCGTGCTCGGTTTGCACGTTATCGGCTAGTCGCGCGGCTAGTACTGCCGCTTGCAGCTCCAGCCGCGGTATCGACGCTATCTTGACCGGCGCGACCCTAGCTTTTCCCGTCGCTAGTGTTACGTGTACCGATCCGTCGGGCCGCTCGGCCCTCCAATACACGACCGCGGCGTAAGCGACCTCGCTAGCGTCTCCGAACGCATGTAGTTGTACCTTGCTAGACAACAGCGCGTACCATCGGGGTATCGTGACTTTTGATAACTTTTTTATCTCTCCCAGCCAATCGAGCCAGGCCTGGAAGTCGCGCTCGCGTAACCTTTCGTCCCACGAGATTTGTGACGCCCACACCCGTTGCATAAGTACTTTCGATTTTATCGTGATCGGACATAAAAACCCTAACGGATCAAAAATCGACATAATAACGCTCAAGAACTGACGTTTGGTAGGTATTACGTTCCCTTTCAATAGCGACTCGGGTAATTTTTTAAACGTTAGATCAAAACCGAGCAGATCTTGATCTGGATCCCATATTAAGCCTAACGTGCGTTCCGTTTTCGATTTGTGCAGCGCGATCGTCCCGGCTTGAGCGGTATCGTCGTTCGGAAGGCGTGGTCTCAGTTCGAAGGAGTTAGTTGCCCACCCCCGAATGACGAAATCGCCCCGACGGTGCACTTCCGTTACGTCTCGAACTATTTTCTCTACCGTTGCTTGACAATCGTGGCTATACAAAAAATCGTACATGTAGTGATTTCTATGCGTCGCGACCGCGGCTTCGGGGAATTCTTCCGCGTGTGCATCCGCATTGGTGTTTAACGTATTTATCGCGGCAGTCGGAGAAGACGCTGCTCCAAATATTAAGGTTTTCATGACATACGCGTCAGGCTCTCTGTCTCGGTCCGCGCCTCGCCATAAAAACAGCTGAGCTCGCTGATCCTCGCTTCGTATCTTTACCCGTAAGAACATGTCTCGTATATCCGCTACGACCGCCGTTCGCCCTAACCGAAATCTATACAAAATTCCTATTAGGTTGTTCAGCAAGTCGGGCCCTGTTAATAAATAATCATTCAGCGAGCGTCCAGAAAATTTCGCAGCGGCGTCGAACACTAAACGCACTTTTCCCGGTTTATTCGGGTTTACGACTGCAAAGTGTGGTAAATATAGGCAGTTGTCGAATTTTTGGTTCGCTGGAACCTTTGACGCATACCCGTTTTCTAACAGTCTATTGATTTGAGCTGTGTACGAACTTGCGAACGTCGCGTCGCGGTCTAATTTATTTTCGATATTGAACAAGCGCCTTTTAGCGGCATTGTAGTTGTCCGGGAACTGCGGGTTATCCTCCCGCCACAATAGTCCTACTTCCCAGGCGTTGCCTACTTTGCGCGTGGTTTCTTTTAAAATCCGCGTCGCTCTATCTATCTCCGCTACGGGTCTATTTTTAGCGACTATACCTATAGCGTCTAGATCGAAATATTCTTTCATTTGGTCGTTCAGTTCTTGCAAACAATTAATCGACACCGTGGAGTTCGCGTTTCTATCGCGCGTGTTTCTACGGCCGTGTGCGACCCAGCCTAAGTCGGTAAAGGATGCTACGGGCTCACCCGATTTCCCGCGTCGCACGTCACGGCCCGTGATCAACTCCCAGTAATCTTGGCCTATAAGTAGCATCGGCTTGGCATCGTGCAGCTCTTCCAGATCACAGTCTCGTAGGTGTCGGTGTTTCTTGATCTCGCTAGCGAACAGGGATTGTGTCGGCAAGTCCAAGTTGAATATAGTGCGACACTTGAGCTCGTGGTCTATTCGGTTCGGCCCGCGTACGATCACTTTCACGTTGCGTGATTCGTTGTCGGTTACACGTAGTCCGCGCGCACTCACTATGTGTAGCGTAGAGTGCGGCCCGCTCGCGTCGATCTTGCTTGCGACGCCCGCGTCGAGTAACGTGACTGACGCTCCATCATCTAGAAGCGCGTGCGTTTTCACTTCTTTGTCTTTATAGCTGATTACGACCGGTACGATTTTCAGCAGCACTTTGGAGTCCGTGCAGCCAATATTAGTGACCTTTTCGCATGTGTCACTGTTCGCGTCGGTTTCATCTGGTTGCTGCGTCGCTCGTTGAGCCCTCGGCGGAGCTTCGATATGCAAGAGAGTGTGGTGTCGTCGTTGACATCTCGTGCATCCCTTTGCTTTACAGTATAGGCTGTGATGTGCTTTCGACACGCACTTGAAACACAGCTTATGTTCTTTTACAAAATTCCACCGGTCGTCGACGGTCATCTTTTTGAATTTGTCGCACGCTGTTAATTTGTGGTTCGCTTGGCAACAGGTACATTTAATCGGCGTAGAAGCTTTTTCTTCTATTTGCGTGTTTACACGAAAGGTTGCTTCGCGCCTTCGTGTTGGTTTCTCCGTCGTCCGCGAGATGGCGCTCATGTTCTGTGTCGTCGGGACACGCGCATAGATCGCGGCTAGTTCGGCTTCGTGATCTAGAAAATCTGCTAGCACGACGATGTTCGGTTCACGTCGACCTTCTTTCCTTGCCGCTACCACGTGTTCTGCGTATTTGTTGCGTAGGTGTGGCGTTAGTTTTTCGACAAGATCTCTCACTAACGTCGGATTATAGAGGTGACCTTCTGTGTCCAAATCTTTGAGTACGGCGACGCAGTTACGTACGGCGATAGCGAAGTCACTCATTTCGCGGCCGCTGTCCGTGACTCGTGGTGTAGTTCTCACTTGTTGCATTACTTCATCTATTATTAATTCGGGCCTTCCGAATTTGCGCTCAAGTGCAGCCATGATGTCTTCGGGTTTGGAATCTGCCGCGAGCAGATGAGCTACCGCCGTTCTCGCTTTTCCTTGTACGGCTACTCGCAGGCGTGCCAGATTTTCATACGATTTGTATTCATAATTAAATGTGGTCGCTTCATACGAGCTTTTGAACATTCTCCACTCGTTTATACTGCCGTTGAAAATTGGTAGTTCATAAGCTTGTCTTGGTACGGGACGTGGCTTAGCTATTTTGGTTATAGCTTGGGCTAGCTCTGCCATCCCTATTCCTTGGTCCTCGCTTTTGTTTCGACATTCATGGCTCTGGTCTCGCCTCGCGGTAAATGGTTGTGAGATTTCTTCTAATGGTATTCTGACATCTTCGGTTGTCACGCCCTGGCTCCGACAGATCCCCGCTGATTTGGCGGCGGTGTCAGGAGCGTTGTTTGCCATTAGAGGGGTCTGGATCATCCAGTTCACAACTCGTTCTCGTATCGCGTGTTGCGTCGTATTGTTCTGAGGCTCTTCAATTCCGATCTCTACGAGATCTGCCTCCGATGCAGCATCGAGGTCGGCGAGTTCCATAGCGAGTCTTTTCTTCACAAGGTCTCGTTCAATATTAGCAATCGATTGTGCGGCTTCATATTCGGCGCGCCGGCGTGCAGCGTCGCGTTCGGAGCGCGAGCTACGTGACGTCATCGAGGGCGGTGGACGCGACGTAAGCAGTGGCGCGGTGTGTTGCGCGTTCGTTTCGTCTCTACGGCCCGCGGGGGACCGGAGGCGAGTCGTATTCGCGACGTCGTCCGTGTGATCGATTACGTGCCCTCCGACCGTCGGGATCGGCTGGGGCGGCGAATGCACTACGACACCAACTTTTCGTACGGTTGATGGGGATTTAGGTCCAGCCATCGTCGCGAGCCCGGAATCCGCCACAACACTCTCTCTCATTTTTCTTGTTTTGCTTCTCGTAGATCTTCCCGTTGCAGACATTTTCTTGAAGATCCGATGCTCGAAAGACCAACACTATAGCTTTTAGGTGCAGGGGTTCATTTGCTTCAATAAAACAACACTTTATCACTTGTCTTGAGAGCTTGCGGCTTGATGAGAGAGAGATCTTCTTTGTTCCTTTCACTGTGGCGGGCGGCGGGCGACTGACTGGGCACATTTTTTTTTTTTTTTGTTTAGTGAGGGCCGAATCTGCTTACAGACATCTGCGCGCCCGACCTACCGCGCAGATAGTGCCGGGTTGGGATTTCTACACAGAAGGTGCAGCCCGACCGGCTAAACGACTCCTCAACCTATACTCCGGAGAGCGTATAGGATTTGACATGAACGACGACCGGACGCATTGAGGATGCTTCGGTGCGTTAGTGCCTATTGGCGGGCGGCGCCTTAAGGGTGCCGTCTCGTAGGCTTATGATTAAAATCAAAATTTGGAATTAAAAATTCGGCAATGGAGGGCAGTTCGAGCTGGACGGCCCGACTGTGAACAAACAAGGCTCAGATGCCATTCGAACAGATTTGCTACGTTAACTAGGTAATGTCGGGCGCTAGGTACTGTTCGCCTATGTCAGACTGAAGGTCTGATCTGCCTGCATTCCTGAGACTCTCAACCTCGGTGGTGAGATCGTCAGGAGGATCTGTTAGTGCATTCCGTGGACGTCTGAGAAAGTGGGTGGCGCGCGGGGGCTCGTAAGAGGCCGCTGCCGAAAGTAGCGGGTTGGGGTGCGCGACCGCAGCGGCGAAGAAGCGCTCTGACGCGTCCTTCATGTACTTGGAAAGAGTTTGTAAGTCGAAATCGCTGTGAAGTATACTATTTCGAACGTACCAAGGAGAATCTGCTGCTCTTCTACAGAATCTGCTCTGTATGACCTGTAGCGGTTTAAGTATCGATTCTTTGGCGTAAGCGAAGACCGGGCATGCATAAGTCATGACCGGTCTGATAGCCATCACATAGGGTGTGCGCTTGTTGCGCATCGACATCTTACTACGGCTACCTATCATACAGGACAGGCGGGCCATATAAAATTTGGCAAGTTTGCTAACACGCTTGACATGATCGCGGAAGTGCAGATGCTTGTCAAGCGTAATACCTAAATATTTATAACTATGTTGCCACGGAATGTTGACACCGGACATTTTAAGTGAATCTATGTTTTTTGGGAGGAGTGAGGGGTCTTTCGCTTTGGAATGGCGAAAACATATGGCCGCAGACTTGTCCGGATTTAATTCAATCCTCCATAGGCGAAACCACTGCGTGAGTTCGTCTATAGAGGACTGTAGCCTAGGGGCGATATGCCCATTTGTGCGCGCGCGAAAATAGAGCACTGTGTCGTCGGCGAACAGTGCTAATTGGACTCCGTTGCGCGGCAACGGAATATCGTTGGTATACGCTGAGTACAGTATCGGGCTGAGAGTGGAGCCTTGCGGGACTCCAGCTTTTAACGTTTTCCGCGTTGAGAGTGATTTCTCGTGTTTATAGACGAATTGTCGGTCGGTGAGATAGTCTTGGATTATAAAAACTAATCTATCTGGGACTTCAAGTTTATGCAGCTTGTATATTAAGCCTGCATGCCAAACTTTGTCAAAAGCTTTGGCTACGTCGAAAAATACTGCTACGGTTTTATCTTTCCGTTTGAAACCGGAAGATATGTATTCAACTAAGCGGAGAGCTTGTTGAGGGCAAGAGTGTCGGGGACGAAAGCCAAATTGCTCGTCTATAATTAGTCCCTTTCCAAATAAATTATCGCAGAGACGAGTCTTTAAAACTTTTTCGTAGAGTTTGCCCATAACCTTGAGGAGGCTTATGGGTCTGTAACTGGTGGGAAGATCTCTAAGTTTTCCTGGCTTAGGAATGCCGATTACGACGGCTTCCTTCCAGATCGGTGGAAAGTAGCAGTTTTTGAAGCAAGTGTTGAAAATGGTTGCCAGAAGGGCGACTAATGGAAAGGAAAAGCATTTGAGTGCTTTGTTATTGATGCCATCGAGACCCGGAGCTTTTTTGTTTTTAAGCTCCTTAATATGTTTACTAATTTCCTCACAAGTGACTGGGGGAAGGTCCGCTGAGGGCGGACGGGCCGCGTGATTGCGTACGTCGTTTTCGACGTAGGCTACGTGAGAGGGGTCGCACGGAAGTGTGCTGATTGAACATTGGGCGTCAAGACTATCTGCAAGCCAGTCAGCTTTTTCGTTATCGTCGAACGCGAGGGAGCTATCTGGTTTCTTAAGTGGGGGGGACGCGGCGTGTCCGTCTAAACGGAGCGCTTTGGCGACACTCCAGTAGGCCTTATGGGTTGGCTTAATGCCTTCCATAAGGTCGTTCCACTGTTCGTTACGTAACTCACTTATGCGCGCTCTCACACGGCGTTGGAGGGCGCGCGCTCGTGACCTATATTCGGGCGTGGGATATGCGCTCGCGCGGCGCAGAGCAACGTTTTTGACTCTTATGAGTTCGCGCACGTCAGGCGGCAGGTTCAGGCGGGGTTTAGCCGCCGGCGCCTTCCGCGAGCAGTCCGCGATCACTTTTTGAACGTGCTCAGTAAGAGCCCCTATAGCTAGATCTATATCATTATTGGAATTAATTTCCGATGGGATTTTATTAAGATCGGGGGTATCGATTTTTTGGAGCGCGGCTTGGACTTTATCCCAGTCGGTGATGAATTTGGGGTCCTCCGGCGGATTTTCCGGTGAACCCAATTTCATGAGAACGGGCCGGTGATCTGAGCTCAGGGCGTGAAGCGTCTCGATAGAACTCAGTTTCAGCGCCACGTTTTTAAGAACTGCGAAGTCCAGAATTTCTGGATGATGAGTATTATTATCGGGAAATCGCGTCGGTGTAAGTGGCGCGATTATGTCTAAATTAAGGACCTCGGCTAGGACCGATAGCCTGCGGCCGTTCATATTGGTGGCCACACAGTTCCAATCTGTGTGTTTACTATTAAGATCGCCGAATAAGAGAACGGAATCTCCAAGGGCGAGAAGCGCTTCTATGTCGCTCCGGAGCAACTCACTAGTCGGCGGCAGGTACACAGAGGCTATGATAAGGGTCCCGTGACCGGTCATAGCCAATCTGCACACTGTCGCCTCTACGTTAATAAGAGAGGGCGCGTCGATAGGGCAACAGTACAGCGTGCGTTTAAAGTACACTGCGGTACCCCCGCCCCTTCCGCGTTCGCGGTCCGTTCTAAGTAAATTATAATTTTTAATTTTGCAGGCCCTGGGCCTTTTGTTTGATAAAAAGGTTTCCTGGACTAATATAATATCTACGCTGTACTCAGACGCACATTCACCTATCTCTATAAAATTTGTGTTAAGGCCACGCGCGTTGAACGACATAATCGAGACCGAACTCGGTTTATGTCGCCCAGCGCGAGTGCCCAGTGTGCACGCGGGTGCACTCATTACAATTTAGTGTTGAAAGTTAAAAATTTAAAAATTAAAAATTAAAAAATTAAAGTTTATAATTAAATGAATTTAATAGAGTGATTTGATCACTTTGGGGTAACGACTAAGGGCAGCCATTCTGTCCTTAGTACATTTACTATTTGAGATTTCCGAGGCCAACGCGGCGACCTCGTCCTCGGAGACCTCAGCTATGGCCGCTTTTATTAGTCTTAAATTTGCGAGGAATGAGCTCGCATCTTTAAGCGGTTTGCTGGGCACGGGCCCGGTAGTACGAGCGGCCGGTGCAGCCGCTTTTGGGATGGGACGCGGTCCCCACGCCATCGCGGGCGCGGCGGGGCGAGTGGTCGTGGGAGCGAGAGGGCCGTTAAAGTGCGGGCGCCGTTGAATAAGCGCCGGGAAATGGGTCGTGTTGTCGACCGCCGGGGCCCATTGCCTTTGTGCGGGAAGCACTGGCGGTGGAGAGAATTTAGGCGCTTTAGGGCAGCCTCTATAATTGGCCGTATGGCCGGTTTGTTGGCAGAGGACGCACGCTGGTGGTCCGTCCTTTGCCTTATCACGCGGGCACTCCGAGGTGAAGTGGGGCGTGAGGCATTTAACGCAACGCGGATTCGCGTTGCAGTTAATAGAAGCGTGGCCGTATAGCTGGCAACGATGACATTGCATTGGGCCGCCGCGGCGCCGCGGAACTTCTGAGCGGATGCCCGAAAGACCGGCTATTTTAATATTATTATGAAGAATGAGCTTGCCGAGCTCATT
This sequence comes from Luffia ferchaultella, assembly GCA_949709985.1. Lineage (NCBI taxonomy): Eukaryota > Metazoa > Arthropoda > Insecta > Lepidoptera > Psychidae > Luffia > Luffia ferchaultella. The sequence continues at coordinate 2,224,044 of OX453256.1, read as the reverse complement.
TTTCTCTAAGATTGCTAGGACGAGGCCTAGCGATGATCCATCGCGCCTATGTAGGCGGTGGACCGAAATGATAGGATAATTTTGGGACTGAAGGTACTCTATTATGGTCTTGTCATCGACTTCGTCGGGAATACCGCGAAGGATGACCTTTAATTTGCGCTCTTCAGCGAGCGCGAAGGTATGGAATTGAATTTTCGCGTCCGTTAGGTAACGCGTGAGGGCGCGAAAAGAATCGGTATCGCTAACGGAGATGCGAATACCTTCAGAGGTATTCACCGCTTTATTATAAATGATGTGGCGTTGGCCGCACACGGCTGCGACCACCGTCCATTTGGATTTGTCCCGAAGGACGACGGGCGGGGGTGATTTACCAGCGGGCGGGGGGGTTGGTTTATGAGCCGTGACTTTATTGTGCGCCGCAACGGCGTCACAAGTGAGCGCGGAGGGCGCGGGGGTGGGGGGCGCGCGGGCAGTGGCTGGATGTGCGGCGGCGGCGGGGTGAGGGTCGACTACCATCGACTCGGTAGAGGCAGCGAGTTGACGACGGTCGCATGCTCGCTTCTTTTTACGACCGGCTTTGACTAACTCAAAGCCGTCGTCCGCGATTAAGGCGTTGGGAGATTCGATAATTGTCGAATCTGAATCGGAGGAGTCCAATTCAGATCCTGAAGCGGGGCGGGGGCGCTTACTGCCCGTAGTTGAGCCGCTATCTGACATAGTGTCAGACGAGCACGAGTGCGAGCGAGAGGGCGAGGCGTCACTCTCCGTCTCGCTCACACTCGTGGCCGGAGAGGCCGGCGAGTCGGGGATAATGGCAGCGGCGCGCGTGGAATTTTCCGTTACAACAACGGCGGTCGGGCTCGCGGTATTAGGCGCAAAAATGCTGGCCAGATTTAAGTTTGCCGGGACATGCAGGTCGTGCGCGGCGGCGAAAGCAGCGAGGACGGACATCGATTCCCTCAGAATATTTGCCTGAAGGGCGGGGGGGGGTATTCTTGGCTGACATATTTTATTTTTTTTTTTTTAATGAAGGTGTGTGGTGAATGACTGTACGTGTGTGTGGTGAGTGAGGTGGGTACCTACTCCTACACCTACGGTGCGTCCTCTAGTTTCGCGTGAGCAAAACCAGGGGGTGCGTACCTAAAGGCCCTAACTGCCTCGACCGAGAGACCGCCAAGAGATACTCGATTGGCGATCAAACTACGGCCGAAGAATGGGTAAAAGGATAGGAGAGGTGGGCGGGTGACACCAGGCGTCGACGAGGGTAGCCCCCAAGGTCGGTGGTACCTGGCCCGTCGGTAAACTTGCCGTTCCCGTTAGGGAAAGGCGAGCGGACCGGTCACCGCTCCGAATCGGCTTGTTGGCACCGTTATACGTTTCCCCCGATTCGACCACAGTAATAATGTCGTGGATTTATATGGCTGTATGTGAATGGAATTAGCTTTGAAAAAAGCTGTTTGAAAGCACTGCACTGCACAAGAACTCGCGAACGATTTCGGGCGCAATGTGAGACGTCCGCGCGGGTCGGACGCTCAGAGCAAACTGGACTGGGCACAGTTTTTTTTTTTTTTTGTTTAGTGAGAGCCGAATCTGCTTACAGACATCTGCGCGCCCGACCTACCGCGCAGATAGTGCCGGGTTGGGATTTCTACACAGAAGGTGTAGCCCGACCGGCTAAACGACTCCTCAACCTATACTCCGGAGAGCGTATAGGATTTGACATGAACGACGACCGGACGCATTGAGGATGCTTCGGTGCGTTTCTGCCATTGATGGACGGTGCCTTAAGGGCGCCGTCTCATCGGCGTGTGATTAATCTAGAGATGAGGGCTGACACGTGTCGATCCCTCGGCAGGGGAGGGCAGTTCGAGCTGGACGGCCCGACTGTGAACAAACAAGGCTCAGATGCCATTCGAGCAGATTTATTACGTTAACTAGGTGATATCGGGTGGTAGGTACTGCTTTCCTACGTCAGACTGAAGGTCTGATCTGCCTAGGGCCCTTAGAATCTCTACCTCGGTGGTGAGATCGTCAGGTGGATCTGTTAGTGCATTCCGTGGGCGTCTGAGAAAGTGGTGGGCGGGCGGGGGCTCGTAAGAGGCCGCTGCCGAAAGTAACGGGTTGGGATGTGCGATCGCGGCGGTGAAAAAACGCTCTGACGCGTCCTTCATGTATTTGGAGATGGTTGGTAAGTCGAAATCGCTGTGAAGCAGACTGTTTCGAACGTACCATGGAGAACCTACGGCTCTTCTACAGAATTTGTTCTGTGTGATTTGTAGCGGCTTAAGTATCGTTTGATTGGCGTATGCAAAGACCGGGCATGCATAAGTCATGACAGATCTGATAGCCATTACGTAAAGAGTGCGCTTGTTGCGCATCGATAGCTTACTGCGGCTACCAATCATACTGGATAAACGAGCCAAGTAGAATTTGGCTGTTTTGCAAACACGCTTGACATGATCGCGAAAGTGCAGATGCTTGTCAAGCGTAATACCTAAGTATTTGTAACTATGTTGCCACGGAATGTTGACGTCGGCCATTCGAAGTGTAGCAATATTGGGGGAGACTAACTCTGGGCTTTTCGCTTTGGAATAGCGAAAGCAAACAGCCGCGGATTTCTCAGGGTTAATTTCGATCCTCCATAGGCGAAACCACCGCGTAAGTTCGTCTATGGAGGATTGTAATCGTGAGGCGATTAGTCCGTTTGTTCGCGCGCGCAGATAAAGCACTGTGTCGTCGGCGAACAGTGCTAGTTGGACTCCGTTGCGCGGCAACGGGATGTCATTCGTGTACGCTGAGTACAATAGTGGGCTGAGCGTGGAGCCTTGCGGAACTCCTGCTTTTAACGTTTTGCGCGTTGAAATGGATTTTTCGTGACGGAATACGAAATGTCGGTCGGTGAGGTAGTCTTGAATAATGAATACTAATCTGTCGGGAACTTCCAGTTTATGCAGCTTATATATTAAGCCAGCATGCCAAACTTTGTCAAAAGCTTTGGCAACATCGAAAAATACTGCTACGGTTTTATCTTTCCGTTTGAAACCGGAAGAAATGTATTCAACTAGGCGGAGAGCCTGTTGAGGGCAAGAGTGCCGGGGGCGGAATCCAAATTGCTCGTCGATTATTAGTCCTTTTCCAATTAAATGGTCGCTGAGACGAGTCTTTAAAACTTTTTCGTATAATTTGCCCATCACCTTTAGGAGGCTAATGGGTCTGTAGCTGGTGGGAAGGTCTCGAGGTTTGCCTGGTTTAGGGATGCCGATTACGACAGCTTCTTTCCAGGTCGGTGGAAAGTAGCAGTTTTTAAAACAAGTGTTGAAAATGGCTGCCAGAAGGGCGACTAAGGGGAAGGAAAAGCGTTTGAATGCTTTGTTATTGATACCATCGAGACCTGGAGCTTTTCTGTTTTTATGCTCCTTTATATGTTGGCTAATTTCATCACATGTGACGGGTGGTAGGTCTGCTGAGGGCGGACGGGTCGCGCGGTTGCGCACGTCGTTTTCGACGTGGGCTACGTGAATGGGATTGCACTCAAGTGTGCTGGGTGAACATTGAGAATCAAGACTATCTGCCAAACAGTCAGCTTTCTCGTTGTCGTCGAACGCGAGGGTGCTATCAGGCTTCCTAAGCGGGGGAGACGCGGCGTATCCGTCTAAACGGAGCGCTTTAGCGACACTCCAGTAGGCCTTATGGGTTGGCTTAATGCCTTCCATAAGTTGGTCCCACTGTTCGTTACGTAATTCACTGATGCGCTCCCTCACTCGGCGTTGGAGGGCGCGCGCTCGTGACCTATATTCGGGCGTGGGGTATGCGCTCGCGCGGCGCAGGGCAACGTTTTTGACTCTTATGAGTTCGCGTACTTCGGGCGGCAGGTTCAGACGGGGTTTAGCCGCCGGAGCCTTCCGCGAGCAGTCCGCGATCACTTTTTGAACGTGCTCCGTAAGAGCCCCTATTGCTAAATCTACATCGTTGTTAGAATTTAAATCAGATGGGATTCGGTTTAATGCGGGAGTATCGATTTTTTGGAACTCGGATGACACTTTGTCCCAATCGGTGAAAAGAATAGGGTCCCCCGGCGGACTTTCCGGCGAGCCCAGTTTCATAAGGACGGGGCGGTGATCTGAGCTCAGAGCGTGAAGCGTCTCTATAGAGCTCAGTTTCAGCGCCACGTTCTTAAGTAACGCTATGTCCAGAATGTCTGGTCGGTGGGAGTCATTGTCTGGAAACCGCGTCGGTGAGAGGGGCGCGATCAAGTCTTAATCTAAGGCCTCAGCTAGGACCGAAAGCCTGCGGCCGTTAATATTGGAGGTGACACAGTTCCAATCTGTGTGTTTGCAATTAAGGTCGCCGAATAGGATCACTGAGTCTCCTAGGGCGAGGAGGGCTTCTATGTCGCTCCGGAGCAACTCACTAGTGGGAGGCAGGTAAACAGAGACTATGATGACGGTCCCGTGACCGGTCATAGACAATCTGCACGCTGTAGCTTCTATATTTATGAGAGTAGGCGTGTCGATAGGGCAGCAGTACAGCGAGAGTTTAAAATACACTGCGGTGCCACCGCCCCTTCCGCGTTCACGGTCCGTTCTTAGTAAGTTATAATTATTGATTTTACAGGCCCTGGGCCTTTTGTTTGATAAAAAGGTTTCCTGAACTAAAATGATATCTACGCTGTACTCAGACGCACATTCGCCTAACTCGATATGGTTATTTGAAAGGCCGCGCGCGTTGAACGACAGAAGCGAGATCGATCTCGGCTTATGTCGTCCAGCGCGAGTGCCTAGTGCGCACACGGGTGCACCCATTGGAATAAAATACGTTTAATTAAATTAATTAATATGATTTAGTTAGTGAATTAAAATTTAATAAAGGGATTTGACAACGTTAGGGTAACGACTAAGAGCAGTCATTTTGTCCTTAATGTTTTTACTGTTCGAAATTTCTGAAGCCAGCGCGGCGACGTCATCTTCAGAAACTTCGGCTATGGCCGCTTTAATAATATTTAAATTCGCGAGGAACGAGCTCGCATCTTTTAGGGGTTTGTTGGGCACGGGCCCGGTGGTACGAGCAGCCGAGGTGGCCGCCGCCGTTGATTTAGGTCCGCACGCCGTCGCAGGTGCGGCGGGGCGGAGGGTCGGGGGAGCGGTAGGGCCGCTGTGGTACGGGCGCCTTTGGATAAGCGCCGGGAAATGGGTAGTGTTGTGGACTGCCGGAGCCCATTGCCTTTGTGCGGGTTGACGACGCACTGGCGGCGGTGAAAATTTAGGTGCTTTAGGGCATCCTCTATAGTTAGCCGTGTGGCCGGTTTGATTACACAGGACACACGCGGGTGGCCCGTCCTTTGACTTATCACGCGGGCACTCCGACGTGAAGTGCGGTATGAGGCATTTCACGCAACGCGGGTTCGCGTTGCAGTTGACAGATGCGTGGCCATAAAGTTGACAGCGGTGACATTGACCGGGGCCCCCGCGACGGCGAGGAGGTTCGGCTCGGATGCCAGAGAGACCGGCTACTTTAATGTTTTTTTGAAGAATTAATTTACCTAAATCATTTTTTTCCAAAATCACCAGAATCAAACCTAGCGAAGATCCATCACGCCTATGTAGGCGGTGGACCGAGATTACGGGCAGTTCTTGGGACTGAAGGTCCTGGAGTATGGTTTGGTCATCGACTTCGTCGGGTATGCCGCGAAGTACCACCTTAAGCTTGCGCTCTTCTGCGAGCGCGAAAGTATGAAATTGGATTTTTGCTTCTATGAGGAAGCGAGACAGGGCTCTATATGATTCGCTATCACTGAGGGTGATGCGAATTCCTTCCGTGGTGTTCACGGCTTTATTATAGCTAATGTGGCGAGCGCCACAGACTGAGGACACGTGGGTCCATTTACTTTTGTCCCTCAAGATAATGGGAGGCGGTGATTTGCCAACGGGGGGAGGGATGGGCTTATGAGCGGTGGGCGCAGAGGGTGCTGTGGCGGGCAGAGAGTGAGGTGTGGCGGCCGCTTTAGATGCGGTAGGCGCGGAGGCAGGGGTGGCTGCGCTCGCGGGCGCGGGGTTGGGAGAGGGCGGGAGCGCGGCGTTTCGAGCGAGGCGGCGCGCTTTCTTCCGTTCGCGGCGGACTGCAGCCGGGTCTTTTTGAAACTCGTCTGCTTCCGAGTCAGACGAGTTATCATCAAGGTTCAATGGGCACTTTGAGGCGGCCTGAGGGGCCTCAGAAACCTCCATCGCGTCGGGCACTAGAGACTTGTCGTAAGTGACGTCATTGTCGTCTAATTGTGGTGGGTCCGGGGACGCGGGCGAATCGGGCAGCGGAGCGGCGCAGCGCTTAAGAAAGGAGTTAAATTCCTCCTTTTGACCCGTTTCGTTAAGGAAAGCTAGAAGGTTGCTCTCCAGGTTACGGAAGCGATCTTCCATGGCCTGGAGGCGAAATTCCATTTTGTAAGTTGACAAGTAGTACGACTACATAAAGGATAGTTTTGAAAAAAAAAAAAAAAATTTTAATATTTAAAATAAATTTAAAAAGCAAATATTAGCTGAGATGTTGTTTGAAATAAAATACAGAATAGCAAAGTAATAAATGAAATGAAATGAATAGGACTTACTGAAAGACAACAGGTGTCGGTCCGTACCTGGTACAAAACAATGGGCCGCTTACCGGCCGGCAGGTAGAGCACAAAGGTCGTAAGAACAAAGGCGAGGCGAGGCGGCGCACGGCGAGTGATTCTAAGAATACCTGACGTCACACGGGCGACGTAGGTAAGTGAAAGCGGCCACAGATCGTGTGTAACGGAACACCCGACCTGTGCGGTCGGTGATGTCGCGGCCCGGCCTGTTTCCACGACTTCACCGGAACTATAAGCGGTAAACGGATTACTCACTAATAAAAACGGTGACGGTAGCGTCGCCGCGGGGCGGGGGGCTAGTTGCGGCGACGATATCGGCCCTAAAAGCTGGTGGTTTACGCGGCGGCGGAATAAACACTAGCTTTTCACTATAACTTGAAAATGCTATCGGCACAAGTACCGAAGCGATGACCACGACGCGAATATCAAGAAGTCGGGAAGCCAAAAGGCGGCCTAACTAATCGACAAACCGAGTGGGCGGCGGGCGCACAGTGAAACGTCCGCGCGGGGCGAACGCTCAGAGCAGACTGGGACTGGGCACAGCACAGGGCGCTATATTTATACCCTTGAACAAGCGTGCTGTGCCACAGCGGCATCGTGCAAAAGGGACTATTCTGCCTATCTCTCTCTCTCCCATCGCGCCATCTCGTTCTCTTTATTTATTTGCTATCTCTGTTTGACAATATCGTCGCATAAAATTATATTGACAAGGAAACAAATTTACAGCCATATTCAATAAAAATATATCCTAAGTAATATTGTTCATCCTTAAATTACACTTCGGACGGCGGTGCGCGGAGCATGTCGCACACGCCCGCTGTCTTTACTTATTTCACTACGGCTATAGCTACCGTTAACAATATTTTTTATATCACAAACTGTTATATTATTAAAAAAATAGGCAAAACTATTCAATAAATCATATTAAATTAAAGAAAACGTTTTCGAAATGTTGTCCTACGAAAACAATAAAAGTGGAAATTCCTACTTAGTCACGCTTATTTTCTTTCTTCTTCGTGCGAAAAACTACCAAACCGGGATTAAATTATATTCTTGGCAACATATTTAGTAAAATGGCAACCACCATTTCTTTTGTCTGAAACCGTTAGTGAGAACGTGATCGATGTACAAAGAAATTGCGTCACGGACACCGAGAAGCTAGAATAAATATTCCATCAACATCACGAAATTACTAAATTTAGGTGAATTGTTTCATTGTATTGTATATTGTAAATAAGCAATTGGTTAATTAACAATAACGAAAATAGTTCTTCAAGGCGAAACTGTAATCAAACAAGTGTTGATATTATTTACGAATATTCGCGGTTGCCAGCGTCACATCCATTTCGTTACGTGATATATAATCGGAAAATTTCGTGACGAAATGGATCTGCAAAACCTGCATCCATACTGATTTTTTTTTCCAATTACACAGTGATGATTTTGTTTGTAGGTATTTGTCATGATAGTTGTTATGTCGGATTTTGATAAATAAAAGCTAATATAGCATGTTTTTTATAATGTACGATGTCTATCTGTTACACGAAACAGAAGTGTAGTTAGTTAGTTAAAACATTTCACTATATATGTCATTTACATATGTAGAGAATGATAAAAAAATATTCATATGTCCGTTCATCTGATTGTCACAAGGTTCCATAAAAATTACATTTCAACAAACTGTGTTTTATGGTATGAATTCTGGGAGATGTTAAAAATGTGTCTATCCGTCCTTGCATCTGTCTATCGCAGGACTCCAAGATTTCATTCGCGCCGTAAGCGTGTTGTTTTAAATTAATGAATACCTCAAACACTTGGTGAGTATCAACATGACTAGAATATTTTGTATGTTTTGTGTGCTAGTCCAACTCGTAGTTCGCCATTTCTTTTTATAGTATTATATTTTCTATTTTAGTTGATATTATGGCACTGACAGCTACAAAACGGGCTAGAAAGTACAGAGAAAAATTAAAACAGGATCCTGAAAAGTATGAATATGACATTTCGTATTTTTTATATTATTTGAAAGAATTCATTTATTTTATTTATTGTATTTTGAAAGAATTGTTTTTTTTTTGACTAATTCGCTATTATACTCATTTCGTTTATTTTTTCTTAGTAAAAAATGAAATGTAGAAATTTGTTTTCATATAATAATTTTTATTTAAAATATATTGAATAACTTAATACTTTTGAACTTAAATGTATCTGTCAAGTGCTTAAATTCGTATAATTATTCAACAACAAACCAAAAAGTTATACAAATATTGTTGATTATTACATTTATATCTATTGATTGTTTTTTAGTATTATGTGAACACTGCCTAATTTATTCATATTTGTCACGGTGGTTTTCCATTTCATCATGTCCAAGGAACAATAAATATAAAATTGTTTAATATCTCATAAAATATAAATGCAGTTTGCTCGTTGTACTTTGAAATAAAAATATACGGAAAAAATTATTTCTTGTCTTTATTAAAATTTTGTGTTGCATGATTTATAATTACATAAAACAAAAACATATTACTTCCTTGTGTACAAAAATGTGACGAACAAGAAAATCATTTTGCTTTAAGAAATTGTGTAGACTGAGTTTTGTAAAGTTGATACCTGTGCCAAGAAGGATTTTGTTTTTTTTATTAGTAATAAAAATTATCTTTGAATTAACTGTGATTTTTTTATTTTAAGTCATATTAACAAAAGTGACGAATTGGAATGTATTACTTCACCTAGTGTAAACAAATACTTAATTTTCTTAAGAAATACTTACATTTTTGCTATCAAACTTTAGTATTTGTTAGCTAGTAATATATTGATTTAAATGCTCAATCAATCATTATTTATATGTGAATTGAAATATGAAATTTCCACTTCGTCACATGTACAGAAAAATAAAAAAATGCCCATATCTATATATGTAATTTTAATAATTATTTAATTTACAAAAACAAAAGCAATAATAATTTTTTTCGTCGTTGATGCCGGTAGAGCAAGCAATTATCTTTAAAATTATATGAAATTCATGTGGAGTAATTGTGAGGTTTTTTTCTAAAAAGGGAGGCAAACATCTTAACCTTAGCGTATTAATATATATGATTTAGGACGGATGATTTGTGATGGTTACGCTGAGAGTTTTACAGGATGATATCAGATGGCCTGCTCTGAAGTTGTACTGAAATGTCAATCGTGAAAGATATTCATTTAAATTAATACTAGCGTCATCTGTTGTGGCTATGGGAAATTCTTTATAGTGCTTTATGAGATAACCTAACCAAATTTTCATGCACATAAAAGTCAAAGCATATATTTTTTCTAGAGATCCAGAAATTTGCATCTAAATGTACATGCAACGGTCTACAAAAATATTTGATTATTAATTTTTGTCCTATCCTAAGTGGCCACTACACTTCATAATATGCAAGGATGGTATGGTACTTTGGACAAAATTTTAGTATTTTGTGGCTGTTCGGAAACATTGAAAAATGTCAGACATTGCTTTGTTTATTGTCTACTGTCCAATAGGAATTATTAGAAATATCATTCCGGATATACATCGATAAACGAGTCGACAGATTCTAAAGTGAATCTTATCCCAAAATTTCGAATATTGAGATAAGTATTACATTTAACGCAACTAAAATGACATATTTTGCTCATTCATACTTCAAAGTGCAAAATCTAAGCAGTAATTAGTTTATCCATAGACCATTTCGTCTAAGTTTGTTTCCACGCTACCTCTTGTCCTAATAAGTTCCAAATAGCCAAATGGTCAAATTAAATTTTTAGCCACTGCCAGAAGATGTTACAGACACAGAATATACCCATATATGTAAATAAATAAATCCATGATTGATTTAGATTCAAGTACTTAACCATTTTTGATCTTTTAAATAAATTATATTATTACTTCAGTAACCAAATTGTATTTACTCCGTACATTATATTTCTGAAAATCATGTTCTTCATAGTTTATTTCCAATCTTTCATTTTGTCCAGACTTAGAAAGTAAATTCTCAAACTTCATTCCACAAAATTTTTGGTTTGACTGGTCATGACAGAAAAAAAATAGTTTTTTTTTTAATAATACCTCATTTTGTCCCAGACAAGATAGTCTCTTGGAACACATCACATGTTCTAAAGAATATTTCGAAATAGCGTCGATGAATGCTGTTAAAATTGGTTTTTGCACACCTACCATAAAATGATGTTTTTTTTTTCATTATTCCCAAGCTTTACATAAAAGGGTTACATTTGATATTGTTTGATAAGAAAACGATAGCTCTTTTTGTAGAATTGGCACTTTTACCAGCGAATTTGATGCCGAAGTGTTTCCTCACTAGGTTGCTGGAACGAGTTTATCGATAATTTCATTATATAATGGATGAATCCCAATCTTTTCTTAAAGGTCTTGCATTCGACTACAAATTAAATTAACTAATAATTTATAAAACTTTTTAAAAAATAATCGAAATCTGAGGAAGTTTGAAAGTTAATAAAATTAAAATTTTAATTTCATTTTTATCGAATTTTGTCTCATCGAGTTTGTCTTAATTTAATTGAACTTAATAAATTACTAATATCTAATTAATTTTTTGTACACGTTTACTGAAATTTCTAATCTGTCGTTATTTAATAATTAAATTTCAATCACTCAAATAATACAACATAAAAATCATTATAACGTAAAATAATGATATTCTAAATTTAAGAAAATTTTCAATTAATTAACAAAATTAGTGACAAAAATTGAAAACCTTAACAATTTTCCACCTAAATGTAATCAATCACGGTGTTTAAATTAAATTGTGCCTTTCAGGAAATGCAGAAAACCGAGGAAAAGCCACGTAAATTCCCTAGACCATAAGGTGTTAGTGCAAATTTTACAACCAATTACATAACTTTAAATTTCATTACCTTTAATTCTTTTATCGCACGATTTTGACCTTTCGTGCTTGCATAATACGGTTCAAATTAAAAATTTTCAATTTTAGTTGCATCACTTAAAATTCAGCCACAAGTTGAGAGCTGATGCCTTTATTGCGTCAGAAATCCTTTGGTGGAGCAGATCAGGAGAATGAAGCGCTAGCACTTGGGAAAGCGTATTAAGTTAATTAAATTTTATTAGTTGAAAAAAATACAAATAAGTTTTTATAGAATGTTCACTGGATACATAGTGTAGTATTTATTTACCTCAATACTACCATTTGAAAGTTTAATTTAGTAGCTTGTATGTTTTGCCTAGAATACATTTACATTTCATATAATACTAGCCACATCCCGCGACTCCACCCCCGTGGACTATATGTTTGTATTTTATCGTATCGTAACTAAACTTACGTACTTCTTAAGTGTCGTGGTAGCTGAGTAGTGACAAGCCGACTTCTTATTTAGAAGGTCGTGGTTTCAATCCCAAAAACAGGCGTGTACCACTGAGTTTTTTCTTACTTAGTACATAACTATCACCGACTCTGTGCCTCGGAGCGCACGTTAAAACGTCGGTCCCGGTTGCCATCATTAGATGGCAGTTGTTAAGATCCACCATAGGATGTCCCGGGTTCGAATCCCAGGTCGGGTCAGTATTAATATGATGAATATTGATACTGGTACCGGGTCTTGGTTGTTATATATAAAAAAAATATATATATTATAAAGAATATTTAAGTATGTATATCAGTTGTCTAGTAACTCATAACACAAGCATAATACTTGCTTACTTTGGGACTAGATGGCGCTGTGTGGTAAGTCCCATGTATTATTATTATTATTATTATTATTATGTCTTATTCTAATATTGCAATCGCGTTTACGAAATACAAAGTCTTTTCCTTTCAGCATTCATATCTTTCATTTTAGCTGTATTAAGCTACGATCCCAAATAAATAAAATATAATTAATAGAAGAGTGAAATACATACAAGGAGAGATATATATAAAAAAAACACTCTACAATACTATGAAATGAAATTTCTGACTCTATTTAAACCAAACGCTGCCGTCGAATTTATTTGCTCTATGGCTTTTTTACACGTTAATTTGTATTGATATTTTTCTTATACATAATGACTTTAATACACTTATATAAAACTTGCCGTTGGAACATCTTGGGTTTTTGCATTTATCAGAGCCAACTACGCCTTCATTCTATTATATTTTATCTATAAACATTTTAAATACAGTTTAATTAGAATATGTTTTGTCAACAAAATTTATATTCTTGCTGAAAAGGAATTAAAACAAAACATACCTGAACAAAAAAACGAAAAAAATTACACGTCCACAAAAATCCGATATGAGGCGGCGGCGTAATTGTTACTTGAAACACGTTTAAAAGGCGGAACAACATGCGTCCCTAATTGGAGGACTGCTCTTATGTGAGAGCCGCGAAAAATCACATCTCGTCCCCGAACTGTGTGTTTAATGCACAAAAAATGTAACATCAAAGAAATTCGTATGTATTTTTTTTTTCTCATCAACGTTGTTTGGCCATTATGTTGAACGGGAGTTTTGTAAATATCGATCTCAGGAAAATGATTCCCTAAAAACCAAATAAAAAACCTTTGTTAACCATTTGGGATATAAAAATAGTAATGTCTCGTAGATTTAGTTTATTTTGGGACGTGGCATATTAAACATCAGCCAATCGAGGTACAGATCACAAAACGTATCTACACATGGACTAATAACCAGGTAATAAAATAATTAATTATGCACGAGTCGAGATATGTTATAGATGAACGACCTTTTGGGCTAAATTATTAGGAAACATTATATTTCTAGGAATTATAATTATATGCAGTGAAGTTGGAGGTGAAATTTTCTGTGAAAACGTTAATCTTAACGAAAGGAGTTACGACCTAGACGGACTTTAGTCGTCTTACAAAATAGGGATGAAATTAGAACACTGGAAGGTTTAGCCTACCGCAGCGATTATACGCCAGTGTGCGTCATGATGAAAGAACGAACAACCGACTCATAACGAACTTCATTCATTTGGAACTTTTTATACATTTTAAACTTACAATCACTTAGCACCAGTATTCACTGTGATCCAGATAAATGTTATTATTATTTTTTTTTTTAATTTAAAAACATGCTCCACGTCTGTCCACGGCTAACAAGTAATCTCACTGTAGGTACATTATATCTTCTTGTTTCGATTATAATATAGAGTTTTTCGAAAAATGACTCGAAAATTAAGTCACTCCAGGAGCGCCAATTTGAAAAATCTCCTAACGAAGCAGTGGCATAGAATCCTTATCAATCTTACTCGACAGACTTGTTAATTTGTCGTCATATCCCGTATAGTTAATCACCCTTTTTGACTTCTGTCCAAAAGGTATAAGTTTCAAATTAAATTAAATTGAGCTTTCATCATAAATAGCCATAAAATTATATTTGTAAGTTATTCTTTATTTTACTTGTATAGCTTTTAGACAACTAATGAGAAATTTGCTGAATTCATAGTGAAATGCATAAAAGTACGAATTGACTAAAAGCATTCTTCTGCCTTTACGTTCTAACCACTCATACTCTAACTAGTTGGTGCAAGATAGCGAGTTTCAATCCGCGATGTTCCCGCGCGCCGGTCTTTTTTCACTTCCGTGAAATTGCGTTTGACATTTTCGATACAGTGTAGTGACATAACTCTATTAAAATCACACATCATCATCAGCCCATTTTTACCCCACTGCAGGGGCTTAGGCCTCCCCCAGGGTGAGCTTAAGTCCATTACGCTGCTCCACTGCGGGTTGGGAACTGTAACGACCGCCATCTATTGACAGCGTACGGTACCGACTGCTTAACCTGCCCTCCGAAGCACGGGGTGTCAATGATATTGTGTACTTAAGTCAGAAAAACTCATTGGTACACGCCCGGATTCGAACTTCGAAGATTCGAACTCTATGGTCAAATGTTATAAAATCGCTGTCTTGAATTAAAAATCCACAGATCTTGCAGTCCCCGCAACCATCGGTTTCATTGAAAATGAACCTACCCAAACCAGATTTTCACAGATTATTTTATTTTATTGCCACGAAAACGTGGCACTATTCTTTTCAACTCTTTAAACTCAGAAATAAATCAAAGAAAAAATTCTCTGCTACCCGTGCGAAGCCGGGGCGGGTCGCTAGTTCAACATATTTGAAACATTTAGGTTTTAAACTGCAGCCTCTGATATCCGTAAACGTTCTAGGTAATGTTAACAAGTTCCCGAACGTCCATAAAATCTAACACGTGATGTCAAATTTCTTGTTCGATTTCCAACCGATTTCCAAAATTTTTGTCTCAAACTATAGCTACCGACGCCTTCTAACCTTTGGTATAACACTTTGAAGCGATCCGACGAATACTCTCTGAAATATAGCAACTTATATCCACAAACACAAGCGATCGACCAAAAAATCTCATCTTTCGGAAATAATTTCTCTTACAATTACCAACCGATTTCCAAAAACTTGGTCTGAAATTGTTGCTACGTTAATGGCCGAGATACTATTTTTTTTAATTTACGATATCGGTCCCCATTCTTGAAATATTTTGGATTTAGTAAAAAAAAATTTCGAAAAAATCCCGATTTTTTTACATTTTCCAATTTTTTTCAAAAACTACTTAACCGATTTCTAAAATTTTGATGTCGTACAATGCACAACTAAATTCTTAATCTTTTAAAACCTTAAAATCTTGGCTAGACTTCATACTCTCGGAGTTATAGCCAAAAATACGTCTCCCGTGAAATGGATATGATAGTCATTGTCAATGACAAAAGTTTTGTTTCAAAAGTGTAGCAAGACTTTGTATAATTTTTACAACAGTCTTTTTGATGGAATCTCATTTCTTTTTGGCTTTTTTACTTTTTTTGTGATTCCATTTCTTTCACAACGCCAACAGATTTCTGTAAGCCAAACTTATTTTTGTAATTCAAAAAAGGATTTTGTTTGAGTGTAATATATTTAGTTCACCTAGCACAAATAAATATTTCTGTAATAATTTTTTTTTATACCCAATTTTCAAGTTTATATAGATCTTCTAGAAGTATTTAGAAACTTTGATGATCAATGAGTAAATAGTGTGTGGCGAAATACAAAATTGCTATGGCAGATATTTTCTAAACTGTATTTTTTTTAAATTCGTGATTTGAAAATTCAGTCAAGTGCGTTAGATACCATCTTTAACGTAATAATTTTTAGACTTACGCTTGCATTTATCATAGACAGGTGAAAAGTGCCTCGAGTTGCTTCCATGGAAGATTTCCCCGTGGCGGCCGTGTACTCGACTTATCAGGACCACTACTACAGAACTTTGAACGTAGCAGGCTAGAAGGCACATGCTTGCTAAACTCAACGACATGTTGATTGTCCTGTTGGCCGATTGGTTAGTGACCCTAACTGCAGGCCGGGACAAATATTTGTGTGCATGAACATATCTATTTGTTCCGTGTCTGAGTGTAAAAGTATCTATATATGTATTTATTGTAAATAATATTTAAGTATGTACCCCATAATACAAGCATAATACTTGCTTACTTGGGGACTAGATGGCACTGTGTGGGATGTCCCAGATACTAAAAAAAATCTTATCGGTATCGGCTTTTCATTCCGTGGTAGTATGTAACCAGTTGTAACGGGTAAGTAATACAAAAAATCTAGACACAACACATCTAGGTAACTAGGTAACCAATCGCGTGGGCCATATATATGCGTCCCGCCCTTCTGCACTCCTTATTCTATGACTCAAATATGATAACTTCGGTTTTCGAACTAAACGGTCAGCATTACTCCTCTATTGAACGAATTCAAAGCTCGGCGACCACTACCGTCACCCCTGATGTATAAAATATTGTAACCTACCTTATGTATGTATATGACCATTTTTTTACTTATAAAGTAGGAAGGTAACACATCTACATATGAATATCCATTGGTCATAATCATAACACTTTCGTATTTCACGATGGCTAAATGTAGAAATGTCAACACGACTGCGTGGACGCTGTTTTATTTATCACCCCATAAAACCAGTTTAAATGTTAATGGGCCAATTGAAAAAACACCTATAAAAGGGACTTTAATTTCCTAAACTAATATACGAAATTTCATAATTTTCAATGCAAAGTGGCGCTAATATTAGAAATTATATAAAAAGGAGAACTTCAGCTTTATATTGAATCGTATGTCTATTTTAAAATTAGTTTACATCAGTCACATACACGTAGTGTGTTTCGAGTGTAAAAACGCAGTCATTTATCAGGCGTTTTATTTTTAGGTTATTTTGGGATTTGAAAATCGAAAGACACTATTTCTTCAGGTCAAATTTGTGAATAACCATAAAGATATTAGATATTTTTTTATGGATAGTCGTACATCACCTATTTATCTAGAAAATCTACAAAATTTAATTTAGAGACCAACATAATATAAATAAGTAAAAAATATCATATTTCAACTAACTTGCACAAAACATTGATAAAATTTACACATACACCTTCCTCTTGAATCGCTTCGTCCTTTGGTATCAACTATATGCAAATCCGTTCAGTAGTTTTTGAGTTTATCGCGTTCAGACAGACAGTTAGATGCGGCGGGAGAATTTATTTCATAATATGTTACGTATGTAACAAGAAACGGAGCGAATTGACTCCGTAGGCGTGGTAGAGCGCAAGGATTCCGTCTTTCGCAACTGTACCTACTAGAATGAGTGTTTCAATATAATAATTATGGCACCTGCCGCAAGACGTCCCTCTCTGTCATGCAGTCATGGTAGTTGACGTCATCTCCCGCGCGAGGCAAATTACTCCTGTAAAGTTCATGTAAGTATGAGTGGTATGCTCGAGTGAACTATATGGTGCTTCTATCGACGGGAGCGTGGCCACCGACTCCGTAATTCTAGAGTGTGGAACCGTTCTTGTGTAGACATTTTTCAGGCATTTTCTTTGTATTCCGTAGATTTATTCGACTATTTTCCTCTGTCGACTGACGCACAAAAGATTGTTTTCATACGTTACAAGGAACCCCATTTAAATATTTCATCATCGTACCGTAATAGTAAGAACAAATAATTCATAGATACGTATTTGTATTTCCAAAGCAATCCCATGTAGATACATCAAATAGTCACAAAGAGTAGTTTTTTTCGGGGCGTCAGGAGAAATTCATAAGTCGGGTCTCAGAAAAGCGGCAGATGTAGGTCTCTTTTATAAATCATGATATATAAATTGTCCCTATCCCAGATAACTTTGAAAGCAAAAGAACGCGCTCGGCCAAGATTTATGTCTTAATTTTGACAAAGTCCTGTCCGATTGGGCGGACACGTAAATAAGTTATGATATTTATGGGAAAGCTGCTCTCTCATTGGCCAAAAGAAATCCATATGTCTTGTTTCTTTCGTTTTTTGCGTATTTGTATTATTAAGAAACCGAAGAGCTACATTTGGAATATACGTAGTCAAGGGCCGTTTCACTATCGACGACTCACGAATATGTGGAATCTATAGGTATTGTGTTAAACCTATATTTGAGTGTTATATGTACATGGAAGATCCTATCAACTTCATTGCAATCGACTAACTAGTCGTCTTCATAACTACTAACCGCTAAACCGATTTTAATTAATCTTTTAAAGTTACAAGTAAATAGATTAATCATGACTCAACTTATACTCGTATCGTTGTATCAGTGGCGAAGGGTGAGCTGTAGAAAAGGGAAGCCGGTCGTGAAAATCTATGTAATAGACACCTATTGCAAAAGTAAATTCGAATGCTTATGGTTCGTTAAGTAAACCATAAACCACATTAGATTAAACCATCGCATTAACAAAGACATCATCTAGATTATTGCAGCAGGTTTTTCTTTTTATTGATAACCCTTTGCCATGGGAATGTATCATCACGCTGCTATTTTTAACACTAGAGTTTAAAA
The DNA here is from genome assembly GCA_949709985.1 of Luffia ferchaultella. NCBI lineage: Eukaryota > Metazoa > Arthropoda > Insecta > Lepidoptera > Psychidae > Luffia > Luffia ferchaultella. Next base: position 2,205,512 of record OX453256.1, on the reverse strand, counting down.
AAGAAACATAAAATAGAGCGGAGTTTTGTCAAATAAAATCTCATGTAAAAAAACCGTGCGTATCGTAAAAAGTACTACGTACTACAAATTGACTCTGAAGCTTTAAATTGACATTGTATTACACGCCCAAAACTGGGTTGTTTGATAACTGGAAATTGCTAATATCCCAATACTTGTAATCGTATCATGTTAAAAATAATTTTCATCGTTCGAACACTCAGTCTTTTGTTGACAACTAGTTTTAAATAAGCAACGAATCAACCTTAGCTGAGTGTTCGACGCGTCAACACAGATGCAAGAAAACAAATATTACACAGGACCGTTAAAAGAATTCCTATGAGCTGGTAAATACGGTACTGCGCTTTTAATTTGTGTGACAAATAAGCTGTAAACAAAAAATAAATTATTATCTTAAAGGGATTAAGCAGCGTTTTCGATGAAAGCTCCCAGTGATCCAGAAAGTTCAAAAATCATCGTCATATTTCAATTAATTTACACAAAATATTAATGACTTATTAGGGTAAGATAAACCATTCTCTTACATCATACTTACATCATAGTGTCCTTTGGTGCTATTGTATGAAAATCCGCTCGGTAGTTTTTGAGTTTACCGCGTCCAGACAGACAGGCAGATGTGGCGAGGGAACTTTGTTATATAATGTAATAACAATAATAATAACGTATACACCACAACAACATCTAAGCTCCAAACTAAGCATTAGCTTGTGTTTTGGATACCAAGCGAAGACACCACATACATATAATAACCAAGACCCGATACCAGTATCAATATTCATTATATAAATACCAACCCGACCTGGGAGTGGAACGCGGGACCTCCAGCTTCGTAGGCAGGGTCGCTACCCAATAGGCTAAGCGGTCGTCGTATATATAATATATAGTGATGCAGTGAAGTTACAAAGGTCTTTGAAGCGGTAAATCAAAACATTGAAGAGTTTTAAGCAGTTTACTGATAAAATTAACAGCCCTCAAATAAAATTAGGGTTGTTTATGCAATAAAAAAAATGGCAATTATAATCATAAGATTGTATGAATAATTTTTTGAATTTAATTATTGTATGTATGAATTTAAATATTCTATCTTAAATATCTCAAGAAAAGCTTTATTTTGCATTCACCATGATTATAGTATTGACTGCTCATAAGCTCTAATAAATAATTATATAAGTAACATCCTCCATTTACTACGACTTAAAACTATAACTAATGTGACATTTCTGTGAAAATTTTGTTCAGGCGCAATTCGCTAAAATTTCTATAATATTTTTTTTTAATTTGAGTTAGTCAAAAAAATTACAAGGATATTTTTCGAGTAAAATTCAACAACCTGCCGTTTTTCCATAGCTAATTTTCTTGAAATATTTTTTTATTTATAGAATATGCCGTAGACATGATAGTAAAGGTCCCCACAGAAATCCAGTTTTGTAGAATTTCATTCGTAGGTATGCTGCCGCTTATTAAATTTTTTTTTTTTTAGTTAGTTAAAATTAGAATCCTCGTGATTTTGCCATGTCCGTCTGTTTGTCTGTCTGTCCGTCTGTCACAACCATTTTGCATGGAAACTATTGACACTGTATAGATAAATTTTGACGGCAGGCGTAATCAAATAAATAACTTACAAAGCGTTGCCCACTTTAACTTTTCTATTGTGGCGTCAGAAATTCTGGGAAAAATCAAATTAGTACGACTAAATAAAAAGCTTTCAACCTAAATTTTGCCATAAACGTTCAAGTCGACTATAGATCTCTTCACTCTACGTGGTTCGAAATGCACTTGACTGTTTTTTTTTTCTAAAAAATAAAAAATTCAAAATTCTAGAAATTTTTATTCAATTCAAGATGTGTACACACACTTATTGAAAGTCAAAATGAATTAATTAGGTGCCAGTTCAAAAACTAGAAAGACAAGAACCAGCAAGAAATTCCTCCCTGTTTATTTTATTTAAATACTAGCTTTCCGCCCGCGGGCTTCGCTCGCGTTGAGCACAGTTGTAGTGGGACAGTTAAAGGAACCGCGATGCTCTAGAACATTGTAACACATTCTAGAACGTTCTGAAATTTAACTGCCTAAGAAATCTTATAAATTTTTTATGAAATTAGGTAATATGACATGGTCACATAGATTTCGTCAAAACATCAAGTTTGAGTACTAATACGATAAATCTGCGAATGATAGTTTCGAAAATATAAGCATTTAAAAATTTGGTCACGTGGTCACATACATCTTATCAAAACATCAAGTTTGAGTACCAACACGATAGGTCTACGATTGATAGTTTCAAAAATATAAGCTTTTAAAAATGTGGTCACGTGGTCACATAGATCTCGTCAAATCATCAAGTTTGAGCACCAACACGATAGGTCTGCGATTGATTGTTCGAAAATGTAAGCTTTTAAAAATGTGGTCACGTGGTCACGTAGATCTCGTCAAAACATCAAGTTTGAGTACCAACACGATAGGTCTGAGATTGATGGTTTCGAAAAAATAAGCATTTAAATATTTGGTCACGTGGTCACATAGATCTCGTCAAAATATCAAGTTTGAGTACCAACACGATAGGTCTACGATTGATAGTTTCAAAAATATAAGCTTTTAAAAATGTGGTCACGTGGTCACATAGATCTCGTCAAATCATCAAGTTTGAGCACCAACACGATAGGTCTGCGATTGATTGTTCGAAAATGTAAGCTTTTAAAAATGTGGTCACGTGGTCACGTAGATCTCGTCAAAACATCAAGTTTGAGTACCAACACGATAGGTCTGAGATTGATGGTTTCGAAAAAATAAGCATTTAAATATTTGGTCACGTGGTCACATAGGTAGATCGACAGGCAGACAAACAAAAAACAGCTTATGTCACCCCCGATAATGCCCTCTGCACGTCTACCAAGTTTCATTGAAATCGGTTCAGCCGTTTCGAAGATCAGCTCGAACAGACAAACAGACGGACAGACAGACAAACAAAAAGCAGCTTATGTCACTCCTGATAATACCCTCTGCACGTTCGCCAAATTTCATTGAAATCGGTTCAGCCGTTTCTGAGATCAGCTCAAACAGACAGACAGATGGACAGACAGACAGACAAAAAGTAACCTATGTCATCCGCGGTAATGCCCTCTGCACGTCTGCAAAGTTTCATTGAAATCGGTTCAGCCGTTTCGGAGATTAGCCGGAACAGACAGACAGACAGACAGACAGACACTCCAATTTTATTAATATAGATATGTTTTTCTTATTATTTTTTTTTAAATTTAATTTAAAGTGCTCAGAACTATTACAATGATGTCCATGCGCACTTATCGTTTAAATACTCAGTAAACTTACTTATTATTATATTACCAAGTTTATTGAATCTACACACCATAACCAAAAATAAAATTTAAACTTTTTCATTATTGTGTTTACATGAAAATATATGTGTCGTGATAGCCCAAAGCGAAACGAACCTGTGTCAAATTTATAAGGCCATAAGGTAAAGGTTCGAATCCGGGCTTGTACCAATGAGTATTTCTGACTTAAGTACATAACTATCACTGAGTCCGTGCCTCGGAGAGCATGTTAAGCGGTCGGTGTCGGGTACTGTCAGTAGATGGCGGTCGTTACAATCCCCAACCCGCAGTGGAGCACCGTGGTGGATTTGAGCTCCTAGCCCCCCTTCCCTTGGGGGAGGCCTAAGCCCCTGCAATGGGGTAAAAATGGGCTGATAAAGTGAAGTGATTGAAAAAAAATAATATTTCCAAAAAAAATAGAAACAGGATATTGTCAACACATTACTTTTATCTTTGGCATGACATTGTATCTCTCCGATATCTCCAAATTTGTTTGAACACAAGCCTAAATAACATAATTACTGAAGAATTATATAATAAATAAACATTTATAACGTAGACGTTTAAGTTTATCGTGTAAGTTTATTGAATTCTGTAATTGAATTCGTGTAAGTTTATCAAAGTTTTTACTAACTTTCGTGCTTATTATGACATGAGAGAAACTTTGTTTGCAAGGTTTTGGTTTCAACTGTCGCTGACGTTTCAATATAATCATTTTAAGTTTTTTTACGGTTCCATACCCAAAGGGTAACGACGGAAACCCTATTACTAAGCTTCCGCTGTCCGTCCATCCGTACGCCTGTCACAAAGCTGTATGTCTGACCCGTATAATAAGTAGATAGGTAATTGAAACTTTCACAGAGTGTGTATTAGGCACTATATGGCCGCTAATATTGATGGTTGTGTTATCATTGCTTACACTGAAAATCTCCATGAAGTAAATAAATATGACAGCAACGTTTGGTTTTAATAGAATCAGAAATGTCACTTCACAGTTTCGAAAATGTCAAACGCAATTCCAAGGGGCTGAAGACGTTCATGTGATATATCCACGCGAAATTCGAAAAATATACAAAAAAAAACCGGCCAAAAGAAGTTCGAGTCGGACTCGCACCCTGAAGGTTCTATACAAGTTGTAAACGTATAATAATAATAGCTGGGACATCCCATATAGCGCCATCTAATCGCAAACTAAGCAAAGCTGCTATGGGTAACATCATCATCATCAGCCCGTGTCTCTCCACTGCAGGATATAGGCCTCCCCCAAGGCTCGCCACCACACACGATCCTCCACCTTTCGCATCCAACTACCCCCGTTATGGTGCTTCAGGTCTGTCCACCTGGCCGGGGGGGCGTCCAACGCTTCGCTTTGAACGTAATCAACTCGTCTATCCCATCGGTTATCAGTTCTACGGCAAATGTGACCGGCCCATTGCCACTTCAGCTTGCTGATCGCTTCGGCTATGTCGACAACTTTAGTTCTTTGACGGATTTTAGAGTTTCAGAGTTTATCCATCAAATAAACACCGAGCATAGCCCGCACCATAGCACGCTGAGCGACTTTAAATTTGTGGATCAGTCCTGCCGTGAGAGTCCATGTTTCGGCACCGTATGTCATTGTAGGTAGGACGCATTGGTTGAAAACCTTGGTCTTCAGACATTGTATTTTCTTTTAATAAAATGTATATAGGCGGAAATGGAATCGTGTTTATCGATTTGCGTTTCCAGGATTTTAGACAAACGGCACTTTGAAGCTTGATTTTTTCTAGCTCTAAAGGACCGTAGACGTAGATATTAGACACTAGATAATAATTTAAACTTTATACCTTTATTACGTTCCTGAGAAAAACAATGTTGAGTGACAAGCAGACAGACAGACAGACAGACAAACGGACAGCGAAATGATCTTATAAGAGCTGCTTTTTCTTTTTAGGTGCGGAACCCTAGAAAGGAAATGACGTCAAATAAATGGTCGATAATGCCCCACTGTAGGGTGGAAGCCTAGGCCTACCCTTTGAATGAGGAGACTTAATCCACCACGCTACCCCAATGCGGGTTGGTGAATTTTATCGACTGCCATCTATTAATGGCAACCGGAGCCGACGACTTAACATGCTCACCGAGGCAAAGAGTCAGTGATACTTAGGTACGCAAGTTATAAAAAACTCATTGCTACGTTACCTGGGATTCAAACCATGGCCTTCTGAACAATAAGTGGGCTTGCTGCCACTCAGCTATCATGACACTTCACTTTTGTAATATTTGTCTTGAAACATTGATTGAGCAAGTGCTTTTAGTATGGACTTTTCCAATGTTTAGAATTATGCATAGAATGATCTTTTTTTTTCAAACACTCGTGTTGTATAAAATTCGATACCTAGAAGTTATAGTTTTACGAAAAAGACAAGCCTATCGTATTATATCAAATCAATTGCGTTATGGGTACAAATTTAAAAAGAATAAAACGCCACGCCAAGAACTGACACAACGGAAAAGTTTCTTTCTTTCTAGCAAGATTTTTCATTTCGCGTCCGCGTAAGCGGGTCGAAGCAGTAACTTTTATGCCAAGTAAACACAAAGGTTTTCAACTACTCTTCTTGGGAAATGAGATGACATAGACTCTTGTTTAATATTTAATTTCCTTTGTGCATTTGCGGCTGAGGCAGGCGGCAGTTGCAAACTTACGCCTGTCGTAACGGCTGTGTGGTTATTACTGAAAGTAATTTTCGCTCAGTTTACGTGTAATACTACTATTGTATTACACGTAAACGTTGTGTTGTAATATTACTATTATTATTGTTATTATTATATTATTGTATACTAGCGACCCGCCTCGGCTTCGCACGGGTAGCAGAGCATACAAATCGTAGTGTTTTTTCTGTCGTAGTGTCATATCAGCTTGTTGCGTCGAACATGTGGATTAGATTTAATTAGATTTATATGTAATGTAATTGCATCCTACTTGGAGTATTTTTAATGTATTATATTTCCAATTCTGTAAATATTTGAAAAAGTAAAGAATATATACATAAAAACAAACTAAAATATTTCTTTACATACAACATTGATAACTTCTGCCTAACCACACGTGTCGCATCGGTGTGAGGACGACGATGACGACGCTATTCCTGTAATTAAAAACACCGCTTAAAAGTAATATTACTAACGAAGAGAAGTGAGACGCCGCGATCCAGACGTTTGCGCCATGCTTTGTTGCCAGTCGGCAATAACTCATTCAGTCACTCGTCTACACTCATCGCGATTACGTGCCCAAAGTGTAACTAAACCATAATTAAACAACAATTCAAAAACGCCGTCGTGCGTGCTAAAAACGTGTAAAAACGAGTCAACTTCGAAAAAAAAGAGATAGTTGCATAACTTATCATCGGAAAGTAAGCAAACTATCAATTAAAATCAATCAAAACAAATTTGCCACCATTTGTATATGAAAATCATAGATTATGGAAAGTGAACCGTACAGTTTGGATACGTAGGTATAAATGTTGGGGAACTACATGACTTAGGTGTAACTGATTATTTTTTAGTTTATTTATTACTCAACCTATGTCATCTGTCTGTCTGTCTGTCACGGCGTATTTTTCGGTCAGAAACTAACTAAGTTAATTTTATTTAAGGGTAAGTATAGTTTATATTACATTGCAACGATGATTTTCATTGCACTTCGTTCATTTCTTTACCGATAAGGCAAAGTGAGATGAAGTGTCGGGTCTAGTTAGTGCAAGTGCATATTCTAATACCTATATTCAGTACTAATTATAGTTTAATGTATAATTGTTTTACGTAAATGGGAAAATATGTACACACAGTATTAATTAAAATTGAAATTGTAATTAAAACCAGTTTTGCCTCTTTCAATTTATTTTACTATGTTCCTTTACATTACCCAATTCAATAGGCAGAACAACAAACAAATAACGGTTCGTGAACAATAAATAAAGCTTCGCATGTCGCCTCTGTGACGATGACAACGTATATCTATGACTGCTCATTGCTGCATACGTATGCACTGTTCGCGCTGGGTTGTTTATTCCATAGTAATATTATTCCTATGTTTCTATGCGCCGCGCCCGGCCGCTGTCGCGCGATATTTTTTTATTTCGTGATAATTCTTAAGATATTAATTTAAATTGTATGGTGTAAAGAGCAATCATAATCTGTATGAAATGCTAAAGGTAAATAACGTATTTATTTTAATAAGGATTAATACCGTATCCGTATAAATTGCTTTCCAATTACTTCATCATATGACACCGTTTATTTAAACATAAAAATAGGTATAGTAAGCTATCTATAAAAGATAAACATATGTCATTGCGGACTTTTCTTTAGTACTATAAAAGAGACACAATGCCTCTATACATCATTTTATTATATCTTAAAAGGATTAGGCAGCGTTTTCAATGAAAGCTCCCAGCCGGCTTGATTTTTTTCCGACTTCTTCGACAACAATCGTCATATTTCAACTAATTTGCACAAAACATTAATAAATTATACACTTAAACTTTCCTCTCGAATCACTCCGTCCATCGGTGTCAAGTATGTGCCAATCCGTTTGGTAGTTTTTGAGTTTATCGCGTTCAGATAGACAGACAGACAGACGCAGCGGGGGACTTTATTTTATAATATTTAGTGATATTATTTTTATAATAGATATTTTTACACCCAGACACGGGGCAAATAGTAACTTTTTTACAAAAATACGTTTTTTTAATGTTTGTGTGTTACAATTTTTAAATAAATACAAATATTTCAAAAGTTACCTATGGTAAACTGAGGTTGTGGCGCATTAAATAATTATTATTTAACCGCTCTATTCTGTAGTAATACAGAAAAGAGTGGTTAAATAATTATTTTTAATACAGATTATCTTATTTATTTATGTCATCGTCTTTTCTAATTTCTAACAATAATGTATATTCGTATTTTTCGCAATGGCAACTCTCTATTCACTCTATTGACATCGTCCACAAAATAATACGCAATTTCAGGTTTTCTTTAATACAAAATGTCGTTGTATTTCTATAATTCTACATAAGCAACACTGCCAGCTCTGCCATTAGTGCCCAGATCCAAAACGTTCAATCTTAATAGCAACATAACCGGATAGTACACGAACGTAATGTACGAGTAGGTTATAAATAACAATTGGAATCTGTGAATAATTTGGGAAACCAAAAAATTTGTCCTCCATCATGAAGCTTATCGAGTTGATCATGAGAATAACTTGATAACGCTGTTCTTTCTGAAAATGATTATACTACACAAAGAGCTGTTCGGAACCGCCGCGTAACGAACCTGGTACGAAGGCTGAATATTTAATGTACGCTCGCACCTACATGAGGACGAAAATTTCGTTGTTTCACCGATGAATATGACTGAAATTTCTATATGTTTACGCGACTAATTAATTTTAATTTTTTCCGTTATTACCTGATGATAAAACGAAACAAGCCTACCCGCAGCTCACCGCGAAGTTAAATTATTTTAATATGAGAAAAACTTTTTTTTAACAAAACACACGACTACAAAACAACTATAAGAAAAATAAAACTTATAAACTGAAAAGAAATGTTTTTTTCTTTTCTTAGATACTTACGTAAGCAGATATTCAAATATTCTATCATATTTCGACGTGAATTGTATTCCAAGGTATTTATTACAAGCCGGGACAAACAAACAAATCACATGTATTTTTTAATTGTCATCATCCTGTACCGTCGACATGTAAATTATTCTTTATTTTAGATCCAATTCTGTTCTAGAAAAGCTCTGAATAGTATAGAAGGAATCTTTATTATATCGTTCAGTGTCTGATGCGGCAACAGCGAACGCTGATTGCTGTTGACAGTGCTCTACATACCCATTCACTCGTGTCATAGACATAGACACAAGACGTGCCGCGTGCATGCTCGTGAGCAAACATATGTGTAACAAAATGTCGTTTCTCTAACATAAACTGATATATTACGCGTTTTTTCAGTTTCATATCACTTCAAATTAATAACAAGTCATATTCGCCTCATTGAGAAGTTCCAATCATGCCTCATGCGTGTCCGCAAAGCTTTTTTTGAAAAAATTAACATATAATTGATAGATTTTTTAAAAAAGGGCTGATCACTTTAATTACTAAATATCAAAGAATATCAAATTTCAAAGGCGTAGCCAAATTTTTAACAAAAAGTTTTTATGTTTTTTCCGAACATACAGACCAAATTATGGCTTGGCTTACAATAAAATATATATACGTCTTTAATTTTCTTAGTTATTTGTGTCCAAAAAAATGGTTAATAAAATATCATTATGACGTCAACCGGACAGATGCTTAGTAATTGCATTATCTTAGGCTATAATATTTTTAACGTCATAATGTTTTTGTTGATTCATGAGGATTACAATTTCATTTGACAAAGTTACCTTACCTCAATATTTTTTTATTTAATTTTGGCTTTAGTTTTTTTAATGTGGAAAGTAGCGCAATAAGCTCAGCCACCCAAATGACCTCACAGGGTCAATTTCAATGTCAGATAAATTTTCAAAATTATCGGGGGAATCTATTAATACAAAAAAAAAATATTTTGAGAGGTTATTCTAGAACCTTATTCCTTTCAATTTTGATCCAAACCCATTATAAATATAGTTGAAATACGAAAAACAGAAGTAAACTAAACTTTTTTCGTTTAAATAAGTTTATACACATGTATAATAAAAAAATTTCAGAAGGTCGAATAAGTACTCGTCCATAACTTCGATAACAACATATTTATCGTTGATATACCTTTAAAAGATGTTTTATCTTTGAGGTCTACCGCTAAAACATAAAATATAATCGTAGCAAATAATTTTTATCGAGCCAAAGCGATGAGCCAAAGACAAATTTTGTGTTGATATTTTATTCGTAAACTAAGCACAGACTTAAAAGTTCGGTAGAATATGACAGTTAAATACGATAATATTTAGATGTGACGCCAATTTTTACTATCGACCATTCGATATAGTCGCGATAAATTTTCTAGAAGCTTTAAATTTTGTTTAGGAAAAATTTTTTTGTTCAATATTTGACAAATCTTCAATATCTGGTGTTAGGCTGAACGTATAAAATCTTATAAAGAGTGTAGAGCTTACCGGACTACATTAAAAGCTAAAAAAGATGATAAAAAACATGAAACTTTAAACATGTTTTCTTTTGGTAACCGTTAGGTTGCGCCATCTGCTCACTTAAAACTTTTTGTTTAGTTCGGTAAGCTCTACACGCTCTACAAGTTTTGATTGCGTCCAGCCGAACACACGGTATATTATATACGGGATGTTCATATGAATGTAGTTCAAATTTAAACATCTTTTTCTTGGTAACCGTTAGTTTTCGTCATCTGTAGACCTGAAACTTTTTGTTTAGTTTGGTAAGCTCTCCATGCTGTACAAGTTTGGATTATGTTTAGCCGAACACACGTAACATTATAATACGAAATGTTCGGCTGAACGTAGTTCAACTTTAAACATGTTTTTTCTCGGTAACCGTTAGTTTGTGCTATCTGCTCACTTCAAACTTTTTGTTTAGTTCGATAAGCTCTATAAGTTTGGATATAAGTTTCTATATAAGTAATATCTAAAGACTTTAATTGTACCGGGTCTTGGTTGTTATATGTATGTGATGTCTTCGCTTGGTACTCAAAACACAGCTAATGCTTAGTTTGGGGTCTAGGCGTTATTGTAATGTGTATGTTATTATTATTATATTATATTGATATTTATAATAAATCTAATTGGCTATAGAGTCCCATATACACAGCAACCGTTTGTTCATTGCATTATAATAATTTATATTAATGAAGACGCCGGCAACAACCAATTGAGCACTTTTCATAGATCTCAAATTCATACCACTTGCAAACGTGAAAAAAATATACGCTATTGTTTGTCTTAAACCTAGTCTATTCAAGACTCCTTTTACAATAAAATTCGAAATGTCCCCCTTCAAATATACTTTCAACGAGTATATATTTTTTTAAATTTTGACTTTATATCGTGCTGGTATTAATAAATTTTATAAATTGAACCTAGTTAAAGACATGTCTTATTTATGTTTTTAAGTTAGTAGCTAAATTTTAGATTATTACCTCTTTTTCATTCATATCCAAATCAACATTGGTAGAACCATCGGCAGTGGCTAGTGGTCGGCATTATTTATATGACAAATCACATATATGTGTTTTTGCAGGATAACTATTCAAAATAATTATTAGAATTTTAATTAAATTTTAATTATTTTCACCAATTTAAGTAACATATTTTGAAACTATTTTCTGTTCAATATGTTTTTAAGTTTTACTTTGCAAATTCAATATGTATAATAGTAAAAGCATTTGGTATTTCTTATAATAATGATTCATATTAATATAAGTATTCACGTACTGATGTCGCGTCAACCATAACTTACCCTTCACAATATGACGACATTTTTTATAATACGTGTACACTGTCTGTAGATTTCTTACATCATTGTATTCGCCCTATATTATATTTATACCATATAGTAAATAAATTCGACAGCAGCGCTTTGTGTTCATACTTTTATCGATATTTATTTTTACTACTATCTAGTTTTATTTTTATTCTATGATAAATGGAATTTGTTTACATCTGCTCTTGGAATATTTCCAGAAAAAGATACTGTTCAAATAACAAATAGGTTTATGTGTGTATTTTGGAAAAGCAAGCCAAATTAGCTAAAAGTATTTATTATAACTTTTCCTGTTTTTTTTTTAAATGATTTCTGGATTCTGTGAATACTTATATACATTTTGTTCGTCCGTTTGACTATCATAGCTTCGTCTGCAATGCTTTCACATCAAAGTTTGAAGTCTCAAAAGGTTCAAAAGTAATTTTTAGGATTCAAGACCTAAAGGGTACCAACGGGAACCCTATACGAAACTAAAGCTCCGCTATCAGTCCGTCCGTCCGTCTGTTACAGGGCTGTATCGTCTGAACCGTAATATAACCATAAGTGTGTGTGTTTGACCGCTATAACAACAAATAAAAATAAAGTTAAAAATTAAAGGGGGTTCTCATCCAAGAAACTTGTTTTTTTTTTATATTCCACGGTGGTATGGAACCCTTCATATGCGAGTCCGACTGGCATTTACCAAGTTTTTTCTCTACCATTTTGTGTGGCAGTTCATATCTCATCTGCCTGAGGGGTTTCGTCAGAATCAGTGGATGACTAGAAAATTTGCCCGTGACTGACGGACGGACATAAAGAAGTTATATGAGTTCTGTTTTAGGCCATTTGGCTGTGAAACTTTAACAGGGTAGAAGATTATTTTTATTAATTATTTTATATGAAAGAATTTTCTTGATATATTATAACACTAAAATAATTTTAAAAAATAAATCATCAATAACAAAATGTTATTATTATTGTTTAAAATGTCCTGTCAGACAGAGAGGGCAATACCGCACGGCGTACTTAACAGTGACGTCCGGCCATTTAAAATAATTTTAAATTTCGTTTTGCTAGAAAGAGACAGAGAAAGCTTAAGCTTATAACTTCCATATTCTTTGTCTAAATTTTGTTTACAAATTTCGCTACCGTATAAAGTCTATTTTTATATTTTCTTTTCAATATCAGTCACCCTCATTTAACTATTTTAAAGTCCGCAGTACATAACACTAATTACAGCTACTAAAATGTTGACACCGCAAAAATACATGCAAGAGCTTTTAGCTCACATGCGATAGACATGTCTTTGGCAGTTAAGGGAAGTAAACTGCACTAATTGGATGGAACTGTAGGAAAATGCGGATCCAAATGGATTTTCACGTATCCCCTTTGACTGGTAAATGTTTTACACGAACTCTTTACGAACTTGGTTAACTGTTGAATGTTAAATTATAAGCTCTGCTGTTCCAGTTTTAAAAAGGAATTACAATAATTAATTTGCTTTATAAATAAGAGGGAAAATTAGCATTCGTTTAATAAAATAGCTTAAACATTACGTGTATTAAAGGAGTATTATAAGGTTTTTTTTAAATGCTCGAAAAGAGAAATGTTTGCATCTGTCATTGATAGGTGTAATATTTAAGTTAATTTAATCAATTTAATTACATTAAACTTCATTATTTTCAATTGTTATGACTGAATTATGCAAAATTAAGAAATTTGAATGAATTAACACATTCAGTATTTTAATATATTTTAATATATTTTAATATTCAATATTATAAAAACTTAAACAAAATATAATAATTAATCGAGTGTGTCCGGTGTCGATTTAATTATTTCGAAACGTCAAGAATTTGAAATGATAAAAATGCAAGTTTTCAAACCGAGAAAACTAATCGACTTATATAAAAACCCTTATAAAAAAGTCATAAAGATTACGCGGCACGTAAACAATAAAATCAATAAACATGTAGCCTTAGAGCGCAGACGCGTTTTATTAATTAGTATATAACATTCGGTTTGTGTTGATTAGGCCGTCTTTGATCGTGCATATGGATATGTTGATTTGGTACTGCTTCATGTCACAACGTGCGGATTGGATTTAACTAGATTTGAGACCGAAACGTCTGTTGCATATGTCAGAATTAATTATCATTATTGGACATAAGTGTAATGCTATCAAAATATAATGTAAATTACATTTTAATATGAATAATATTTTGGGGCATGCTTGGGGTCATGGTTTGGTATGGACATCGATTGAAGTTTTGATATGCAACGGAAAGCTCACACCAAAGAAAGTAAAATATTTCATCATATCTACCGATTATGCCCCACTGTAGTAGCTTAGGCCTCCCCGCGAAATAAAGGTGCTTAAAGCGTAATCCACCACGCTGCTCCAGTGCGGATTAGTGTATTTTAACTACTGCTATTACATCTAATTATTGCAACGGGGTATAACATGCTCTCCAAGGCACGGAGTCAGTAATAGTTATGTACTTAAGTTAGAAAAAACTATTTGATACACGCCTGTTTCTGGGATTCGAACCACGACCTCCTAAACAAAAAGTGGGCTCGCCACCACTCGGCTATCCCGTCACACGACGAAGTAAAGTGTATGTGATATCTAATTTCACACGTAAGAGGCACAAAATGTATTTTAAAATGTTCGAGGTACTTGCAAGGAAAGTTCACTTAATTGTCAACAAATTCTCAAAAACATACGAACCAGCTCATAGCGATGTAGTGAAATTGCAACTAATAATCGACATTATTCTACATACGATAAAGCGCATTTTCATTCCAACCAAAATTGAACAAAACAACTAGATTTAGTTTATAAAAAGTTAAATTTTATTATAAATGCTTTAGGTACACACAAATTTATTATTTACGTATGCTTGATAATTTTACTTATTTTCTATGTGTGAGTAAACATTTGGAGAACGGCGTCTTCTCACAAATACCGTCACATTTCACCTCTAGGCCTCTAGTGGATACAATAGTAACTATAATTTATATTGCTTTAAACACTTTGCTCCTCGTATTCCTCATATTTTATGGTGTCAGTCATGCACTGTTCTATTGCTGATGAATACATTGCTTCGCGTGTCCTTACAAGGAATAAATTCAAAATTGGGATTCAATTATTATAAAATTTATTAAAAAAAAATTCTAAGTATTTTGGCAGGTTAGCCTAATACGTAGCCTCACCGGCACGCTCAAAATCAGTAACGAAATAACGGGAAAATATCTGGCAGCGCCCCCTTCCGGTATCCAGTTGGCAAAAGTAGAGTGTGATTAAAATCTGTATAGAGCCCGCGTAACGCCTGGCCGTCTCCCAAATGCTGTGTCGCACCCGATTGTCAGATTAACTTCGATGGATAAACTGGATTCTGGTGTATTTTTTATTTATTTTTGTAGCAAATAGAATTTTCCAATCTTTTTCCCGAAAAATTTGACACGTAAAGTCTAAGATCTAACTGCGAGATTATACTACCTTCATCTGTTTTTTAATCAAAATACATTTTTTTATTGATAATGATGAATACATGGATAAGTTTCTGCTTGGTTGCCTATCAAAATACTCATTTTAAAGAGAGACATGTAGAAAACTTAAAAACTTTGGGATGCCATATCGCGCACTTGGCAGCGACCTCTTGGCAACCAGATGCAAAAAGGTATTAATTACTCTGCTAAATTTATACGTTGATAATATTCTTTTACGTATAAATACGTAAATTATCAACAATTTTATAATATGACTTTATACTTATAATTCATTTAAATAATAAATTACTATTTAATTTACTTAAATTTGAGTTAAACATTAAGATGAATGATAAAAAATACTAGCTGGTAAAGTGCCACAGTAAAAGACCAATAAATAAGTCGAGAATGTGGCAATTCGATCTTCAGTTATTTTGAAGAGAGCTAATTATTTACTTATACAGTTATTTATAAAATGAGTTCGTCAGATTCAGATATGGATTTAACGCGTTTTTTTATTTTCCTCATATTCATAATGAAAAGCAGTATGTTTACCTCGGGTGAAAGACCTATTTAGGCACGATTTTTTCTTTTTTTCTTTACTTTCACCCCTTGTAGGTATAACAATCTACTATTACAACACGTGCGCATCTCAACCCCATGAATTGAAAATCAGCTAAAATCTTTAAGAACTTTCCTATCTATCTATTCTATTACAATTATCCTAATGGTAACTTTCGGGTACATATGTGTAGGAAAAACTCGCAATTTATTTATTATTTGTTAAGGTGTAACAAAGCTGAAAAGATAGAGCAAATTTAACTATACCATATCGCATTAGCCCCATTATTCCCAACTGCGGCTTAGGCGTCCCCTCGGGATGAGGGTGCTTAGAGTTTATTCCACCGCGCTGCTCTAGTGCGGATTGGTGGATTGTAACGACTGCCATCTCACGATGGTAGCCGGAACCGAGTGGTTATGTATTTAAGTCAGAAAAAACTCATCCGTAGGTACATGCCTCTGGGATGCGAACAAACAACAAGAAGCGGGATCGCTACCACTAGGCTATCACATCTTAAATAGAGATGTCGTGTTTAACCAATATACTTTCTAATAATATAATTTCTATTTAGATTTGGATACATTAACGATTGGTTGAGTGGTTAGAGACCCTAATAGCAGAACCGAAGGCCGCGGGTTCGATTCTGGCCCGGGACAATTATTATGTGCATGAACACAATATATTTGTTTCGTTTCTTTATGTAAAATATCTATATATAATATGTATAAATTATTGGAACGGGCTATACTCGGTATTTTTTTGATAGACAAAATCAAGAATACTGAAATCCGTTGAAAAACTAAAGTGGTCGATATAGCCGAAGTAATTAGCAAGCTGAAGTGGTAACGTGCCAGTCACATTTGCCGTACAACCGACAACCGATGGGGTAGACGAATTCTCGAGTGGAGGCCACATACCAGTAGACACCACCTAAAGCACCATAGCGGGTAATTGGATGCGAAAGACGGAGGACCATGTGTGGTGGCGAGCCTTGGGAGAGGCGCATATCCTACAGTGAAGAGATGACGGGCGAGGAGACGGGCTAATGATGATGATCATGATATATTATAAAGACTATTTAAGTATGTATATAAGTTGTCTATAACCCATAATACAAGTATAATACCTTCTTATTTTGGAACTGGATGGCGCTGGGCGGTATGTTCCAGGTATTTTATTATTTGTTATTATTAAAATGAGCGAGCTGCGAGATAATGAATCGATAAAATATTCCACATATTGAACATTTTATCGATTTATATGGCACAGTTTTTTTTATAATTTTGTCGCGCACTTGGGCGAATTTTTAATGTTGTTTCGTGTTTCGTAGGAAAGTATTTATTTACGAGTTCTACGAGATTTTTATCAAATTTTATCGTTCTTTACTTAAAGCCTTAGGTAGGTAGTTATCCATCTAACGGTTGCGTGTGAAATTTTTTTTTTTTTTCGTTACGGTAAATTTAGAAACTGAGCAAGTGTGAGATTGTGGGTACCTTAGGGTACCTTAGGTAGTCGCGTAATTTATTTATCAGTGATAAGCACGAAGAAATATTGAAAGAAGAGCAAATGCGCGAAACAATGTGTATACTTGCTTTTTGCTCAGTGGCCCTACTCTGACTTTTAACACGACATCGAAATAGCGCCGAGTACGTTCCATTTCAAAAATCCGGTCGCTAGGACTATAAGCGAGAGTACGGATTTTTGAAATGGCGCGTATTCAGCGCTAATTCGGCGCTGCGTTCATTTACCAGAGTACGGCCGGTTTTGCGTAGCTCGCTTATCTATATAAATAGAAGAGTTCTGGTTTCTACATGTTGATATTCGGAATTGGGTATATTATGTTTTTATAAACAAAACTACAAAATACTTAGTGAAAATAAAAAAGCGGATAAATAAAGCGAATGTACTCTAAGTCCATACGTTCGTCCGTCTGTCCCAGGGCAGGGTTCAGACGAACCGTAATATGTAGACACTTGAAATTTTCACAAACTATGCTTTATTATGCCCACCAATATGCCCACAATAACAACAAATAATGAAAATTAAATGAAAGATCTCTATTAATTTTTTTTTCTAACGAATATGCTATTTGATATAATAATAATTAAATATTACTAAATTAAATTTACAAATTAAAAATAAAAGCTTAATTAACTAAATTAAAATTAAAGAGGATCCCTATACAAAAACCCGTTTTTTTCTAAACGTGTGTAAAATAAGTAGTAATGTTACATCATTATACTGGTATGTGTGAACCTCAATTTCTGTTATTTTATTGTATCGTCATAAGAATTATCTCGAGGGAAGACCTAAGCCCCTGCAGTGGGGCAATAATAGGCTGATGGTATGGTATAGATAGTACCTAATTATTTTAAGAATTCCATAATAACATAAAATGGTTTTCGACCTCAAATCATAAAGCAATTTTTGAGAACAGCGTGTGGGTTAATAACTTTTTTTAATAATTCATAATTTAAAAAAGTATTTCATAAGTTTTTACTACGTACTAATTCGATTTCCAGACTTCATTTGTGGTCACTTTCCCTTTCATTTGACGTTCCTAGATAAATATTATTTAGAGAAACATGAATTTCAGATTAGAAATCCTTGGAGCGAATAGTTATGAATTATTTATACTAGTGGCGGGTTTTGATCATTTGCATGTAAAACTTGCTTGGGAAATAAGCTTTAGGAATGAAATAGTTTTTATTTATTTTACATCATAGATGAAAATAATAACATATATCTATAGTACTAAAGTTATTTTTTTAGTTTAATTTAGTTTAGTTAGTTTGATTAATTTTTTCGTCTTTATTCAACTATAGTATAAAATAACCTTAGGCTGACATCGCCTCTATTCGGTTTGTGCTACTAATATAAAAGTAAAATTTTTCTTTGTATATTAATATGAACAATTCTAACATTTAAGCTTTGAAACCCTCTCTTCCGCGCATTATGAACAACTGTTAAACTGTTAACTGTTTTGATCCTTAAAGGCGTCGGGAACCACTACATATGACATCACATCACAACAAGATATAAGTGTTTAGGTATAGAATTACTTTGATTTCGGACGCCTTTATAATAATAATACATGGGATGTACCACACAGTGCCATCTTGTCCTTAAATAAGCAAGTATTACTTAATACTTAACTTAACTTAAATAGTTTTTATGATATTTGTATATCATCATCATCAGCCCATTTTTACCCCACTGCAGGGGCTTAGGCCTCCCCCAGGGTGAGAAGGGGGACTTGGAGCTTAAGTCCACCACGCTGCTCCACTGCGGGTTGGGAACTGTAACGACCGCCATCTATTGACAGCGTCCGGGACCGACTGCTTAACGTGCCCTCCGAAGCACGGTGTCAGTGATATTGTGTACTTAAGTCAGAAAAACTCATTGGTACACGCCCGGATTCGAACCATGGCTCTATGGGGCCTTATAAATTTGAGACAGGTTCGTTGCGCTCTGGGCTGTCACGACAATACATGTATATATGGATACCAAACCCGCGACCTTTGCTTATACAGCTAAGGTCTTTAACCTTTCAGTCAATCGGTCAGTCACAATATCAAGATTAAGCATGGGTACTTTTTCTAATGCTTTTTACTGTATTTTTTGTGTTCTTCGACAACAAACACAAAATTGGCTCGGACTCGGTTTTAAAAAAAAAAAATCGAGGCGTAGTCAAAGTCGCTCATCGTTTCACGAAAGAAAATTAATATCGAGTCAGGTCTTGGCGCAAACTCATTTCCACCGAGAAACTGGAATTGTTAAAAGTTGTGACAACTCGCAGCAGTTTTCTGTATTGTTTTCCAAGTTTCAGAGTAAATTGCGTGTGAAGTACGAATTCGAGAGAACCGCGATTGGAATGGGATGAGAATATCTAACTTTGAAATGCTAATTCTAATACTGTCCATTGGCATAAGTTGAAAACCTCAATTTCAAATATAGGTATATCAAGTCATGGAATGCTTAGAATTTTATTCGTCCGTTTGTAATTGACGTCACAGGGACAATGTTGACATCAGATCAATTTTCAGGAATATCTCAGCAAATTCGTAAATATAAAAAATTCATATTTCAAGAGGTTATTCTAGAACCGTATTATAATTCGCGCAACTTCAAATTTATAGGCCACGCCCGTTAGAAAATACACAGTACAAGTATTTTAAACCCATTGATTATTTAATTAATTGAAAATTTTATTCCTCTATATAACTAACCCTAAATGAAAATGAACTCTATTTGAGACAAAATTTGCAGTTCGTCACTTTTTTATGCTGTCTGTTGAATATCCAAACAATATAATATCCGTAACCAAGATTCAAATAATAGACGTATAATGAATCCCTTTAAAGTCGTAAAGACGATTCATGTATTTTGACACCAATTTACCGAAAGTATTCGAGTCGCCCTACTTTTAACTAAGGAAATCAGTCGAAATAACATCCGTCTATTATAAAATCGATAAGCCAGAATATTTACAAAGTTTTAATGGACGATCAATTGTAGTGACAAATGTATTTCTTTTCATACGAATTGATCAAGTTTGTAGACCAATTGATCGACAGAAATTAATGGAGTCTACGCCGTAAAGTATTAACAGAACCAAAAAAAACGCCAAAAATATTTGCAGTTCCCTAAGTGTGCTGTCTGTAACCAAAAATCATACTTCGCTAATAGGTGGACTGACTATTTGGTAAAATTGGCGGGCAACCGTCAGTCACAGATGGCCCAAAGCCGTGTGTAATGGAGATCTAGGGGATGCCTTCTTTAACAATATAAAACGGATAGTCAAAAATAGAAGTCGCCCCAAACGCCTAAATGTATACTCAAACAAACTAAAAAAATTCAACATAATTTTATTATTCACTAGCGGCTTAAAAATTAATTAAAAACTAAAAATACCTATAAATAAGATTAATCCAATAATCCACCCCTCGTCACCCCCGACGCAAAGGTGCCCACGATACGCATTGCATTGCCATTACTAAATCATTTCACAATCAAAAGCACTAAGGATGAACAAGATTCCCGTCGATTGCGAAAACATGATAATCCCGACAACAAGTTGCCCAACGATGTTCACACGCCAAGCTTTCGAAACCGTTTACCTCACAGGTCTACCTCGAAATGCTTAGACTCCCCAGTCAGTACTGTCAACTTTAAGACTCATTTGTTCACTGGTATGGCCAACGAAACGACAACGTTGACGGAATGTAATATCTGAGGCTTCGACACGGTCACCTTGACTTCTCCCAATATCTTGAAATTTACCACTAGAGCGCTAGAAAAACTAGTAAATAAATTATTAAAAATTACGTTTATACAAAACTAAGACATAAAACTAAAACTTTATTAATATTGTTGTTGCTAACACTGTTTTCGTTTGTTATTTTTGTTAGTTTTAGTTGTATTAATTGATTTTTTATTAATTTTTTGTTTAATTTTCTTTTTTCTTTGTTTTCTTGTGTGACTGTAGCGAATATAGATTTTAAATATTTGGAAGCATTTTGTTGGACGTTACAATATTCTAAACTTTATTTTTATTTTCTGTATGTGTAATCCATACATAATCCATACAATCCAGACGACCGCTTAGCCTAGTGGGCAGCGACCCTGCCTGCGAAGCTGGAGGTCCCGGGTTCGAATTCCAGGTCGGGTCAGTATTTATATGATGAATATTAATACTGGCACCGGGTCTTCATTGTTATATGTATGTGGTGTCTTCGCTTGGTACCCAAAATACAAGCTAATGCTTAGTTTGGGACCTAGACGTTGTTGTGATTGTGTGTGTTATTATTATTATTATTATTATTATTATCAATAGTCATACAAACATACATATATTCATAAATATATACACACATACAATCGAAATATATTTACCTGTCGTAGTTGTATAACAATAATGCATTTTTTTACGTGAAAGTTTTCCTGACTCTATTACTTGTAAAAACGTTTAAATCTATTATTATTAAACGTGCAATATCCTGTGATCACAAAAAGTACAACATTATTTTAGCCAATCGACAATTAAGAAAAAATTTCCCTCAAGGAAAATGAATTTGTGATTTCATACGTTCGTATCCGAAAACACTGTGATAGAACCACATCACACAAAATAGATTCGGCTTTTTATAACTGATGTTGAAAATAACCGTTAATTTATATAATTTCAATTCAATCACCTAACAATACAGGTAGATTTTAAAAGCAACTAAGTCCATCACTGTTACGTTTTACCATAGATAAAATGCAGGAGTAATTAAGTTTAACAAAGAAGATTAATCGCCACAGCTGAAATAATTAATACAACGCTTAAGGTACGATTACGAAGTCGACCTGTGAATAATAGTCTACCGAAAAAAAAAAACGTAAGTTCACTTAGGTTTATTTCTTTGGTTTACAAAATTCGATTTAACAATAAGCGACTAAGGATGTTAAACAAAAATTTTTTATAATCTAGTTGGGTACTTATACATTTTATATAATGCCAAACTGTTAGGTTTTTTAATTAAAATAAACATAAATACGAGGTTTATTTAAATGTGTGTACGGACGCGTATTTATCGTGACTGTCTGTGAAGCCAGATTACAAAATTGAATGGCGGACCGTTAACTTTCGCATCCACGTACGGTACTTATGTAACTTTTATTTAAAAACATAAATATTTTTTGGGATAACCACTATAATATACTATCCAATCTAGGAATCTTCTCCGATAACGATAACCTTTCTTTGACCTATTTTAATGATGTAGTATTTAATGGTAAAGAAGCTGAATACTAAAAGGCTACTATAGTAATTGAATTTCTTAACATACTGTAACATTTCCGTGTGTAAACGTAGCTGTGTTGTTTGCGTATCGATTGCTAGATCGCCAGCTGCTATTGCAAACAGGAATGCGTTTCGTTGCACACCCGAAGTCTCGCGTGAAAACAGACTATTCCGATCCCTAAGAAAACGTCGTCATTTTTACGCAGTGATACACAATAACGTCGTAGAGGTTGCTTCTGATTTTGTACCAGAACCGTACTCAATCCATGGCGACATAATTACAAATATTTATGTATCACGTCGCACACACCTGCGCCAAACACCGGTATTTTAAGGATTGTATCAACCGTGTCTGCAAATTAGCAAAATTTTATTGCGCCCGCCTTAACGGTGTGTTAAATGTCTGTACGCAATTTTTTCACAGTATGCACGAGGTCGGTGAAAACAAACGCATCTTCCATATTCACTCACACAGCTCCAAACCTGCTATAATAGATTGCAAATCATACTGAATAAATTCTGTAAGCGAACGACTGACGCGGTGCACCTTGTACGTCAACAACTCTATACTTGACTATCAGCCCGAAGCCCTCACTGCCACTGCCGAGGTGGAATGGTTGCTGGAAATAAATGATTCAGACACCAATGACTCCCGAGTGGTATCTAGACCGGGAGAGCTCTTCTACCCCCATGCCCCCCCAGACCTCATACTAAATGAGTAGTTTAAATCCCTTCACTTTGTAACAACCACAGACCAGTCAACCTATAGACCACGCTTTAATAAACGTCAGTATGAAAACGAAATCGCCAAAAAAGTGGCGGGGTGCGGGGAGAAGTCGGCTAGTTTTCATTGGCTCGTTCAAAATTGACAATTTAATGGCTTCCGACGTGCTTACAACTGACCGCTCACAAGATACGTAGTTATGTAGTGTCACTACTTAGCCTTGGTGAATGCTACTCCCTGTCAAAGCGTGGTCTATAGGTTGACTGGTCTGTGGTAACAACGTAATCTTATCTCCGGAGGCTTTTCACCGCTGGCGTATTTAGTTCCAGGTTACCCATAAGGACTTTTCAACATCCAACGCGCTGTTCACACCCTGGTCGTGCTTCCTGGCCGCTCCCGATGAAATCATAAAAACTGTCGAACTAACGACATACGCCCTTATTTGTCAGGTGGTTGTTTAGTGAGTGCGATTTTCACACTCCCCGCGCACTCGGGCGCGCAGACGCCACTGATGTTTTTGCACTTTCCCTTCCCAAGGGGCAAAAACAGCAGCCTCTTTCTTTGACTGGTGCTTGCAACTACAGGTCTAGTTCTTGTCAGTGATGTCTAGGTCTGAGTACCGTAGTTTCACCGTATGTTGATTGAGAAAAGGACATTTGATTTTGCATTGCTTTCAACTTACTATTGTGAATGAGAAATCTAGTATGGTTAATGTTATCCCATTACATATCCCAATTGATAATTACCATGTAATTATCATTCAATGAGTTGTCTTTGCTCGTTGAGGTTATGTGTAAATACTGTTTATAAATTGTACATTCCTTCTTTTTATTTAACTACTTTATTTCACACGCTCAGTCTTTCGTTTGAAACAAACAGTGTTAATTAATTGTTGTACACAGACACACTTTTATTAATCCCGAGATTCATAGATTTGGTTGTTGCGTACTTGTGAAAACAATAGTTAAAATGACCAATATTCACTACTACCGGGAAATAAGTAGTTCATTGCTAAACAAATCTACATTTCAGTTTCGCACGTAGCTATTTACAAATCTATCCAAAGTACATCGTCACCATTCGTATATGATTTGTAAACGGTATTAAAATATTTTTTAATACAATTTGCAAATCCATTTTTGAATAGTCCACAGAGGCCGAGGTCATCGATTCGGATCCCGGCGGAAACAATTATCTGATAGCGCGCCGCTGTTTTCTGTGGAAGCGTTTTATTTCACTTCGGTATTAATTTTCGTTAAGTCATGCAATTTTCATTGCATTGCGATAGGCTCTTTACAAATTTTTTTTTATCTAACGCTTCAGCAGATTTCACTTGAATCGCTTGTTATGATATAGTTGATATATTATGTGATCAATATATGCAATTCCATTTCATTTCATCAGCCCTTTTTATACCCCACTGTAGGAGCTTAGGCTTCGCCTCAAGATGGGAGCTTGGGGCTTAAATCAACCACGCTGCTCCAATGCGGGTTGGTGGATTGTAAAGACCGCCAGCTATTGACAGCGACCGGGACCTATTGCTTTACGGGCTCTCCGAGGCACGGAGTCAGTGATCATGAAGTTTACTAATTAGTAAGCGCCCAGATTCGGACCACGGTGACATGGCCTTATAGATTATATGCAATAGAAGAATATAAACGCTACGATTTTATTCGTTTAAAAATACCACCTAAATTAATGTACATTGAGTATATACATTTAGTTTCATATGCAACAGAATTAAAAAATTAACCTGCGAAATGCGCAAACAAATTCCTTCACCTTTAATATAAATGTAAATGCATTATTTAGTATTATTCTACGTGGACTATCCGTGATTTGTGCTGGGATTGGCTGATGACATTTCTTTTGTCACGTGGCAAAATAGACAAAACAGGATGTTCGTATTTCAATTTCAATTAAATTTATAAGAAATACAAATTTTATTTCTTATACGGATATATTACAGACAATACGTATTAGATTTATTAAATGGGCTGCCTATTTAATACAAATGAAGTGACAAATGTGTCTTAAGGACTAGTGCAAGTAGCCAACTAATAAAAATTCGTCTATTAAGGTTGCATTAGCCGGTCACTTTACCATACAAATTGCGAAGGGTGGTCATTCACTATTTTATTGTCACAGGGCCAAAACCTAGTTAGTTATTAACAAGGTTTGTAATGAAACAAAACTTCAGACGCAAAATGAGCAAAACGCAAAATGACTAATTCTGTCTCGTCTGCTACACTTTCACGACTAAACTACTGAATCGATTTTCAAAAATTTGTTGGGGTTGACCCTACAGGCCGTCCCTGACTCTTCCGCTATTTTCGAGTTCGAAGCGCTCGAAAATTAGAAAGCTATTTAGCTCTTCGAACTCAAAGTATCAATTTTTGCGATTTTTGAGCTCTTCGAGTTAATAATAATCATTTTTCGAAAATGGTCAGAATGGCTTCCCAGGACCTCAAAACGTGGAGATCTGATGAAAACTCGATTTTCGATAATCGAACCCAAATCAATAACTTCCCTTGGATTGTGGGAAGTTAAAAATTAGTCTTATCTAATCTAAATGAAACTTATTCTTTCTAAAAAAAAAACTAATTAAATAATAATAATTGTTTTTAATTTTGTGACTTGAAATGTATTTTTGCAGTATTAATTTTAACGTAAATGAATTATATATGATATAATGAAACTGCATAGTAATTTTATTAGAAACAATTTAATATAATACACGGTCGATGGGTTTATTTTACAAACAAAGCAAGCCAGTAAATAACTTAAATATTCATTGACTCTGTCAAATTATACCAGTCATTTAATCCAGAATATTCGACTATCCCAAAAGGAACGCAAACTTGTTGCACCACGGAGATCGCTAATGAACTTGGGTCATTGTTCCTGAAACAAATTATCCTAATAAAAAAAAACTGAGCCAGTATTTCAGATTTTAACGCTTTTAATGTACAAAGCACATAGGTATAAATTGTCTCAATAAATTTCATAAACCATAATAAAGATTTAACGAGCCGTGACTAAATATTTTATGCTGAAATAAAAACAAAAGTCGTTACAACGGTACACTGTAACGACTCGTCACAGTCGTTACTGCTATTTTAATTTTTTAAACATTTTTATATTTAATTGAAATATTATACGGAAGGCTGGCCGCTGTTAGAGCTCATGAACAAACAAAAAAAAAACGTACATAATTATTCTAAATTAATTAACGATAACTATGTTTTTAAAGTTGATGTATTTATTACTGTATTTACTATTAAAACGAAACGTTTCTCCTTAACTTATTTGTTTTTTATATCATCGACGAAGTTTTAAAGATTATTAATTTTACTAAAGAACTAACAATAAATGCTCTCTTTACAGGTAGTTACTTTTCTGTGCCCTCCCTTTTACAACGTCACAAACAATTTCAAATCTAGAACTACTAGAAATTAGCTTGAAGGTGTTGTGTGTTTGTATATTTAATTGAGTGGAATATATATTTTTTTGGGTTTTTAAATGTCACATCACAAAATATCACAAAGTATCTTAATTGTCAAATACTGGTACAGTAAGATGAAATTCGTGTAACTTTTCTTGAATGTAATGTGATATACACAATAGTGTCCGTAAGACAAAATTATGCACTACTTTATACTGGTATAGGGCAATAACAACAAATAACTATAATAGAATGAATATACATCGATTGCGGATACCTTTTTGTGTGAAATATCAAAGCAGGGTGTGCTGTAACCATCCGTCAGGTCGCGGGTTCGGTTCCCGGCGGAAACAATTATCTGATAGCGTGCTCCTTGCGCGCGCGCCTGTTATACCGTTTTGTTTTATCGCCGAGATTTATTGTGGGTGAGGCGGGCGAAGTGAGTCGAAGATATAAAAAGGTTTAGACGTGACAATATATTGTTATGATTTAAATATCGAGATAGAATACTAGGAGACCATTAAAAACGTCATTTTTTCAGTGTTTCAGTGATTACAGTATTATCTGCAGTGGTAGGAAGCGTCACAGTTTAATATCATAGGTAATAATGTACTATAGGTATTTATTATATTTATATTTAGACTGACCAGTTGGCCGAATGGTTAGAGACTCTAACTGCGGATCCAAGGGTAGCGGGTTTGATTCCCGCCTGGGACAAATAATTGTGTGCATGAACACGTTTATTTGTTCCTTGTCTGGGTGTAAAAGTATCTACATTTGTACATATTATATAAAAAAAGAATATTTAAAGCATAATACTTGCTTACTTTGGGACTAGATGGCGCTGTGTAGGATTTCTTGAGAACTATAAAATAAAATAGCTACACGCTTGTAATTTAAAATATCCTCTACAATCTAATTAAATATTGATACACGTAAATATTTTAAATAGGCAGCAAAAGAAAAATAACGTGATATCCTTATCCTTTCATATTCGGAAAACATTGAGAATGTGAAGTACACCGTTGAAATTTTTATGTTATATCTATAGTATACAATAGTACAAGACAATACAATCTTTTCATAATACTTTTTTTTATTTATGACAGAATTCGAAAGAGTCATGAATGAATTTAAATAGCATTTGAAAAGTATTAACTCCGTTATTTGATTCATATCATTGCTCTTTATTTAAAATTTTAACATAATACTTTTTTTAAATTCCCAAGTGTTAATTTTTTAATGACGTCTTTCCGTAATTATTGCTTGCAACGTTGACTTTACATACATATACATTTTAAAATGTTAAAATATAAAAATATTTTCCACATTACCAAAGATCCAAGAAGAAAAAGAGGAAAAATAATAAAACAAATTTCTTCATAATGATACCTACTGACCACTAATAAAACAAATTATTGTAGATGTTAAAATAAAAAATCGTTATTTAAACATTTAATGCTTTTTAGTCAAAATGAGTAATATTGAAAAATTAAGACTTAATCAAGGTAGATGTTCTTTTTTTTAAATTCAATGAAATTGTCACTTCTATATAATTGTTAACTCTGAAATTCGATTTATACTTTTTACACCATCCTTATGAGTGGTGTTATAAATCGCACTTCGTACATTTAACATACACAGATAGATAGACAGGTAGAAAATATCAGTGCAATCAAATATACAATGGACTTATTTATTCTGTAAAATATATTCAAGAACAATCGTGCTGAACAATCTGTACATTATATTCAAGCACAAGACGTGAGGTATTCTAGGAGGCGGCTCGCTAAAGCGTGCGGTACTTTAGAGTCGATGGGACTTCGCATATCATATAACGCTTTACCGGACCACGTCAAAGATGCCCAAACCTTTTGCAGTTTTGCTAAAAAGTTGAAAGTTTTTTTAACAGAGAACACCTATTACTTTATGAAGGAGTTTTTTGATCGGAATTGACTCGATACTTATTTTCTATATAGGTACTGACGTCTCAATATGTCGGCCTGGTAATTTTAAGATCATTGCTAGATTTTTATTTTTGGTATTGTTATTTGATGTGTTATTATTGTTTGTATTAATATTGTTATTATTATTATTTTGGGCGAAAAAATCATTCATTTTATTTTAAATGTATTATTTACACGGACATGTAATGTATAATTATGCAATTAAATAACTATGACCAATCAAAAAGAAAAGATGAAAAATATTTTCAAATGAAATGCCATGAAGTATTTTGAATTGGCTTTACCTAATAATTTTCGATTATAAAATTCCTAGTTATAGAGATTTCGTTAAAATGACTATTTTTGATTATTTTCTTTTTTGTAGAGATTTCGTAGTATAATTATATATAAATGTACGAATTTTCTGTTACTAGGAAGTTTATAGAAATTTCGAAGTTTTGGCTCTATACGAATCTAGTTCTAACTCAAGGGAGACTATAATTTAAAAAAAATCAAGATCAATATACGTATTAACGACGTAATCGTTAAAGAGCGTTTGTATGGACGTTCACGCGTCCTGCCCCTTCTTAACTTGCATCCCGAGTTGTCTAGTTCTACTAAAATGTGTGATATTTAATAACTTGAATAAATCACAATTAATTTTTTATAATAAAACCAATTAATTTTTTTTTTTTTTATTTTCAAAGCGTTCAAGTATGAAACTGTTCGTCTAGCTACTGGCCACTTTGAATGAAAATAAAACCTGTATGGTCAAAGTTTTTAAATTATTTATCAATCATTTTCAAATAAAAGCTACTGTGTTTTAAAATCGACCATCGCTTAGGCACTCAAACATGGATTCGTCGAAAATTCGAGTATATTTTGCACACGAGTTCCGTTGTGGCACTAATCCAGCAGATAAATTTAATATTTTGTTTATTGATAATAAACGTTGTTAAACAATATTTACAAAAATATTACGAAAATTTTTGTTACACCCTGCATCTCCCAATATGAACAGAACAGTTATTTATATTTTAATAAAGTATATTTCTCAGTGTCGTCCAACTTGTATTTGATCAATTTTGTTAACTGAAATCACATAAGAACAATAAAATCTATTTTATATATAGTATAATGGTTATAAAATTTAGTTTATTTTTATTTTTAAATAATGGTCTAGAAGCCTTAAAATTTTGAGACTGATCGGATTAAATATTGAATTAAATTTTGACTTCCAAAACTACATAAACTTCGTAATAAAACGGTTTGCCATTTTATCTGTAAGCTTACGAAATTTAAGCTACAAAATAGAACTATTTTTTTTTCTTTTATAATAGATACATAAAAAACTGTCGCAACATTCGGAAACGCTCTCCAAGACGTTTGCCAAAAGCGATATCGTCTTTGCGTAGCCTCGGGCACGTTCCGAACAGTTTACTGTATATTATTTGACGTTTTCATTTTGCGCCGAGATTGCGTCCGCGGGTTTTGGCAACGCAACCCTCCTCTTTAGGCTTGCGACGACGGCAGCCTTATAAAGGATTATTCGTTATATTTGCTAAACTCTTTGTATGAACCAACCTATAGAAATTAACATTAAAAACAATAATAATTTATTTTACTAATTTCTTGAAATATAATACAAGGGTCGCGGGTTCGATTCCCGCCCAGTACAAATATTTGTGTGAATAAAATGCCTATTTCTTTTGTTTCTGGATGTAAAAAGGATATATATACCTTAATACAAGAATAATACTTGCTTACTTTGGTACTAGACGGCACTGTGTGAGATGTCCCAGGTTTTCATTATTATTCATCGATATTAGTTAGTAATATTAATATATCACTCTGGTCCCAAAACTAAGACTTCTTGTATATTAGGGACCAGGTGACTTCTTTGTTAAAATTCGTTAGTAGAGAAACTTTATGTACGCGTATAGGAACAGAGGAGAAAATAAAAGGCAAAAAAAAACTAAATATTAAAAAAAAATAAAACACCGTACAAGTTCCAGTAATTTTGGACATAAATATCTCATAGATATAGTACTCATTGCATGTATTTATTACGTATACCATAAACGTAATAAAATTTACAGATTTCGCGTCTCTCGCAACTATAGGAGGACATTGTAAATGAAATTGAAAAAAAAATCCTAAGCTGAACACATTTTTGTCAAACAATTTTTTTTTTTTTGAAAGAGTTATATACTAATTTTCAAAAATAGCCAAATCTTACTCTCTGGGGTAATTGATTTAATAATCATTCAATGAAAAGGGCACCTGCCCAGCCCACAGTTTTCGACCAAATGCAAAATTTGACCAAATGAAATTTTGAAAAAAAAAATTGGAAAATGAGAAAAAGGCTTTCGAGGCAGATATAATATATCTGCCTCGAAAGCCTTTTTCTCATTTTTTCGATATTGGTTTTCGTTTTCGAAATAATCAACTTTTTGTCCGAAACATCTTAAAATTTCATGTTTTTTCACCATTATCGCTTTTCCGAAAAAATCTAAAGACCAATTTTAAAAAAAATTGGTATCACACGATGTCCTACAAGTAATTGCATCTATTGACATCATTGCCTTTCGTCTATCCTCATAGGTTTCGGAAATATTACTGAATTATAGTCCCCCACGAAAACGATGTGATAAACATTTTCAATGTGAAAAACTCTAAACTCGTTTTCACTTAACAACTAATAATGGACTGCGATCGCATCAGCATAAGTATACTGTACATCATCAGCCCATTAATGCCCCACTGAAGGGGCTTAGACCTCCCCTAGGGATGAGGGGGTTTGGAATTTAATCCATTACGAGTACGGGTTGGTGGATTTTAACGACCGGGACCGACGGCTTAGTTCGCGATACTATATCCGAATATTTCAATAAACTGTAAATAAATGCACCTCAATTTGTAATATTTAAATTGTTACATCACTGGGTTCTTCGTGAAGCTCAGAGCAATGCAAGTTTCATTAAACATTTATGTCACAGAACTGTGTGAAATAAATGCAGTAATGTCCACGTCTATATACACGTCACTTTGACACACATCAACAACATTTTTTTTTATTTTTAACTATTTATTGTCGGGTTTTTAATTTTGTTTTTTAAATACTAGTGGTTTGTTTCCTTTAAACTAAACTTCTCTAATATTTTTACTCGACCTAGGGCTACCTAAGAGCTGACCCTGACACCTGACCTGACCTGATACCTGACACCTTTTCAAAGATGTGTGAGCTAAAATTCACAGTGAAGAGAAGTGAAGAGACCTAGTGTGGTGACTCGTGGATTCTTAATAGTAGTCCTTATATTAAACGTATTTTTTTGTAGTTTGTTAGTGAAATGGTAGGTAATTTGTACATGTTTAGAATTGGCTATTTACTAGCTTTTATTTAATAGATACATATTTTGTTATAATAACAATTTTGTGTTAAACTTATCGAACGTGTAGAGCTTACCGAACTTAACAAAAAGTTTCAAGTGAGCAGATGGCGCAATCTAAGATTCAGCCGAACACCAGGTATTTGACAAAAATTCAATATTCAATAAAAGTTTCCATTAGCGTAGGAACATACATTTTTAATAATAAAATTCCACGTAAGATTTACGCATACTAAAGTGCAAACTTGAAATTTTTCTTCACTCCCCTATAAATTGATAAACTGAGATATGTATAAGAAAGCTCGTAGTCATTATGTTTAGGATAGGATATATGGGGCAGGTGTCGACCGTAACCGATGCAATGTATAAATAACGTCTCCGAACCTTTGTCCGATATCCAAATTAAAATTCTGTGCCCCGAAAAGATAATGTTCGAGAGTAATAAGTTAGGATCTTTCTATTATGATGCTGCACGGCTGTAAATCAATTCAGAAGCCTTATTACAGCTTTAATCGAACTCATTATTGAAATACGTAATTTTTCCTTGCAAAACTTACAAATAATTGTTCATATTAGATTTTATTATAATCCAGTTAAAATACGAACATGACGTACGTATACATTACAACAACGTCTAGGCCCCAAACTAAACATTAGTTTGTGTTTTGGGTACCAAGTACCAAGTGAAGTCACAACATACATATAACAATTAAGACCCAGTACCAGTATCAATATTCATCATATAAATATTGACCTTATAACGTTAAAACATAACATAAAAACGTATGTTATGTTATGTTTAGTTAGAATACTGTATTATATAGGTATACTAGCGGCCCGTCCCGGCTTCGCACGGGTAGTATTCCTTTCTCATAAGAATCACTTTTTTTATCTCAGTCTTGTCTCATTCCCGTTCTTCCTTTCATTTTTTCGTTCCCATCGCAGAAATACTTTATTATTTCTGTTCTTGGCCCTAGTGTAGCTTCGTTTTCGTTTCCATTCTCATGAAAAATAACTTTTTTATCTCCGTCTTAACTCATTCCCGTTCTTCCCTTTCCCGTTTTTGTTCCCATCGCATAAATATTTTATCGTTTCCGTTCCTGGCCCTGGTCTCATTTCCTTTTTGTTTCCATTCTCATCAAGTACAACTTTTTTATTTCAGTCTTAACTCTTTCCCGTTCTTCCCTTTCCCGTTTTCGTTCCCGTAACACAAATATTTATCGTTTCAACAATTTCTGTCAGTCTTAATTAAATAAATTACACTTTTGCGAAATAATATTTAGTTATGCAATTATTAAATTACTAAAATGGCTATTAAAAAATAAGGGTTGATCGTAGAAGAGTGAAAATTGAGGATTGTATGTATTTTTGTATGTTGTATCATAAAAAAAATAGAAATTAAAAATTTCGTCTAAAAAAAAAAAAATT
Source organism: Luffia ferchaultella (assembly GCA_949709985.1). NCBI lineage: Eukaryota > Metazoa > Arthropoda > Insecta > Lepidoptera > Psychidae > Luffia > Luffia ferchaultella. The sequence continues at coordinate 2,171,931 of OX453256.1, read as the reverse complement.
TAGGGGTGGACTACCCCTAACATTTAGGGGGATGAAAAATAGATGTTGGCCGATTCTCATAGATACCGGATAAGCACAAAAAATTTCATCGAAATCGGTCAAGCCGTTTCGGAGGAGTATGGTAACGAAAACTGTGACACGAGAATTTGCGAAATAATATTTAGTTATGCAATTATTAAATTACTAAAATGGCTATTAAAAAATAAGGGTTGATCGTAGCAAGGTGAAAATTGAGGATTGTATGTATTTTTGTATGTTGTATCATAAAAAAATAGAAATTAAAAATTTTGTCTAAAAAAAAAAAAAATTTAGGGGTGGACTACCCCTAACATTTAGGGGGATGAAAAATAGATGTTGGCCGATTCTCATAGATACCGGATAAGCACAAAAAATTTCATCGAAATCGGTCAAGCCGTTTCGGAGGAGTATGGCAACTAAAACTGTGACACGAGAATTTTATATATTAGATGAATAATAATAATAATATCTGGGACAATCCACACAGCGCCATCTAGTCCCAAAGTAAGCAAGTACTATGGTTGTATTATGGGTTGCTAGATAAGTGATACATACTTAAATTTTTTTTAATGATATATATGTATGATAGATATGTAGATACTTTTACACCCAGTGAAATGAAACCTATGAACAAACCCAATGAAATGATAAACACGCAAGGTAATTCTTGACTAGTTTTGAGTGGTAAAGAAAGACTCATCGCTCATTGCATAGCGCTGGAGCACAAGATTTGTAACCTCACCTTCATTCAAAATATTAACTTTTTTTGTTAATGATTGCTTCGTTTTAAATATATTGAAAAAATCTAAGTTCACATTAACTTCTGGATTTTTTATGTTTAAATGAAGTAAAACGTAGGTAATATTTTTTTAAAGTAATTGAAAGCTTTAAGAACGAAAAACAAATTTTGTTTTTGAAAATATCACTATTTGATGGTTTACAATGGACTTAAACCAAAAATTATTTCATTAGTTTTGAATACTTTTTAATGAAAACATAGACAAACTGGAGTACTTTAGTTTTTTTTTTATTTCATGAATGGATTTTCAAGTAATTTAAAAATTGTTATCTGATGTACCTAGCTACATCTTATACTTGTTTGTATGGGCGTCGACTGCTGCATATAGTAGTGACGTCACATTAATTTTCTCCCCAAAATAAAAAAACGAGGAATACAAAGAAGAAAAAAATATGCGACAGAAGAAATTATGGTTCCTGTAACGTAATTGCGATGACGCGTACTTTTTTTTTAAGTTTTGCCGTATTTATGATGATCTCGATTACCAATTGGTTTACTGATGGTGAACCATCATATTTTTTAAGAAAACTTTTCTCAGGGTATGCCTAAAAAGTTTCATAATTTCTCTGATCAATAAAGACATTTATTCCTATAAATATGAAAACTTTTAAACCATGTCGCAAAATCTTAAAGAATGCCCATTGGTTCAAAAATAAGCAAAACTGGCATTAAGTTACGCTGAGTCGCATCTTCATAATCAAAACAAAAGTTAGCGTCACTTCATCTTTCTTTCCTTACTCTGTAAATTCAACATACGCTTTGCTTATTCCGTCTAATAAAAAGCCATTTTTCACATGGTTACGTATTAAAACTTCTCTATCACTGATTTTGTGCCAGAAACTTACTGACTAAAAAGATCGGAGACAAATTTAAATTGATGCAAGTTTTACTTTAATTAGAAATTTACGCTTCGCTTATCAAGCGAAGTATTTAATACATTCGTAGCAGTGAAATGATAACAAGGAAGTGAAGATCAGGTATAGAAAAGAGATAATATTAATACTGGCACTGGGTCATGGTTGTTATATGTATGTGGTGTCTTCGCTTGGTACCCAAAATACAAGCTAATGCTTAGTTTGGGATCTAGACTTAAAAAAAAGAAAAAAAAAAAGATAAACGTTTTGTCAGTGTCAAAGTGACGGTTATAAAAGTGAACGTCAATATTTGAGAATTCATTTTACTGTAAACTATTGTAGTGTAATAAATATGAGGAAAGAACTTGCCGTGGGTTTTAAATTTAACATTTTATCACTTAATATTTTTGTCCTTTCCTATCGATCAAGGCTTTAGTAATGGTACCATTAAACTTGTTTTTACGCCCCGCTATCTTTGAAATAATGCTCAAGATATCGTTGAGAAAAAACACTCTTTAAGCTGTAATACATAAAATTGTTAATATATTTCTGAAACATGATTTCATTAACCAAAAGTAATGATTAGAAGTCATATATGCCAATTATGCCTCACTTGCAGGGACTTAGGCCTCCCCTCGGAGTGAAGGTGCTTGGAGCTTAATCCACAACGCTGCTCCATTGCGGTTTGGTAGATTTTAACGACTGTCTCGTGATTATGGCAACCGGGACCGACGACTTAACGTGTTCTCCGAGGCACAGATCCAGTGATAATTATGTATTTAAGTCAGAAGAACGTCATTGGTACATGCCTTAGGATTCAAACCATAACCTTTTAAACGAGAAGCAGGCTCACGACCACTAGGCTATCACGACGTATGATTAGAAGTTATAATCCAAATCATCACACGAAATCCCCTTTTGAACCGTCTCGTATACACGTTTAATAATAGAATATGATCACTTTGGATTTTAGGTATCTAAATATCGGCAGAGCCTTAGTATTGGTCCATCAATTCAGTACACCGTCTGCCATCAATCTTTGGTTGTCTTGTATTGGGCCGACGTGTACTTAAGCACGATTTGATCGCCGCTTAACTCCCGAATAATTCCTGTAATTTATTTCAATAAAACATCCCGGGCTAACGAGCCTGCGAGCGCCCCGGGATTAATGATAACTTTGTAATTTCAGTTACGAAAATTATTATTTACAAAAAAAAATATTTAGACTCATATTTAATTACTTTATGGATGAAAAAATTCACTTGGAATTATTAAGGATGTCTTATTTTACGACAAATTACCGTAGCATACCATCAGCCCATTAATGCTCCTCTGCAGGGGCTTAGACTTCCCCACGAGATGAGGGGCCTTGGAGCTTAATCGACCACGCTGCTCCAGTGCGGATTGGTGGAAGACGGACTACGAATTACAAATTGCTTTAATGATTATTATATATATAGAAATATGTGTCAAGTATATACCTATATCGTGGTAGAACTCCTATGTAATTACATCGTCTACCTGTCCGTTTGTAACAGCCTGTTTTTTCCTAATCTATTGGAAATTGGATATATACTCGTATAAAGAGTTTTGTAAACTAAAGAGTTTGGTGACCCTATTACGGATGTAAAGCGTAAACAAAACAATTTTCGTTTGTTGGGGTTATTTTTGGAGTTTAAATTAATTTTGATGATAATAAAGAAAATCTTTTCTCAAGTACATCGTGTAATTTAACAAATGAAAGTGCTTTTTATGAAAGGTATAACACATCATTTTTGTTATAGTTTTGAAATGATTGCTCTAAAAGTTTTTAAAGAAAATATATAAAAAAGAAATTAATCAATGAAACCACTCAAATTTCAATTTTGAAAAAAAATAGGAGATATAACCCTTGACTCATGTTTTTCAGGAAAACTTAAGCTATAAACGAATTTTAATTCTGGGGGGCTGATTGCAAAATTCAAAATAAATGTTTAAGTGCATCATTTACCAAATAAAAGTGCTCATTTTGCGAGATGCAAATATATTTTTTCGTGCTTTAGAATGAATAGTTTAAAAGATATTAAAGACATACAAAATTTAACCACTTCCCTTGTCTCCTAAACTGTTAAATTTAAAATTTTTATTGAAGTAAAAAATATGAAACTCCACGTAAATTTTACAGGAAAAATCAGGTTTTCCAGTTTCAATTAGCCGATAAACGAATTAGCATCATTTTGAAGGCCAAATACAAAATTTAAAAAAAAAATTCTCAAGCACATAAAGTGAAATATAAAATATTTTTTTATAGTTTTAAAATGCATAGCTTAATAGAAATTAAAAAAAAATCCACCACAACCCCCTTTAACTCGAAAACTACTGAACTTAAAATTTATATTTTATTTAACATAGCAGAGAATGTTACAATGTAGAGTACGGAATTCTCTTCTCGTGAGTCCGATTTACATTTTTTTTATTATACAAACCATAAAATACATCATCATCATCCAATTATGATATTGTTGCAGATATTTTTTACACGATTACATGAGTTCCCTATGTCATGAACTCGTAGAACAGATTTAGGGACGTAGCTTTAAGGTACCTGAAAAGTAAAAGCTGAAATGATCTCTTCCTTGGTTTACTTTTTTTCGATTCACTTACTTCCGGTAAAAATCAGACTTTGATTCATATTGAAACAATTATTATTATTTAATACACTTGGTGTTGTCGGAATATAACTTGGAAGTTACAGGTTTTGGATCATGCATTAACTTTAGATCCAAAAATCTATAAAGAAAAAGAATTGTTGTAATTATTTTAAAAAAATTTAAAAAAATTATAAATAACCTGGACAGAATTATAGGATTCCATTCCACCTTAATACTATTTATTAATGTATTTTCTATTATATGAACAATATTCACCTGGGAAAAGAATGAGAAGTTCACAAGATAGGTCGAGATCTTGTACTATCGTAAAAATAAATTTATTCTGACTATTATTCTGACACCGGTTGGCCGAGTGGTTAGAGACCCTAACGGTGGAGCCGAGAGTCGCGGGTTCGATCCCCGCCCGGGACAAATATTCGTGTGCATGAACATGTCTATTTGTTCCGTGTCTGGGTGTAAAAGTATCTATATTTGTATGTATACATTATAAAAAAAAAGAATACATAAGTATATAAATCAGTTGTCTAGTACCCCATACTACAAGCATAATACTTGCTTACTTTGGGACTAGATGGCGCTGTGTAGGATGTCGCAGATATGATTATTATTATTCTTCGAAAACAAAACACAAAATATCGGTTGCCTATCAACTATGACCTAACTGCAAATACAAAAATATTAGTTCTTTTCTTTATTCTGAAATCGCTGTTCGCCCGGTTTTCAATACTTGTTCTGGCCATTTACAGACAATTGCCTATATACTAAAATACCTGCACGCCAATATGGACACGGTGTTATCAAGCATCCCCTAAGAAAAGCAATTAAGGGCGCCCCTATCCAAACATTCGATCCCTGGCGTTATTAAAAGAAAATCGGCGGGCCTTTTCCCAAGTTTTCTAATAATAATTTTCAGTGATTACTAAGAACTCGTCCAATTACTCGGACCGAAAGAATAAGTAATTACGGAAGAGACAGTTATCCAATTTGCTTTACAAATTTGAACAATTGAATTTTGTTCCGACGCTTCCACAGTAGAAGCTAGAACAAGTTTCAAATTGTGAGATCCGATTACGTACTTGAAACTAGATATTTTTTTAACATTGAAAATGTTTTTATTTTCTGCCGTGGATGGATACATAGCAAAGTGGTTGCAAAGCTAATATGTGGAGAGTCAAAGTAAATAGCGTACCGCAGAGTGTACGAAATACCCGACATTTTCAAGCGCTGACCATAGACATAATAAAAATTCTAGAATCGCTAAACAGCCAATGAAGCACTGCAATGGCAGCCGCGTATGTGTGACTAGATATTCGCAGCGTACTGGCGGTTCGTAGACTTACTAAGGTATGAGTGTGTTTAAGTGATGCATGTCGACAAAGCCAGCTGATGTTATTACATTTTTCGTTTTTACGTGATGTTCACTCTTCTGCACCCGATGACTTCTAGTTCGTCCTGTTTTCAGCATATAAAAGCATAGTGTTAACATTCCGTTTTCAAATTTGTAATCCCTATTATATTTATTACCATTGCAAATGGTTATCAGATCCTTTACCTGTGAGACGTAAATTTGGCTATATCTTTGAGGATAACGAAAGGATTTCAAAAGTTGCAGAATTTTTCAGGACACCCATTTCCGTTAGAATTTTGAAAATAGGTATATAGATTTTTTGAAAATAGAAAAAATATCAGAAAATGGATATTTTTGGGTGTCGTTTATTACAAAAATATGAATACTTTCGAAAATATTTGAACTATCAAAAATTCGTCCAAAATCCATCTTAGAAAGTAAATTTTAAGAAAAAGAAAAGAATAAGGAAGAGAAGAAAATAACTTTTAGTATAGGAATAAAGTGATTGACGAAAAAATTTACGTGATTGTGAAAGAGCGTGAGGTGCAGAGAAATATTTATAACAACTGATATCGAGCACAATAATATTAATTTTCTCATTAATCACACATACACACATACTAAAAGTTATTTCTTCTTTTTAGTTCGATTTTCCATCAAAGCGTATTTTTTAGTTTTTCTAAGCTATAATTTATTTTTTCATTTTTAGTCTTAAAGTTTTTTAAACTACATTACATCAAAATTTACAAACATATACGTGGAACTCACAATTACCTCTAAAACGATGAACTCATGTACAAAGTTTCGTGTCCGTGTATACCCACTGAGGAGTTCCCTCGTGACCAAACTATCCTAAGTGCATCCTTGCTTAATGAAATGTATGGTTAACTATTAAAATCCAACCTAAATACAAAGTTTTGTATTCGTGCTATTAATCGTTGAGGAGTGTCCTGATGAGGAGACAATCCTGGCTGCAGCATTATTATACCCTGTTTATCATTTTAATGTATTGTCATCGAAGTTACATATACTTATCTTCTTTTCGGCCTGATATCTTCAATGGAAGTGGATGAAAACAGCGTTCTAAAATTCCATCACAGGCAAACAAACATACAAATCGAACTTATAAAAGTGTATAAAAAAAATTGATAAATTATTAATTTCGATGAGATGTTGTGAAAATTCAATTATTTTCCTGGTGAACATATTGTGGAAAATGAAATAATAAAAAAAAACTCAGGGCATTTATTTTTATTTTTATTATGATGTATCAAATTATTTATAAAAACCAAAAGTGTATAAATCTAGTTTTTGTTGTTCTGAATACCATATAATTTTTTTGTATTAATCGGTTAAGGTTTGATGGAGTTCAACCGTTAACGTCGTTTATATGGAAATTTACCACTACCCAATTCTTCTAACACAGAATTTTTTTGTTAATAACGTAATACTTTCCCATACGAGCAATCAGAGAATAAGAAAACATTACATTTCTCAATACAAAATCACCAAGTCATTAGTAAGGCTCAGTGCGAATCAAAAGAAATAAGGATCCATTGTTACACGAATACCGGTTATTGTTACTCGCTCCGAAGAGGAAATAAATGGAAACAGAGCCGATATTAACATCTGATACTGGATACATCGTTTCCACGTTACGCGTATCCATTATTTTCCGATATACTTCGGAGGGATGATCTAGAATAGGCGATTTCTTCACGTTTCTAATCTAAATGTTGAATGGGAAACACGAAATAACAGAAATGATATATAAAATACTTAACATTGGGTATTTTATTAAATTGATATTATTAAACTTAAAAAAATGGAAAATCCAAATTGCCGCGCCTCATATAGGCCTACTACTTATTTAATAGTTAAAAAAAACTTTTGACTTTTACTACCTTATTACTTAAAAAATAATGATGACAAGAATCATCGACTTTTTATTTGTTTAATCAGTATATAACTACAAAAGTTAGGATGGTGATTTTCGAAATGGTACTTCTAATAAAAATAAAATAAAATAAATGAGATTATATTTAAAAAAAATGAAGCATATATTGTAAAGAAATCACTACATATTATAAAATAAAGTCTCCCGCCTCGTCTGTATGTCTGTCTGTCTGAACCCGATAAACTCAAAAACTACCGAACGGATTGGCATATTGTTGACACCAATGGACAGAGTGATTCAACAGGAAGGTTTACGTGTATAATTTATTAATGTTTTATGCAAATTTGTTGAGATGTGACGATTGTTGTTGAAGAAGTCGAAAAAAAATCTAGCCGGCTGGAATTTTTATCGAAAACGCTGCCTAATCCTTTTGAGACATAACAAAATAATGTATGAAGAAATTGTATATCTTATGTAGGACTAAAGAAAAGTCCGCGATTGCATATGTCTATCTTTTATGGATAGCTTACTAAACCTATTTTTATGCTTAAAAAATGGTGTCATATGATGAGGTAATTGGAAAGTAATTTATACGGATACTGTATTAATCCTTATCAAATTAATACGTTGTTTACCTTCAGCATTTTATGCACATTATGATTGCCCTTTACACTAAACAATTTAAATTATTATCTCAGGAATTATCGTGAAATATAAATATCGCGCGACCAGCTGGGCGGCCATACCGGACAACGCGACACGTTTAGTTAGGTTAGGTTACATGTATTTATTCTTTACTTTTTCAAATATTTATATAATTGTAAATGAAATACTTTAAATATAGCCCAAGTAAGATGAACTTACGTCACATTTAAAGGTAATTAAATTCAATCCACATGTTCGACGCAACAAGCTGATATTACACTACGACAAACAAACATTGCGGCTTATATGCTCTGCTACCCGTGGGAAGCCGGGGAAAGTCGCTAGTATTTAATAATAGTAATGTGTGGGAGATATCCCAAGTACATAAATTAATTTGATAGCAGCGTTTGGTTTTAATGGAGTCAGAAATGTCACTACACAGTATCGAAGGTTAGACGGTAAGCGCAGAAGAGGGCTTCTAGTCAATTCGTGCTTTTATGCCCAGCTATTATTATTAATATAAAAGCACATATTTTATGGCTGTAGCTATTGTTCTTTTTGCCTAAAGGGTACAATATAATCTCAAAAAAAAAAGTCTTAAAATTATTCGTAGCGACCAATCTGCCAATTTCGAGACCAATGCCCCAAAACCAATAAATATTTCTTAGAGCAAAACAAGATTTTTATAAGTAACACTTATTACAGGAACATAAATCAAATAGCATACTGAACACGCATAAACATTACCATACATACGCCAAGACTTACAAATACTCGACTTTGGCTCTAGTCCAAACAGTATAGAGTCTGACCCACCGTTATAAGTGGACGAAGCGTGCTTGGGAAATATTAATATGTTGCGGTCAATGAAAACGTATTGCGAATAATAGCCAACCACGAGTATTACCGTCGATTTATTTTCGCAGAGTCCGTTTTGGTCACATGACCTTGCATATGTTATTGTTTTTAATGTAGGTAAAAGTCAAAATTTGATGTTGTACACACACTTATTTAAAGTCAAGATGCATTTAATACAAGCTTTACTAAGTTTGGGACTATATGGTGCGGTGTGAGATGTCCCAAATATTATTATATTACGTACTACTAAAATACTAGAAACAGAAGGACCGCCAAGAAACTCCCTCTGGTGTTTTTTTATGATATTACTTCATTTTACTATCATTTCTATATAATTTTTTCATAGCCCACCTTAGACAAAGATTTAATAATGTTTTTATGTACATACATAATATTTCGTTGTAATCACTTTGATGGCTATGTATGATATGTCACAAATAATATTATTATATCTGTGACAACTCATACGTAGCCAACAAATCCCAAACTAGGCAGAGCTTGTATTATAGGTACTAAACAACTGATACATATAAATAGATATACATATTATTATTATAATACATATATGGGTATTGTGCTCTAAGACACGGAACAAATAGACATGTTCAGAGACACAAATTATAGTTTTCAGAGTACTTTGTGGTGGATGGGCCTTTTTCGGCTGGGCGTAGTCCAAACTTAGAGCATCTAGTGATTATCTAACTAAAAAAAAGTAAAAAAAAATTATAAAAACAATGAAATTTTAAACATGTTTTTCTCGGTAACTAACAGTTTGCGCTATCTGCTCACTTGAAAGTTTTTTGTTATTTCTGTAAGCTGTACATGCTCTATAAGTTCCGATTACGTTCAACCGAACACTCGGTACACGTATACCCTTTTTTCGTGACGATGTAATAAATAACAACAAAAATAAATAAATTAATTAAATGTTAAATCTACCATAAGCAATAAAGGAATTTCATCTAAATTGGTTTAATGATAATAAATAAATTATCAGTACTAACTTTTGTTTCCGATTGCAATCTTGTAAATCCATTTTTCGATTCTTGATTTTTTTTTTACCCCTCTATAACCTTTTTTAATTAGAAGATATAATTTACATTTAATGTTTCATTAAAAAATTTTCAACGGTCTAAGCGTGAATGAAAGACAAAGTAAACTTTCAACTTTTAATTTATTAGAACACCACTTTTTCAATTATAGGTCGAAAACACACTAGCGAATTATGAATTAGGGGAGCTATCGTGTTAGAAGCCTTAAGCGAGATAGCAGAGCCTTAACTCGCGATCGTGTGATTTAGGGGGTAATTTAGACGGTAACTTTTCTCTATCAAGCCTGCACACCTTGTGGTTTTCCAAATAAATTTTCGTAATTTCTGTACACTGTACACGGAGTTGCTAAAAGAATACTTACTGAGGTCTTACTTTGTTTCATTAACTTGACAAAAAAATAATTATATTTTTGAAGCTTTAGACTCGGACCTCTTCTACTATGTTAACTGTACGCAGCTTAATTACAAGGTATCCTGGAAATTTTAATCTGATCCTAATAAAAATTGCTTTGATCTTTAGTAGAAACAGAACTAAATATTTGTAATGTGTTAACAATGCGCTTGAATCAAAATCTTTAAAGTATGTTTTTTTTTTTTAAGAAAATGTAGACCAACCTATAGCGTTCTTTTGAAATAAAAAACAGTTTATCGCTTGACCGAAACCACTGTACCGCGGTTTAGGTATGTGCGCGGCAAGGAGGGACGGCAGCTTTTAATGTTCTAAGCGTTGACGACGGACTGACAGAGCAGATCTGCCTCCCTCCGCACCACGCACATACCAAAGGGACGGTACAGCAGTTTCGGTCAAACTATAAGTCAGTAAATTTATTTAATTTTTTTTTTGGTTGAATTTGATTAAAAATATCTCGGTGACGTCATCTGGACATATATTTAATATTTGTTTTGTCTAAGACTAAACAAGACATTATATTTTGATTGATTCAAGAAGATTACAAAACAATTTTTATAGTAACTTAACTTTTTTTTCTAAATTGCTTTTTACTTTCGTATTTTTACTGTGAAAAGCAGCAAGATGAGTTCAGTTGTCCAGATGATGTGACAGGGACAATTTCAACGTCACATGAATCATTATGAATACTTACATGGCAAATTCGTCAAAAGAAAAAGTAGATATTTTGTGAAGCTGTTCTTGAACCTTATTCCTTTTAATTTTAATAATCATCAGCGTAACAGGTTAGTTGACATTTTTTTTTAAATATTTTATATGAAAGAGTTTTCTAAATAAGGAATGAATTTTAAAAAATAAATCATTATTAACAAACTTATGAATGTGTAAAATGTCCTGTTAGACAGAATGGATATTATCGCACGGCGTATTTAGGTGTGAAATCAGGCCATTTAAAATAATGTTAAATATCGTTATGCAAGAGACAGAAATGAAATATCAATATCTTTTAATTTCCATACTCTTCAACCAAGTATGATTTTGTTTATAAATTTTGTTTTGTATCATTTAAAGTCTGTTTTTATATTTTCTTGAAATATAATATATTTAACTAATTTATTTAATAATAACTAATTAAAACTAATTTAAATAATATAATATTAAATTATAATTAATTTAACAGTATGGTCAAATACCCAATTAGTATGTCCGATGAGTTGTTCATCTCAAAAACTGACGAAAAAAGTCAAGTCAACAATAAAGCCATTTGATAGCTTTACTTAATGGAATATTTAAAGATCACAAAATGAACAAAGATTATTAAATTAATTTTTTACGGGTGGATTAAAAACAGCCGCCGTTTCTTGTAGCAAAGTTATGTTATAGAACAAAGCGATCACAACACCCTGGAGAGAAGCCTTGCGGCTTTTTAAGGTTTTCGGGGTAGAGGACGACCAAAATCCTCATGGTAGTCTACTGTTTCCGATAACCTGAAGCGTTAACGGAATACCGGTAAACACCAGAAGACTCGACCCCATATGCAAAGCAAAGGGAAAAAGGAGAATAGCTTTTACGTTTCTACTCAATATTTATTTCACATTAGTGGGCGCGTGATATAAAAAGAATGCTGCCAGAAAGTGGATGAAGTGTGTTTACGCATGAGTACACTCGCTCACGAAAGTACTTTGCCTATTGTTTTATTTTTGAACTAGCCATTCGCTTTTCGGCTTCGTATATTAGTTATTGGTAGATACATTGAAAAATATATTAGATAGAATATCGCCTAATACGCAGCTTGATCGCCAGCGTTCTTTTTACATGACGCGACCTATAACAAACTTTGTTTTCACAAACTTTTTTTGTTTATTTTTAGAATATTAGAAGACCTGTTACAGGATTGCATATTTATTAGTTCTTGAGATTAACATTTTCAATTTTATCCTCAAAAACCCACAGAAACTAAACATATTCATTTTATTATAAATCAATACACCGACTCGCGCAAAGCTGTATGGCTATCGGCACGTGCTACATAATAACTTGATGTTGTCACCTCCATAAAATTTTACAACTCCGGGGGCCTCCCATTAAATCATAGGCGGTATCTAGGTAAACCTCGCCTCCGTAATTGTTCCTCGATAATAGCTCCATAAATAATTCCTAATAAGAGCGATAAAGATCCAAATGCAAATTGCCTGAGGTCTTCGTCAAGGCTACATGGCATCTTTTGCCACATCGGGGTCAGGTAAATTTTGTTCAGTTTTTGCACAATCCTACCCTTTAACTTAACATGAAATTATTGCTAGAATTTAGGTTTACCCTTTAGGGTTCCGTAACCAAATTCGTTAGACGGTACCAACGAAAACCCTATTAGTAACGTTCCGATGTCCGTCCGTCCGTTTGTCACAAAGCGGTATCATCTGAACCATAATAGGTAGTCACTTGAAATTTTCACACTATATCAACCACAGAGAATTCGAGTAAAATAGAGATGGCATGTAGGTGGTAACCCTGTTCCCTTCAAGTATGCAATATTTTGCATACTTGATCTCTTAACTTAAACTCTAACATGCGATATCAAATCATACCAAAAACGTAAGGGAAAGGGATGAACGACTTAATTGCTTTCTAAAATGAAATATGAGACAAAACTATTTACGTATGCGTAACCTTATTACTCATATAATCATCTCTTAACAAATATCGTCACATGACACCTCTAACCTACTCAATTCTCTGTGATGACCACAAATAATAATAATAAAATAAAATTAAAAAGTAAAGGGAATCCCCATAAAAGAAACGCATTTTACTCATATTGTACGTTTGTATGGAACCCTTCGTTTGAGTCCGACTCGCACATGGCTGGTTTTTTAAAAATTTCAATTTGAAAACCTGGATTTTTTCAAGACATTTTTTTAGGTACTTTTAGGAAAACCTGGATTTTTTCAAGACTTTTTTTTAGGTACTTTATCATCTAGAGGTTTCCATACAAACATAAAACTAAAACTCCACTTACTAGATGAGTCAGTCTAGATGTGCAAGGCCTATTTTACTGAAATAAGTACTAACCTCATTTTGGCTCTTGTTTAGCGCTGGATGATGGGTCCTATTTATTAGCTATTTGTCCATGTACTAAAAGAAGCATTTGATCCTTAAGTACAGTGTAATTAATAATAGGTAAACCAGTAACAAGAGCTCTATGTTCTAATCGAAAATATTTATCTTAATAACTTTGTTATAACAGTATTCATTCTGTATGCCTATGAGCACTTTCTAAATGCAAAACAATATAATATACGAAATTCACGGGTTAAATTATACGATCCTATCCTGATCCAATTATATGCAATGTTCACTACGGAAAATTATTCTTTAACTAAACATTTAAATTTTTAACAGTTAGAAAATTGTTATTCAAGTTTTTTCTTGTTAAATTTTTTTAAATCATGAATTATTGTGTTTAATCTATAAAAATATATACAAAACAAAAATATTTTAAATTAAAAAGATTTAAAGAATAAAACAAAAAAGTCGAATTCTAGTAAAACGGGCTGTTCGCAAAATGTGGGGTGTATCGGGCTGCAAGTATCAAGTGCACGTGTACTCAACAAATAGACTTAGATTGCAAAATAGCGTGTTAAAAGCGTAAAAAGAACTACGAAAAATTTATAGTGACAATTATAGTATCTATATATTACTTTATGGTTCAATGTATAGAAATTGAAGAAATGTTGGCTTTTTGAGTGCTTTTCTCATTTAAATATAGGGGGTAATTACTCTTTTCATGCATGGGCTTTATATATTAAAATACTGCCGCATTGACATGCTTAACGGCCAAAAAACTCTCTTTATAGTACTGCCTTCTGAGAGTACCTCGTAAATATAAAAGCTTTCAATATACTCGTAGTACTGCTCTCATAGGCTGCTTTATTTTAAAAAAGTGCTTTAAAAGGCGTGAAGATATTCGGACAACGCGGGAGAAACTTAAATAATGAGTACACAGACATTATATATTATTTCTTGACAACCGCTTAGCCTAGTGGGTAGCAACCCTGCCTACGAAGCTGGAGGTCCCGGGTTTGAATCCCAGGTCGGGTCAGTATTTATATGATGAATATTGATACTGGTGTCTTCGCAAAAATATTTTTATATGTATATATTATAAAGAATATTTAAGTGTGTATATCAGTTGCCTAGTAACCCATAACACAAGCACAATACTTGCTTACTTTGGTACTAGATGGCGCTGTGTGGGAAGTCCCGTGTATTATTATTGACAAGATTGAACGAATCAGTAGCTACACTTCACAATTAGCTTTACAACATGAGTCTGACTTCAAAAGCTAGTATTACTAGTTGGAGGGAAACAAAGCCTGATGAAAATAGTGGCAGTCTTTGAATCGCCCAATATAAATAACCAGTCTCGTTTAAAGGTCGTCCGCGCCACCCGGTAAGCCCGAGTCGTACAGGGGCCCCTAATGTAAACATGACACGTCGGGTTATTTGAATTTCTTCTTCATTTATTTTACATAATTTTATTAATATGGATATTATGAATCCCTATCCCTCCTGAATCCCTATGAATTTTACAACTAATTGTAGTAAATGGCTGTCTAAGTGGACAGCTAAATTATATATTTCATTTAACAAACTTGAAAAACTTACATACATCTAAGCGAAGCTTTTGAGATCTTTAAAAACTTTTCGAGTTTAGTTTGTCCCCGTTCAGTAGATCCTGAACCGTTGGATAAGTATATCTATGCACCTTCGTTCTACTTCTTTATTCTCTTTTTACGACATACACCTTCGATGAACTATCTACCAGATACACAGAGTAAAAAATGTTAACAACGGTTCTGTCTTCTTTAAAAACACATTCGATAAATGTATTATTTTCTTATATATAAATAAATATAATATAATATTTAATTTTCCTTTTAAAATGCGGCATTTTCGTTATTTCTCTAAATAGTTATCAAAATAATAGCAAAAATAAGAGCTTTAAAAGCATGTTAGAATGCTTTAATATTATACGTGTATGATACAGTCACGGAACTGTTGCTGTTTTCGCCCCGCGCACTCTGTAGGCAGTGTTACATAGGTAATATTTCCAACTCGGGCTAATCATCATAGATTAATAATCTTCATTTATTATTTACTGATTTCTTCATACGATATTAAAATGTATATTTGAAAACCTTTAATAATACGTTATTACGCATATGTGTAGCTTGTTTGTGCATCCATGTGTTTTCATTCGAAGACGAAAGTACGAAATTATACGTAATGAAATTCACGTTTGCCAAGAGGACTCATACTTGCTTTCAGATCTTTTTCTAATTCCCGGTGGAAAAAGGTCGTTTTGTCCATACGTTTTTATTATTATCGTCCGGCCGCGTCCCGTATAAACGTTTTCGATTTGACATATTTTCCGGACCGTATAATCATCGTACTGCCATTTCACTTAAATAATAAAGGCCAATTGTACAAAAACAAAATCACATATTGCCTCAATCGTATAAAATACACATATTCAAGACTATAATTGATGTTTTTGTAAGACAATTGGATTTCATGACACACGGCATAGGAAAAAAAACTTGGAAACGAATTTTAGTTGTATAAATGCAGTGTGTTTTGTGTTCTACCTACTAACGTAGCAAATAATATTTAGGATATATGTATATATAATGTTATTAATCTTTGTTGGCTGTTAGTTTGTCTGTATGATTGAAATTCTTTTCATAATATCCAGTTTCTTTTTTTTTAATGGCAATTTTAGTAAAAGACAACTGTGTTATTTGTTTAGTTTCATTTGTTTGATCCTAGTTCTTAAGTACTCGCTGCCATTCTGTGCGTCCGTTATACTTCCCACCGTTCCGCAACGTTTCTATGCAGTTTTTGGGATTAACTTCAGAGCCGCACAGATCGGTAGAGTATTAAAACAAAAGTCCGTTTTTTAGTTTTCCGTACCCAAAGAGTACCAACCGAAATCCTATCCTATCCTATTACTATCCGTCCGTCCTTCCGTCCTTCTGTCACAAGACTGCATCATCTGAAACATAATAAGGTAGACATTTGAAATTTTACAGAGTATGTATTGGCCCCTATAACAACAAATAATTAAAATAAACTCAAGTTAAAAACTAAAGGTTGTCTCCATACAAGAAATGTGTTTCTTTTTTTTAATTTTGTACGGTGGCACGGAACCCTTCGTATGCAAATCTAACTCGCACTTAACTGGTTTTTTTATACTGATTTGTTTATGAGTCTCATTTCTTTACTAACAATTGTCATTGGGTGTGTTATTTAAACTCAATTACAGCTAGCAAAAAAAAAAACTAAACAGAACTACTGATTTTCGTCGACCTTGTTTTAATGAAAAATTGTAAAAAAATATTTTTAACCTATATATATGTTTTTTGTTTGTTATTCAGTACTTTATTATCTGCATTAATAATAAAAACGACTAAAAGGAATCGTGTATCGTAGATGTAACGAATACTTACCTAAATCGAAAACTTTTATTATTGAAAAACTAAGCAGTTATTTCCCACTGCGTTGGGAACCCACAAAAATGATAATAACTAAGCCAATGATTTAAATATAATTCGAGTGAAAACAACCGAGTACTTATCAACTTCGCGAAAATTCTCGTTTCTGTCATACGACCCACTCCTTAATTTCCAGTTCGGATTCAATTCCCCCGGCTACGGACGAACTCGTCTGAACTTTGGCGTAGTCACCCGACAAAACTTTTTCCGTCCGTCCGTCCTTGCACTAGTAATGTAGTTGATCACGGCCAAATTGCCTTATGGAACTTATTCGTACCTATGCGACATCGAAAAATAAACTTAAGTCACATGTGATGAAAATTAAATCTACACCATTAGATAGAACTGTTTGTTAGTTTGTTTGATTGTAAAAGGTGATGTTTGAAATTACAAATTCAAAAATTCTTCTTCTAGTATGGAGAATGGACTTTCAGAATCGTCATAGGTTATATAATATTGCATCTGTCTCTCTTTCTGTTTTTTAGTCTGTGGTAATCTTCGTAACGGCTGAATCGATTTTGATAGGACTTTCATTACCAAATAGAGGAATTCACAGAGAGTAATTTAAGTTACTCTCTTTAAATTCATCTATAAATGTAAATTTAAGATATTGTACCATAAGGAGTAAACTAAGAACTGGTCAGTTAGGGTAAATACGCTTAAAGCGCGAATCGAACCCAAGACATTGTATTAAATATAACGCATCCGGGCGCGTAGACCAGATGCTTTATATATGACAAAAATTAAGATACGTCCATGCAAAAAAAATGTGGCAAAAGTGTTTACTATACTAAAAAAACTTGTAGTAATTATATGTCGTGCCCACCTGAGCATAACTCTGGCGTAACGGGGTTTTTTGAAATTCTGTATAAAGTGAATATTATTAACTATTACATTGCAAGAAAATCAATCGTTACAGTGCATTACGATTACGTCATCATAAGCGCAAATAAGTTCACTTTGGTCCCAACTTCGGTTTGAAGGGACAGATTACAAGATTACAACGCGCTGTCCATTGTACTATAAATATGTCTATAAATTCTAGCCTGCAATTCATAGGCACGCCTCCACTTCAGGCTACTGACTTTCATAAATGTCAGACTCGATTGGACACTTGAAGATTGTCAGCAAAACATTATTCCATTTTTCCCGCCGCTAGCAATTTTCGCGAAATTCTATTCAGACGAAGCGTTTTTCTCCCGATGAATTTAATTTTCCATAGAGCGCCCACTCGGGCCACGACAGCATTGTCCTTTGCTTAATAGAATTTTTATTGTCCTTATTTTCATTTTCGTGTAATGCCTCCGCCAAACGCAGTTTTGTCCGGCTTTGACACTGCTGCCGATTTTTTTCCTTTCACGGAGTATTTTTCTTAACAAAGGGTTTCGTTTCGGGGAAGCCGTCAGCTGAAACTTTTCCTCAGTCGCGGGGTTTTAATGTAATTTAGTTTTAATCGTGTTATCAACGTTCGAAAATAGCATTTCTTTCATTCTTACATAAAAAAAGCTTATTCTTTAAAAAAAAAAAAATTGTGAAATATGCCTTTTTATAATATTTCACATTGCTGTAGTTTACTTATGTTATACTTATTCATCCATTTTCATATTTGAAACTGACTAACCCTAAAAATTCACTTAAACTTAAAAATAGGTAATTTTAAGATTTTTAAGATTATGGAAAGTCAGTGAGAAGTAGCACAAAATACTTATTTGAAAGGTGGTACATTTTAGTAGTACTGACTTATAAACTTGAATTTTTTATAGCATTATGAGACCGCAGACCTTAGTAGGTAAACGTTGTATGAGTCGTGATAATAATAGTATTTTTAGTGTTTATTACCTTAAAAGAAAAAAGAAATCTCTATATGATCACTTCGTT
Organism: Luffia ferchaultella; assembly: GCA_949709985.1. Lineage (NCBI taxonomy): Eukaryota > Metazoa > Arthropoda > Insecta > Lepidoptera > Psychidae > Luffia > Luffia ferchaultella. Next base: position 2,152,969 of record OX453256.1, on the reverse strand, counting down.
GTCCGTCTGCCTGTGAAGACTGTTTTTCTCAGAAACGCATTTAGCTAACAAGTTGACATTAAGATCTAGTACTTAGCTATGTTCTCTTGAAGCCGTAAAAAAATCAAGCTTTGAAATCAACCTAATAAAAAATAGGGCTATGTATTTATATTTACTTTTGTCTGAGTGAGTAGGCACCGACTTCTTTAACTATACGTCGCCTATTGTAGCCCCTTTCTTTAAAGTGAAAATTTTATTTTTAACTTTTTAGTTTATGTTTTTGAAGTCGGTTTAATTTTTTTTGTAAAGTTTATTTTTTTTTAAATATAATTTTACATTTATCATATGTCATCATTTCTCAATATCTTAATGCTTTCTTTACAGGAAATGAATAAAGTAATTTTTTTTTTACTTTACATAAAACTTTTCCCATGTTAAAGTAATAGGTACCATATCGTTTGCATGCACTTGTATGTCCACAGAATTTAATACTGAAGCAAGCGAACAATGAGTTTGCAATACAAACAAGGTATGCCTATAAAACGTTTCAAAGAACAAGACTTCCGACTAAAGAATTTTTATTGCAAACTACTTTACGAACTCTAAACTTGCTACAGAGCCCACTCCCATGTTGGATATCAAATTTTAAAGCGGAACTTTAAAAGTTGCTCTCGCGACGGGGTATAAAACGCCGTCTCTTCGAATACGTTTGTTTAAAACGCAAAACTGTAGATCTCCATTATAAATCTATTCTTTTATTCATCGGTCCATGAAATGAACATAATTTTTCTCATATATGCTAGAAAATTAATGCAAAGTCTATTTAGTTAAACTTTTTTATAAGTTTTTATTTGATTTGCTGTGTTAGTATTTAAGTGGTCAAATACTACTGAATTTTAGACCAATTCCTTAACATGTAACTTGGATGACTGCAATTATATGTGCTATAATAAGGTAACCAAATTTTAGCGGTATAGCCAAGATGGTCTCATGGTGTTCAGGAGGACACTCGCAACTGTACATAGCATGGACACGAAATTTTGAAACGTTGTATTTTGATGGTTAACCATGAATTTCACAATGAACTGATGCTGCAGCTAGGATTGTCTCCTAACGAAGATACTCTTCAACGATTAGTATAGACGTACAATAAACTTTGTATATATGTTGGAGTTTTTATAGTTAACCATGATTTTCACCGTGAACTGATGATGCAACTAGGATATTTTTCTAGTGAGGGCGCTCCTCGTCGTTAAGTAACACGGCTGTACTCCGGTTAGTACAAGTTTATATACTAGTTCAATTTAAATAATTGACCATGATTATCACCATGAACTGATAATGTAGCCAAGATTGTCTCCTCACGAGGGAACTCCTAAACGCTTAATCGAATCGAGTTCATTTACATATATTTATAATTAGAATGACAATCGATAACTATGGTACCATCGAGCTGATCTGATGATGTCCCTCGAAAGTGGGTAATCCAATCCTCCAGTGGCTACTAGCAAACTCACCTAATTCGGGCTCATTATATTTGACTTTACAAGCACTTTTCATAGAACATAGAGATGAGAGTTTGTTTATGGAGCTGAAAAGTGTATACCAGAACTCATCAATGGCTACTAATAAACTCACCGAGTCTGGGCTCATTCGATTTGACTTTATAAGTACTTTTCATAGCACACGGTTTCAAAGTTCTGATGATGGAACTAGAAGGTGGCTTACATTAGGTACCTACCTTACAGTAGCTTCTCGTAAATCTGCTGTGGTGTACCCGGTTGGGCTAAGTAAGATAGAGAGAAGCATGGCATGATAAAAACCAACTCGCGTATAATTAACTACCCAAACTCAGAACGGGGTATCTTTTAACTTATAAATAAAATTTATACAAACGGGTAAGTTTAGGTTTTCTCATAATAAGTCTAAAATAAAACATATATTAAAAAAAACCTTTTATTAACAACCTTCAAAGTATAGTCTTTAATATATGAAATATATAATATATTTTGAAAGCTTGAAAGGGGTCAATGGTAATTTATGGAGATATAAAAAAATGTAATAATGATTAGTTTGACATTGGTTTTCCCTTCGATAATGTTCCCAACAAAAGCCAAAGTTTAACCGGTAATATTAGAAAATAATAAATAATTTAGATACCTTTGAAGTTAAAGAAAGGCTTCGTAATTTCTTCGCAAAGTCGTGAAAGTTGAATGGATCTAGGTGACAGGTGTCAATCTAGTGGCGAACTGTCAACCGAGTGCCCGACTTGGGGTCAATTAATATGGCAGGCTTAGCATGAATGGTGCGAGTAAAATTGTTTATCAAAACAAGTTAATGCATAGAGCATGTTGTATTTTTGAAATATAGCTATGGAATAGTGACGTGTGTGAGCGGTGTGCTTTGATAGAAGTAAAGAATAGAGCAAATTTTTTTTTGTTGTTTAGGCTTTAGAGAAAGGATGAATAAAAGTAGAGTGATAAAATGAATCTATCGAACGGACGTTTGTGATATAAGGATAAATACTGTACTTTATATTATTATTAGTTTTTAATATATACGGAAAATTTAATTTTTCTTTTTCTGCTGTCCTTTCTATGTCAATTTACCTATCTACTCCACTCAATTAATAATTTCAATTGTCTGTTTGCGTTGTTCCGATCGGACATTCATAGAAAGTCGTAGTGCGTAGGTTTTCAAGTTTATTGATTGTCCTCCATTGACACTAGCCCTGTGACTCGCTTTTCACATCCCTTCGATATATCTTGAAACCTTAATAATACGAGTGTGTTTAGTACAAAATTGAAACGGTAAATTTATTTTGAAAATAAAGAAAAGACAAGGCATAACTAATTTTCAAGGTGAGGCTGAAAAATATCATATAAAATGAAATAAGTTAATGAGCTTTTTTGGATTTGGTTGGTCTTTATTAATTTTTTGGCCTGTCTTTACTCTGTAGCAGGACATAGTGAAAATTGCTAAAAGCGCGAGATGCGACGATCTAAAGTAAATTCTCAAAGGAAAATTCATATAAAAAGTTGTCATCGAAGAGTCGAAACTGGGACCTTAATTACTATGTTTCACCAACATCGTAACAGAACAAGAGATACACTTTAGGCATATATATAGCTAAGCTGACACGAAATCGACAACTTTTTCCATGGGAAAACATTTCATTCCAACGACAAAATAGAACAGTGCTCCGTTGGTGACGCGGTTTCAATAACTATTCCATACCATGCATATAAATGAGCGACAGAAAGACTTTATTTCGTAGAGAAATATCTAAAGGATAGACAATAACGCCGGCAACTTTTACTGCGAGAACACGCCTCTTCCTACTTTAGGAATGTATACAAGTGAAAATGCAGATAACACAAACGTATAGTCCACGCAAGCAAAGCCACGGGCGAACGCTAATTCAAAAATTAAATCGAATTCGAAAGCCTAAAAACTTGAATGTCAGTATCCTTTATAAATGTTGGCCTTGCAGACTTTCAGTAGGTATTTTAGTTACTAAGTCTTTTAAAAATATAAATCAAAAATCGACTTCAGTTCATTTTGTTGTCAAACATTGCGTATCATTTTGACACCAATTTTAAAACGCTAAAATAGATTCACTGTATAAGTTTTGTTACACGCAAAAAGAAAACAAAATAATTTTACAATTTAGATTATATTTTACACAAGCTTTAAAAACATTTTATTCCAGTCTTCTTACGACAGGTCAAAATGTCTTTGTAGGCAGCCACTGCTTCATCGTTTCATCATCATCATTAAAAAAAAGCTTTTTTTATATTTATTCATAACAATTGGGAATAAAAACAAATCGCTTAGGCATCGGCCGCCGTTGATTGCAAGTGACCCACAACCGTGTGTTATGGAGATCCAGGAGGGCTTACGTCCAGCAGAGGACGTCCAGCTGCTGATATGATTATGACATGTATTTTGAACAAATAATACAGAATTTACGGCCTAAAATTTATTTTTCGATCGTGGGAACGTACCTTATGAGAGATGATAAATTCTTAAAGAAAAAATTGCTCGGGGCATATGAGTGACGTTGCGTGAACGACAAGGGACAGGGTCGACAGATCGATAATTTTGTCGTTTTGTCTCTCTAAAATGTTCTTTTCTTATGAATTTTCGTATATCATCGTGACATATTCTTTCGAATGTAACCAAGGGTTATGTCTCAAAGATAATCTGCTTTGAATTGCCTACAGCGATCGACATTGGATATTTCTTTTGTGATGGTGTAGGCTAGCGTTTATGTATTTTTTCATTATGTAGTAACGTACCTACTAGTATCCTTTCGTAATCCAAGTAATGAAATAAACAACTTGAGTTTTACTTTGAATTGAATTTTAGCATTTTTGCAATTTTAATTTGTTGTAGTTCTAAAATACCACCACAGGGCTACATATCAAACCCCGCTCCTATCTCCACGAACGAAGTTATAAAAAAGAAATCGTAACTAACCATCTAATTATATCCGATTTAAAATAACTATGCTATGTTACTTCACTTAATGACATTCTAACTATAGCCTCCAGTAGAAGTCCCCTGTTGAATATAGGCTTCCACCCTAGATCTCCACAACACACAATCTTGAGCCATTTACATCCGACAGTCACACTCGTAAAATAGAACAACGACACATTATTAAAATTTCACGTAGATATAACTAATTTAATATGAAATTAAATCAAACCTAACCATTTAGGTCTTCAGAAGCACTTTTAAAGCGTTTGGAATGCCACCAGTTCTGATAGTCGGCCCCAGGGAGAAAATCCTGCAGGAACAGCTGAACAATCTCAAATTCAACACAAAGCGTAGTAGCATTACATCCAAGCGATTGTAGTGCAGAAATTTTTAAGTGGACGAAATTGCAAAAACAATTCGTTTTCCTTCATTTTATATAAACTCTTATATTATGATGTTTTAACACGGATGACGCATCTTTATACTTTGTAAGCATGTACCCACATAGAATATAAAACTGAGGGGCTGAGGGTGAAATATGATACTTAACATATGAAACAGAATGGGATATAGTTTAACCGAAACCGCTGTACCGTGCCTTAGGTATGTGCACGGCGCGGAGGGAGGCAAATCTCTTGTCAGTTCGTCGTCAATGCTTAAGAACTGCCTTCCCTCCTCGCCGTGCACATGCCTAAGGCGCGGTACAGCGGTTTCGCTTAAACTATAGTCATGTAATAGTGAATTACACTTGAAACGTACGTCTAGTCAAGATATGTGTATAATAGAAGGGAAGGCCAACAAACGACTAAGTCAAATTACACTAATTATAATCTAATTTTTCCTCCTTACTTTTTGAGCGCTAGTGCGACATCTGCTTCTTTTAGCACATATAATATCATTGCTCATATAAATGAATATTTTATTTATTTATTATTAAACAGCCCACTGGCCAAGTTCTTACAGTTGGTTGCATACATTTTCGCATCATTTATTTTTCTGTACACCAACAAACCCCCCTTTTTAACAAACAAACCCACCTATTTTTCTTTTATTACTCATATAACTTATAAGATCAACAGTTTATGAAAGTTATTTTGTCAAACACCTTTTACAAGTTTTCATAAAAAAACAAATATCTCACCGACCACACAATATTAAATACAAAAACTTTGCGTTAATAGAAAATAGTTGTCACTTTCGCAAACAAGAAACTCGAGTGGTTTCTGGAGCTAAATACCAAGGCCAGATCGCTATTTAGTTTTCAGGGGACAAAAGCGAATTTCCGAAACTATGCGGACCAGGCCTGCTCGCTGTGGACTCTGTACATAATTCTTGATTCTGTGGATATTATGGTCAAGCTTTGAAACCACATTAGAGAACGATCGATGTCTCATATACATTAATATTTCTATTTATAATAAATATATTTTACTGACAGTATGTTCTATAATCACAAAGCTAATGTTGGAAAGAATAATTTATGTGATTTTTCTTTCATATATTTACAATGATATTAATATTTTAAAATAGGTTACACGCACACAATTACTGAAAAATACATCAAATTATTAATTTCTAGTGCCGGCGTAACAACAGTAATCGAAATTTAAAAAAAAAAACATGAAATTTCTTATGTTTAATACGTTTATGTTTAATAAGTGCAAGCGCTTCTATATCATCGGAAGACGACACGGCATGTCGACGGTGTCTTATTTCGCATCGCCCGCGCCTTTACTCCTTTTAAATAGGCGTCAATTCCGTGCCTCGCTACGCTTCCGCTTCGCCAGTGTGGGCCTCCACGCCCCATCTTTGCAGTGGGCTCTGAGCTATTCTAAATTCTTGCATAGAATAACTTAACCGATCAACTCATGTTATTCGCCATCATTGCTAAAGTTTGGTTTCAACAATATTTTCTATACTGTCTGTATTTCAAAGAACAACTGAATTTTTTAATAATGGCGTTGATAATGTTTTTAAAGATACTTTCCATCGTAATAATATAGTGATTTTTGGAACAAAACTAGTGAAAGGCAAATGTTGACAATCGACATCTAGAATATGCATGTAAAACTATACTCTCAAATTGATTTCTTCACACAGAGTAATCACATTTCTTTCAATTTTCCTTCAGAGACTATTTTCTTGATACGGGTGCCCGAATTAAATCTTCAAAGAATGTTCCAACCATGGCTGCTTTTTGAGATAGCGGTATCCTTCGGCCTCTTTATCTTTTTTATGTTTGCCCTAGAATGTGAACTACGACAACAAACCTCACACACGACCGCGAAGACAAAGAGGCCGTTGACTCGGTTGCAGCGACGAAGCTTCTCGTTTACTTGTATCACCTCACGTTATATTGGCATCAAGTGGAGATCACGGCTACCTTACGTATCACGACCCTGGCTACTTCTTATAGGAACAGGCGTGAATATTTTATCCGTTTTTTTACATCCACGAACATAAATAAATGTTTCTGTGTAAATTACGTTTTTAGAAAAAAATTTATACATCATAATTCATTCGACTAAGAACTACTGAAAACGGGAACAAACACTAGTCGAAATAATTATTCGATTAACATTGACACAAGCGACGGTAACAAATACAGGAAAGTCTTAGAAATACATTTTTTCTCTCTCTTCCTTTTATTCCATCTATCTGTAGGAGAAAACCGAATTAAAAAGACGCCCGACCTGACCTGTTAGCCTTAATTGAATTTTATCGGAGCTATTTTTCTGTTTGTGTCTGTGTTTTTAGAATTGGTGACGCCACGGAAATGTATTTAGAAGAAGAGCACAAGGAAATGCTAATTTGGTTTTTTTTTTAATCATTAAAGCGAAGAAAAACAATTGAATTTGAACGTAGATTCTTAAAAGAAACAAGGCACTTTCGTTCATCATTACTATTAAGTAAAACTAGTTACCGCCCGCAGCTTTTCCCGTTTGGACTACAATTTTGAATATACTTAGTGTTCGGCTGAACGTAGTCCAAACTTAAAGAGCGTGGAGAGCTTACCGAACTAAACAAAAAGTTAAAAAGAAATGAGACTTTAAACATGTTTTTCTCGGCAACCGTTTATCATAACCAAAGTTTTTTATTAATTAAAGTTTGTTACTTCTTCGTTCTCCTTGCCATTTTGCTATCGCTTTTCTTCTGTGACTGTGAGGAAGCATCGCAATTTTCATAATTTATAATTTAGCAATTTGGCGCACACGTATGGCCCGAGCCTTTTCGAACGGTACCCCAAAATTATTTTTCGGCCACGCCATCTCTTAGATAATTTGTGATCGAAAAACGTCCACCTAGCTTTAATATATTAGATGAAATTGTATCTGTCACACTAGAGCGTCTTGAGTAAGACATAGGCTATCAAAGTTATTGAATTTTCTGTAAGCTTTTGATGGAAACCAGAGTTTTATAATTTAATTGGAAATATACAGGAAGACTTTTAACATCGAAAATGTTTTTCAGATCGTTTTCTTTAGGGAGTGTAAGTTGGCTATAATTCCGAAGTTTATAACTTTAGACTAAAGACAGTGATTTCAAAAGATGCGAGGTGCATCGTATGATACAAAATTTTCTAAAATCGGTTCGAAAATTTTTTCGAAAAATCGAGAATGATGTAAAAAAGCAAAATTTCCCGATTTTTCGAACAAAAAGTTGATTATTTCGAAAATTAAAGCCAGTATCGAAATATTGAAAAAAAAACTCCTGAGGTAGACAGATTGTCTACCGTTTAGCAAAAGTAATTTTGGAATCGGTCAAAAACTGTGGGCTGGGGTCTTTGTGCTTTTTTCATTGAATGATTATCAGATCAGTTACCCCAGAGAGTGGGATTTGGCTATATTTGAAAAAGTTATAAAGGCAGACAAAAGCCAGTTATGTCAAAAGATACAAGAGCTTGCGAGGCATCGTATGGTACCAAATTTTTGAAAATTGCTCCATAACTTTTTTCTAAAACTTAAAAACATCTTTTACTAAAATGTGTTTAATGTTTTTATTTTTTATGTCAATTTCTAATATCCTCCGATAGTTGTAGATTTTTCATCAACATCTAATAATATTTAGCTTTTAGGTATTAATAGAAGATCCCATTTTTGAAAAATAATAGATAAGTGAAATTTCCACTGTGTAAAAGGTACAACGCGATTATTAAGTCAAACGTAAATATACTAACTAAAAAGAGCCGATCGCGGCTGTAACGGATAGGGGTATCCCGCCGGCGGCCACTTACCGACATAAACTCCTACGCTAAGAAGATAACTTCATAGCAGCCTATCTCGATGTTTTAATACTAAGTGACACAAAAAAACATATTTTATAACTTTCATCAAGTTATCATAACATTAAAATTTGGAAGGTGATGTATTAAAAAGTATGTACTACCTACGCCATTGTATTCAGTAAATGAAAATGCTAGCGGTACGATTATACTTTAGTGATCTCTTGAAAGTTTAATCGGCGCCATTCGGGTGTTAACTACATGGTACTTACCATACAATCATTACTGAAAATCACCATATTAATGGATATCTACCTATTTATCACATCTTTGAATCGCGGACAACCGGAATGGTTCTGTAATGGTGACCTGGCCTCTACCGTTTGACGGATCGCTTTAAATGGGCAATTAGCCCCGGCGCGGGCGGTGTGACATAGCACCGCAATTAAATTGATCGCTTACCTTACATTACTCTATTATTTTCGGTTCCATTTTCGATATTTCTACTTTTACTGAACTACCTCGGCTGAGGAATATGATAATTTTCTATGTTGATGATTGTAATAATTTGATTATAATAGGTACTATTCGAAGACATTATGATTTTTCTTGTCCAATGACGATATTAATTTACGGATTCTAAGTTCTATAAAGAATATTTCGTAAGCTTGTAATAATAATTAATAGTAATTTGGTACGTGATGGTAACGGTGGTAGCGATGATGATGATGATGGTGGTGGTGGTAGCAATAGTGATAGTCTTGATGGTGTCCACCACCACAACCACCATCATCACCACAATCACCATCATCACCACAACCACCATCATCACCACAATCACCATCATCACCACAACCACCATCATCACCACAACCACCATCATCACCACAATCACCATCATCACCACAACCACCATCATCACCACAACCACCATCATCACCACAATCACTATCATCACCACAACCACCATCATCACCACAACCACCACTATCACCACAACCACCGTCATCTTATCATATTCATCATCAGGTTATTTCTTTTTTAATTTTGGTAATTAATTAGTTGGGGTTGAGTTTTTTTTTCATCTTCATCTTCATCATCATCTATTACGTTACGTTACTTTCATCATCATAATATTTCATTACAACAGTCATACAGTACAGTACAACGGCTATACCTATACGATCACTTTCATATAACAATTTCCATATAAGTATTCTGTTGACCAACTGGTAGTACAACCCTGGTAGTACCATGGGCCAGTCATGACACTGACGCACAACTAGGAAGACCTGAATAAAGCCCAAACAGATGACTCGATGATTTAGAATTATTGTGTGTGGCGAAAAATTACGAAAAGACTGTTTGGAAATGGAATAGAAAACTCAAACTCCATGAAGCCCTGTTGCTTGGTATGGGCACAAAATTTTAAGGATGGAAATTTCTAATAGTTTAATAAAAACTAACCAGCAATCTTATTTTGTGTTGAATAAAATACACGTGATTGGATTTACACTTAAAAAATTATGATTATCGTTTGTTATTAAGAAATGCAAATTGACTGACCAATTGGCTGAGTGCTTAGGGATTGTAACCGAGGAGTCAAAGGTCGCGGGTTTGGTTCCCGCTCGGGACAAACATTTGTGTACATGAACATGTCTAGTTCTTCCGGGCCTGAGTGTATAAAATATCTATATGTGTATACGTTATGGACCAAGTTACTAATGCGTTACTAATGTTACCAAGTTACATTATTATCATAATATTGCCTGGTCATTATTATATTACGTGACAAATGGGCAATTTGATAATAAAGCTAAGTCAGAAATCATATTTAATTAGGTACATCAGTTATCTACGAGTAGTACCCCATAATACAAGGATAACACTTCCTTACTGTGGGACTAGATACCGCTGTGTGGGATGTCCCAGATATTATTACTATTATTAAATTATATTTCTATCAAACACATAAGTAAATGTATAATCACTTTTTTTTAAATTATTATAATAATAATCAGTAGTAGTTCCAAATTATGGTTAAATTAATTTATTATAGACAAATGTGTTACAAAATGCCATAATTTTGCTGCATAACATCAAAATAATAGTACTGTTAATATTAAATAAAGATATTACTTAATGACAGATCATATTTAATTAGAAATAGAGAGAATTATGACGTACATGTATACATATATATACTCGTAATAATGTGAAACAACGTAAAAGGTCAAATGTCAGGGTACCTATTATATACGCCAAGGTATATTTTTGTTCACATTTGTGTAATTAAGACGCTGTATTTTAATGTACATATAGATAAGTATGATTTAAACAAAGAAACAAGATGATATTACTGCATCAATACAAATAACTTGATAGTCCTAGCCACTGTATTTTATGGCTGGTATAAAAACACAACGAAATACGTTTTTCGTTGGATTCAGTTACTGAAAAGGCTCTATCGCCATATTGCACGCCTCTCGGTGCGGACAGCCTTTTAATGCTTTCAGCTTTCAGTTACAGGGCTTTGTGCAGTTTTCGATCGATACCATGCGAAGTTTAATAAGTTTATCGGCCTAAAAATTTATTTCTTTATTTACACTACACAATTTTACATAGCTAAACGTATTGTTCATTTATTTCTTCAATAATTTATGTGAATTTAAATTAAGTTGATGCATCTTTATTATTCGGTGCAACGTGACTTTCTATTAAGTTTAGTAAAGTACATACCACATATTGGAACCCTAAACAAGCTAAGAATTGTAACATCTATGCATAGAAACACATGACTGTGTTATAAAAAGTACTCGAATGATCACGCGACTTCATATACGCATCGACCGAATACAGAAATAACTAGAAATTTGAAATCGAAATAAATTGTAAATGTAATTCAATTTTAGAGACCGCATTAGTTAAAGAAATTATCACCGCTCATAACTATATTTTTGAGACGGCATCGCGACCCGCACAAAGCTGGGCGCCGGAGCTATGAAATATTTCTACAAAAAATCGTTTTTAAAATCAAAAATTTTGAGATGGTGCTGGGTGGGAATTTCGGAGCCTACATAAAGAGTCCGGCGCGGCGTCGTCATTCAGTTTCTAGGAATAGTCAAGAGCGACTGCGAGTGCGATACAAGTGCGATAAGAGTGTGTAAATTCAATTTGAAATAAAGTACAAGTACAACTTGAATCAATGTTTTCGTACATCCTTAGTATCTGGACCACTAGCCCCGAGCCCGTAACAATGTTGTTGGTGCCAATATATTACTTAAGTATAATTATTACAAATTATTAAAATTAATTTAAAAAAATTATTAAAAACGTAACTATAAATAAAGATTTTAAATTACGCTAATTATAATAAATACCTTTATTGTAATTAATTAATAAAACAATATTGCTGTAAAGTACATTGTTTCAATACATTTAATGTGTACAACAGAACTTAATGAAAATTATTAAATTTAAAAAAATCACTCATTTGTTGATATTTATGCTTGTAATATATTCTATCTTACACTCAAACTTAAACTTAAATCTACTATGTATCCACAGCTCCCATATACTCTATAACACGATATTTTCGTGTCACTACCCCCACAGACTATCATTAACTGCAGAAAAGTATAAAGTTCAACATTGCCTTGCTACAAACTTAACTAACTCGGCAAACGCTTCCTTCCGGGTACAACCGTAGCCTGTGGGCTATAAACAAGGAGGTTTTGTATAACTATTGTATTGTTCTGAGCTATTTACAGTTATTTACATATTTTTACAATTTATATGCAACCTTTTTACAATGGGGTGTGTCACGTAAAACTTTTGTAGATGATGCTCGCGGCATATATAAAGAAGGTATTCTTTATATATTGTAACATTTATATTTTATGAATATATTTAGGTATATGTATGAATATGTATATAAAAATTCCAACTTTTGTATGAAACTGACAGTCGAGTGAGTACCGTCGCTCATGCGCCACCTGGCGAGAGAAAAGGACAGTGATACACCCCATTCTTAAGTGTTTCTAGAACTAGTGGTGGTACATTATTTTACGTACCGTTGTAAAAACTATAAAACTTCATGTCGTACATGTTATTAAAATGTAAAACATGTAATATTATTATTGTTAATATGAACGACTAGCGAACCGTCCTGGCTTCGAGTGGGTAGAAAAATAGAGAGATAAATTAGTATTTTAAATTAATACTTTATTTGGACGAATAGAAGATAACAACAATTCCTTATTTACGATTCCAATTATGATTGTCGTAATTTAAAAGCAAAAGGTCCGATTCGAATAACCTAAAGAGAAATTTCCATGTACATAATCAACCGTGTTTATGAAATTATTTAGTTGAATAAGGATTAATATGATTTGATTGTCCTCATCTTCTGATTCTACCCGTGCTTAGATTAAAAATATAAACAAAAATTGGCTATTGTGACCTAATTATACTAGTTAGACATATAGCCTTGCGTATTTTTTGTGGGTAATGAGTAGGTACTATAGGTAATACATTATTTTATGTATTATCAATACTTTTTGAAAGCGTACACCAAAATAGTGAGTTTTATTGGCAATTTTTTGATACTTTGGGTTATGTTATTGTGATATACATAGGAATCTACCATCTTTTTAAAACAAAATACAGCACATCTTACGCGGTGATAATATAGCTTTCAAAAGATGAAAGAATTTTTAAAATCAGTGGAGTAGTATTTGAGTTTATCTATTACAAACAAACATACAGCAAATCGAATCTTTTCTCTTTATAAAATTAGTTCATATAGAAGACTAAACTTGAAAATAACTATAAAATAGGCCGGTTTTTTACCTATATTTAGAAAATTAACGAAAACAAATGAAAAACAGATTTACGAATGTTGCGGAAAGTATAAACTTGAATCTAGAATATTCGCTTTCCAAGTCACCAAAAATAAACTATCGCTCAATTAAAGGGTTAATAAAGTGACCGCGCTCGCTTGCCAGTTGAGTATAGCTAAAGATTGAATATAGATATCGAACATCAAAATGAAATGAAACTATATTAAATACTAGGAATGACAATAAAAAGAAAAAATCAAAATGGAATGAAAAGAAAACATTTATTTAATGCCATAGGACACTAAAAAGGTCACTTGAAAAATGTGTTACAGAATCTACCACCACTTTGTTAAAGAAGTGATGCAAAGAAACTCTACGGCAATCCCCTCTTTTGGATAACAATAGTGTCAAATAAAACACACAACAAAAAAACAAGAGTCGGTAGTTAAACTGTTTCTGATACTAATAAAAATAAAAGCAAAACTTTACAACAAATATCAGAGGTTCAAAGTGTCCAAACAATATCACTCATTCATTATCAGTCATTAAAAGATAAAATGTAAATCAAAAATAAAAATAGAATGAATAACGTTATAACTAAAAATAATAATAATAACGTATACATGACAACAACATCTAGGCCCCACCTAAGCATTAGCTTGTGTTTTGGGTACCAAACGAAAACACCACATACATATAACAACCAAGACCCGGGACCAGTATCAATACTCATCATATAAATACTGACCCGACCTGGGATTCGAACCCGGGACGTCCAGCTTCGTAGATAGGATTAGGCCAAGCGGTCGTCAATTGTCAAAAATTTTAAAGATATATACATATATATGTAACAAAAATATTAATTGTACTGTGCCAGAGATATCTTATCGTAAGCATTTTTTTCCTCCAAATGCTCATTAGTGTTACTATATGTCCTTTTTGACAGTGTTAAGTTACTCGCCTTTTATTTTTCTAATACATTTAATATATTCATGTCATCATTTTATTTGAACCCGACGAATTACTTACATAAATTCATGATTCCATAATTTGTCATAATTTTCTTCTTTGCATCGCAAACAGCAATTTCATATTTCCATATTAATTTTCTACATGCATAACCAGTCTTTAATATCTATGCAAAGGTTACATGAACGCTGTCGGTAGGTCGTGAAACTGAAGTGCAATTTTGAGGTTGCAGCATTAGACAGGAAATTGCCATTTGTCGGTGCAGTTCGGTGCAGTATAATTAATGCTTCCCGCATGCAACTACCGGAAGTGCTAACTTTAAACTCGCCATAATGAAGTCTTCAATAGTACATTAGGTGTAAAATATTCTACTGCTTAACATGTAAAGTTATACAATATTGTATATACGAATTTATTCAAATATTAATTCAGTACATAATTCGATTATTTAGAACTCAGAAACGTTTTTTTATTTTGATGTACATACCTTAAGTATATCTTGAAATATGCTTTATTTATTTATAGCTCACAGATATTATTCACATTTATGTTTCACAAATAAAAAATTATGAAAAATTGCAATTTATTCATTTAAATGTAAGTTTAAGAGTTATCATTTGAATTTATTTTTACTCTCTTGGTAATACACTAAAATAGAATAAAAGTATAACTACTTATACAAAAGTATTGTATCAGAAACCAATTTATTTAAAATCCTTAGATATTCACTTAGGAATTTTACCTTAAAAGCATCTGATGTCAAAGGGCATTGTTGAAAATTTTGCAACATGGTCCAAAAAAAATGTATTTATAGAAATATGTGTCCTCGTTCAACAGAAAATAATAATTTTTTTCGGAGGTGTAATAACCGATATATATAAAGAAAATGTGGAACATTAATGTGACGTCACTCCTACATGGCGGCCATACAAACGAATGCAAGACAGAACATCGTATCTATTGTATAATTAGTAGTCATTACGACATCAGATATAAATTTTTAACAATCGATTATTCCTTGAAAATTCATACCACACCAGCGGCCCATTAAAGCCCCACTGCAGAAACTTAGGCCTCCCCTCGGGATGAGAGGGATTGGAGCGTAATCCACTACACTGCTCCAATGCGGGTTGGTGGATTAACCGGATAAATCGGTGTTGAATATCCATGCACAAAAATATAAAAAAAAAACTTACTAAAATACTCCATTCTCTATATTTTCATAAAAAAGCATTCAAATGCAATGTCAACATTTTGACCATTGCCCATTGTATATGAAGCTTCATAAAGCACGATTATCTTCAAATAAACACCATCGAACCAATTTTTTTTTTTAAATGAATTTACTAATTTCTGATGAGCAATATAATATCCCATATAGAATCACCATCCAAATCGTTTTCGTTTGAATAAAATAACATGTGAAAAGTGGTGTGATTCAGGGCGTTGTTAGTAAATAAGTTCGTATTTTGAGTGTTTTAGAGCAAACTGTGGGTTCGTCAAATACAATAGCTACGTAAAATTTAAGGATTATTTCAGGCCTACTAGTGTACATAAACAAAAATGTTGTTTATGTTGCCATTTTAGCAAAATATTTACAGTTTGTTTAGCGTTATATTAATAACAATGGGTTTGGATTAAAATCATAAAGTTGTGCTGATTATTATTAAAATTAAAATGAATAAGGTTCAAAAATGAAATTGTCCGTTTGATGTCATCTGGATAGTTGAGTTTATTGTGCTGTATTCCACAGTTAAAACCTAAATTAAAATTAATAAGAAACATTGAAGTAAATTCACTATGTCAAATGAAATTATAGTCCTCATCCATCCATCCATCAGCCCACATTCGTCCACTGCTGGACATAGACTTCTCCCAGGGCCCACACTTCTCTATCCTCAGCTATCTTCATCCAGCCACAACTGGCAGCTAGCTTTTGAACGTTGGCCCAGCGAGCCGGCGGGCGTCCCACACTAAGTTTACCGGTTCGTGGTCTTCACTCGAAAACTTTTCTCCCCCATCGTCCATCGGTTTTTCGGCTGATGTGACCAGCAAAACCTAATATATAAATAAATATATTATGACTTTATTTGGTGTAAGATAATGCAAATAGTAAACGTCTGTGTGGATGGTCACAGGGATATTTTACGAATAAATTTTTGAAAAAAATAGCTTAGTAAATTATAGACTTCATTCTTTTTTATTTTATGATGAAGGTAAATAAATTGGTCTGTATTTTCAAAAAATAATAAAAAAAACTATGTGCAAAAAAATTTAGT
This sequence comes from Luffia ferchaultella, assembly GCA_949709985.1. Classification (NCBI taxonomy): domain Eukaryota; kingdom Metazoa; phylum Arthropoda; class Insecta; order Lepidoptera; family Psychidae; genus Luffia; species Luffia ferchaultella. The sequence continues at coordinate 2,136,194 of OX453256.1, read as the reverse complement.
CCAAGCCCATTTTCATTCATGATAAAAATATTGGAAAATGATTTTCAATGTTTTTGACGTGATTTCTTAAAGTCACCCCCGCAAGCGGGTATTTATTAACGCTAAGCATAATTAAGTATTTATAATTAAAACGTGATACGTTTTTCTTCTATCATATTTGGCGTTATAAAATCTAAGAAATAAAGTCACCATCAAAACGTCCCTTCATCGAGGTACATACACAAACATAGTACGAGTATTATCATTACACTAAAACCAACAATACACATTTTAAGTGAGGGCCGTATTTTAAATAGCCCTACGTACATTCATATCGGAGGCTTACGGAATGTTTGCGAGCTACGTACATCAGTCAAGCTTTTGTCTGGCACCGAGACACAATGCCCCGGGCACGGGTCACAGATAACTCCTTGTCAAGAGACCTCCAGATAAAGACCCTATTAAATGCTACGAATAAATTAGGAGCATCTATTATGTGCTACGGGTCGGGCCCCGTTATTGTGTCTAATTGTACAATGCCCACCTGTTACCCTGTGAAAGGATTTACGTAATAGTTTTCTGAGTTTCAGGTTTTAATATTGACGACCGCTTGGCCTAGTGGGTTGCGACCCTGCCTACGAAGCTGGGGGTCGCGGGTTCGAATCCCAGGTCGGGTTAGTATTTATATGATGAATATTGATACTGGTACCGGGTCTGAGTTTTTATATGTATGTGGTGTCTTTGCTTGGCATCCAGAACATAAGCTAGTGCTCAGTTTGGGGCCTAGACGTTATCGTGATGTATACTTTATTAAAAAAGAATTCAATTGTCCATCTGAAGATGATGTAACTCAGTATGTTCTTCCAAAGGATATTCATACAGATACCACAAAAAATATACCACGTAGACGAAATATACACCAATTGATGTTTAAAAAATTTGCGGTTGCCTCTATCAGATTGTCAGTCCGACCTACTACATTCATTTAGTGGTGGCCATATCCGGGTGTTTATCGATTTTGCGAATTTAATTTTTTTGCGGAATTCATCGTTTCGAATTTTATTCAAAAAACTTCAAGTATTTATTTCCTATACATGTTGAGTGACTCTAAGCACGGTAATAACGCCAAGAGCTGATATCGCGGCAATGCTTATTATATATATAATGCACGCTAAGGTTTGTTTTGCAAATGTTTGCGAACTATGGGTCGGTTTTTCGTTTAACTGTTGCTCTATATATAATATAACTGATACAACTGTTGTACTAGATGAATTAATGACCCGGTAATGATGGTGGATTCGCCATTAGGTACAGGTGACCAAAAACCGTGTGTTATGAAGATCTAGAAGACAGCTATTTAAAGCAGTAACCATCGAGTGGCTGAAATGATGGCGAATGGTTGAACGGTTGAAGCTAAGCGTTTAAATCTAATCAGCTGATTTGATCGCATTTGAGGATGGTTTTACTCATCAACCCCACGGGTGGAGATAAAGTAGACGTCATATCGAATGTAGATAAATACCATATGAAAAAATCGGGTGCTTCAAATGCAAAGGTCGCGCAGCTTTTGGTTACAGGTAACCGAAGGTCGTTTTTCTGGAGATCCAAGGGGAGGTTCAATATATAATATCAAAAAAATGTGAAAATGACATAATAGTAAGTATTCTATGGAACCCGAAATAAGAAGCAACGTGATTAAGATTTACTATTTGTAATAAAAAATGTTAAGCAGCTGGAAATGTTATGTGCACACCAAGCTACACGTTGAATACTCGTCATTAGATTGTAGCGTATGTGTCTGGCTGTTTATCAAACTGGCCATACACAATGTTGTATGTTAAGTATTTTAGATCTAGAATGTCAATTTAAATAATAGATTTGGATAGAGAAATAGAAATAAAGGAGAGTCGAATTTGCGGGGCCGAACAATAATGATTGTTACGCGATTAGAGAATCTATAATATACAATAATTGTAATTGTAATATTTTATACATGTTAATAATAAAACGTGAAGTTCAGTCAGTCTAGTGGTATTTTTACGCTCCCAATAGGAACGATTCCTACAAGATATATCTCAGAACGTTCAGAGATATATAAGACTTAGGTTTGATATAATGGGAGTTGCCTTAAATTCGAGAGAACGTCTGAATCTTTGAATTTAAAGAGCAATGAACTTGACAACGAATCGGCTGGAAGTGGCAAGGGGTTCTAAAGGAACAAAAGTCAAGTATAAAGAATGACAAATAATTTGTCACTTGATTAGAAGCAGAGGGATTCAGTTCCTATCAGCACTTCTTCAACAAACCGTAGACAGAATTGTGACAAACTTGTTAAGTTAAATTTTTGTTTGTGATTTGAAATTTAATTGATATCGTCTGACGCACGTTTAATTTTGTCTCGTTTTTTTTTTTAATTTTTCACAAATAGTTAATGTACAAAATTTTAAAAGTTATTGTTGAAATATTTTTATTTCTCATGTTGTACTTTAACATATTTAAAACTACACTTGTGACTGTTTTTTTTCGAATAAATAAATAAAGATCGGAAGGGGCGGAGCTGCTTATGTATATCGCACCACCCACATAAAAAATATTCTAAGACAAGTACTGATTTTAATTGGCATACACAATAACAGAAAAAACATGTTTATTTTGTCAAAACCCCGAGCGAAGGGTTAAAAGCAGAATCAGGTAATGATGCTAGAGTTTATTTCGTGAACATTGCTGAGATACAGACACCTTAATAGCCTATATGTTAAATGTACCATAATCCACATATGGAAGAAATTTCAGCACGCTTCGCTTACTGACGAGTGTATTTGAGTTGTAAACGTGAAACATTTAGTTTAATGTTAACAGTAGGAGAGCTAACGCAATTTTGAGTAGATATTTGAGACAACATAAAACTTTGTGTAAAATTTGTTAAGCAATGACTGAACACAAAATTGATAACCTGAGTGAAAAGTGATGACCCAGACCTGTAGTTTTAAAATTTCGATTTTTTTTTAATGCTATTGCTTGAGACAATTTGAAATTTCAATGTGAAATAAATTAAATTAATTTGGAACATGTAATTGGGACATTAAGTAAGGTAACTTTATACGTTTGATTTCAATGTTTTGTTTAAAAATGTGATTACAATATTCTATTCGTTTTCATTACGATAGTCATCCAAAAGAGTACCTTAAAAGTTGATTGACCCAACTAGAAAGAATCATGTGCAAACACTTTGGTTGAAACTTGTTAGAACTTATGTGCCAATACGTGGTGGACAGTATTGAGTATCCATTATTACGTTACATCGCTTATCAACGTTTCCCCATCACTATCTATATGTCTAAAGACGAAATAAATTACAAGTATAGAGTAAATTAATTTGACAGCAGCGTTTGGTTTTAACAGAGTCATAAATGTCAATTCACAGTGTTGAAGTGACATTACGCAATTTCGTAGGGCTCAAGACTGGCGCGCGGTGATTTTACGAGAGTGCAGATCGGCACTGAAACTCGGACTAAAACTCGTCATCGCCAGGCACAAACTGAAAATCAGCGCTGCGACGTAAGTCGCAGTATTGGGCTGAGTTGTGGCCCCTTTCGTGGGTGCGGTACAGACCTATACAATTTATATAAATGTGTTTAAGCTCTTAAGTTATTTTTGTTTTGTTGAGTTTGCTATCGTTTCTACGAATTAATATATTTTCTTTGTTTCTTCCTTTCTTTCTTTCATCTTGCACCAGCTAGCTAGAGTAAGTATGTGTTGTTAGACGGTAAATGCAGAAGAAGGCTTCTAGTCAATTCCTACTTGTATGATTACAATTAACATAAATTGATGGGACATTCACGGAAACAGGTTTGGATGCGGAATGTTTAATGCGGAGATTCAAGGCTTTGACACTTCGCAAAGAAAGAGAAAGCATGAATTGCCAAGAAGTTGTCAACCTGACAAGTGATTTTTAAAGAATTGAATATTTGAAGATACTTTCTGTACAAGTTATTGTTGTTGACCAAATAATAATAATAACTGGGACATCCCAGACAGTACCATGTAGTCCCAAACTAAGCAAGTATTATGCTTGTATTATGGTGTACTAGACAACTGATAACATACTTAAATATTGTTTATAATACATACATAGATACTTGTACACCCAAATACGGAACAAATAGACATGTTCAAACACACAAATATTTGTCCCGAGCGGGAATCGAAATCGCGAAACAGACTAGAGAATAACTAGGCATGAAAATATTACTAAACACAGACAGAACCCGCAGCATGTAACACTTATATTGCGGACATTCCGCTTATATATAACTAACAATTCCAATTGTTTTTTTCCTTTTTGCAAAATGTCCAGTTTTCGTACTGAATATCAATGAATCGGTTGGAACTCATACCGCATGATGTTCCAGTTGGAAAATAGCAGAATATTGGCGCATTCGTTTGCGGTTATAAAACCTAACAGACGTTATCGCCAGCAGTTTTCACCGTTTTAATTTAACTTACAAATGGAAAAGATGCCAACGATGGCAACGATTTTATTTCGATTTGAAAATGAACGCGACTTAACTTTTGCATTAAAAAAATAGTGAAATAGATAGCAGCGTTAAGATACGAGTCCTATAATCTCAAATTTTAAAATAAAGTTATTATTAGCTAATGTTACCATTATGGAATGGGTTGATGGCAACCCATCAATGTCCCACTGCAGGGGCTTAGGCCTCCCCTCGGAATGAGGGGGCTTAGAGTTTATTCCACCACGCCGCTCTAATGCGGTTTGACGGATTGTAACGACCGCCATCTATTGATAGCAGACGGGACCGACTGCTTAACGTGCTCTCCGAGGCACGGAGTCAGTGATAGTTAATGTACTTAAGTCAGAAAAAAACTCATTGGAACACGCCCGGATTCGAACCATGGCCACATGGTTTTATATACTTGAAACAGGTTCGCTGCGTTCGGCTCCAACAAGCTCCCTCATCTTGAGGAGAAGCCTAAGCCCCTGCAGTGGGGTATAAAAAGGGCTGATGGAATGGAATAGAAATTAAAAATAAAAGCTTATACCAAATTTATATAAGCTTTTTATATTTGGTATACCAAATTGTAATACCAATAATTTAGTATACCAAATTAAACACTAAAAATAACTAGAAATAAAAATATCATCTAAATCACAGTCGTTGGTACACAACTTTGTAAGTAACATAAAACAAAAGGTAAGTAATATTTTGTTCATAAAAAATACATTATATGTGTACGTACCTACTTATTCTGGGTAAATATTGGTAAAACGTAACATGCAATGTATCATGCCATGCATGAATTTGTCGTACACATCGCTGCAACGTAACACGCCTCCCACAATTTCCATAGTATAGACACGTATGAACGTCTAGCGCGCACGAACCCTGTATAAGTCGTAGCGTACTATGGGTACGAATATTTAAACTTCTTCTATGTGACTAAAGAACGACGAGTCGTTTCTGAAAAATATGTTAATTTTCGCCTTTCGAAAACTCGGTAACAATTACTATGGCAATTTGAGCTTTAGCCCTATCTCTCCTGAACTCAGTTGACGATATATTGTCGAGGGATTGTACTCCAGCAGCAAAGATGTAAAGGCCTGATAAAAAACCGTATTGGATGTGTAATTTTTTTAAAAGAACTATAATTTTGGAACTGTCTGTTATTTTAGGTGAATCATTTGCACCTCATCATCTGCACTCTATTGGTAATATATCTGGGGAACGAATAATTGTTTTCTATATGTTTTGTAATTTCTTTTTTAATTATTGAATTCTTACATAAAAACCAATAGCACTTACCAATTTCTTAGGTTTGATTTTTAATCTAGTTCCTTTTTAGATTTCCGTACCCAAAGGGTAAAAAAATGGGACCCCATTACTAAGACTCCGCTGTCTCCGTCTGTCTGTCTGTCCATCTGTCACCAGGCTGTATTTCATAAACCGTGATAGACAGCTGAACTTTTCACAAATGATATTTCTGTTCTGTGATGATGTTGATGCCACTTTAAAAATAAATAATTAAATTAAAATAAAACAAATATTTAAGGGGGGCTCCCACACAACAAACGTGATTTATTTGCTCGTTTTTGCTCGATATTGATAACGGCAACATAGATTATATTATTCACTTTAATAATTAATAATTAAATTAAAATTATTTATATATTGTACTGTTGTACGGAACCCTTCGTGTGTGAGTCGGACTCGCACTTGGCCGGGTTTTTTTTATAGTAAAACTATAGAAGGTAGTGATAGTACCCAAGAGACGGCTGTAGAATGAGAGGGAGACGAAACAAAAAACAGGAAAATGATATTAAGACAGTAGGAGAACCAATGTGAACCCAACAGAAAAGACACAGAAAAGTGAAAATCTTTAGAGGCGGCCTATGTTCAAGAGACAAGCTGAATTGATTACAGAAATACTAGTAATTTAAGTGTAAGTTTTACATGTAGTTCAATTTCAGTAAATTCTGCAATAAAGGCTATTTTATAATAATAATAATATTTCGGACATGCCACACAGCGCTATCTAGTCCTAAACTAAGTAAAGCTTGTATCATGAGTACCAGACAGTACTTAAATAATCTTTATATATTAGTATGTGATGTCTTCGCTTGGTCTAGGGTGTATGTGTGATGTATACCTTATACGTTATAATAGATACATATGAGATATTTTACACCCAGACACGGATCAAAGAGACATGTTCATGCAAATATTTGTACCGGGCGGGAATCGAACCCGCGACCCTTAGCTCTGCAGTTATGACCTCTAACCACTCGGCCAATCGGTCAGTCAATATTAATATTAATTTTATTATTATAGGTACTATTTACATTAATTAAGCCATTGTGCATTCTCATCATCGTCGAGCGAGGACTGTTTGACCAAATTCAGTAAAACTTCACCCTCCCTCAGTCCCCCACGCATAGTGGCGCCAACTTTTCTTTAGTATAAACAGTTTAGACCGTCTGTATTTTATTGTTAGAGTTTGAAGTTTCAAATTTTATTATGAATCTTAAGTTGACTGCTTCTGTTGCAAATTACAACAAATATTTACTTAATTACCTTTGACAGAGTGAATTCACAGCAAGCAAAGGATACAGCGATTCACGTTACATAATAATATTTCAAAGGACCGACGTTCAAGAGGAATGCTGTACGTGTAGAGTTCAAAATGTCATAGAATAGGCAATATTTTAACTGACGAGCAAATAGATGAATGAGGAATTTTCCTGACTTTTCTATTTTTGTGGATTCGTTTGCGTCACTTAAGACACTTTGTCAGTGAAACGTCAATAAACAAACATGTTGTTAAATTGGACATGAAATTGAATTTCAGAATCTTTTTATTTGAGAACGGATTTTACTTGTGGGCTACACAATGTTCTACTTCATAATGAATATTTCAAAACATCAACTAATGTATATTTGGTCAAAGGCGTATATTTTTTCGCTAATTTTTTTGTTGTCGCTACGCGGTACCTCTATGAACTAGAACATCCATGATGCAAAAGAGACTAATGTAAACTCTGTATTTATTGAATTTTTTGTTATACATAAACAACTTAACCGGTCGGGTTAGAAATTTCTACGGTAGTTATGAAAAATGAATCTAATTATTTTTATTTTGCATCGAAATCACATTATGAAATTTAATATCATGAGAAACTTTCATATCGAAAAAGGGGATTTATTTTGATATTTTAAAATTTTGGCATGGTATTAGGTATATAATAATTGAATTCGTGTTTGTTATTAGTCAATATTGTTATTAATCGTTGTATTACATACATAATTTATATTTTATTTCATTTCTTCATTTATAAAATCATCAAAAACTGTCTCAGTGCTGCCAACTTTAATAGATTCGTAAATCCACCCGGCGCGTCTACAACGAGCCGGAAGGCGAACTTGGCGTAATTTGCCTAATTTGTACTCGCGTTATCTTCAAACAAATGGAGCGAGCTGAGATACGAGACGTCTGCGTAGCCCTGGCGAAACGCCAGCCTCTCACGTTCGCTAAAAACTCGTTAATGCCCTGACGATTTCTATAACAAAGCCGTTTTTTTTGCGCATGCTAGCTTCGTAGCCCTGTTTCACCCTTTACTTCAAACTTGTTGTACAGAATCGTCATTGCACAAATACAGCTTAATTACTAATTTTATTTAAGTAATAACTGCTCCGGTCCCAATTGCTGTCAATAGGTGGCAGTTGTTACAATCCGCCAACCAACACTGGAGCAGGGTGGTGGATTTAAGCTCCAAGTCCTCTCATACTGAGGGGACGCCTAGCCCCTGCAGTGGGGTATAATAGGCTGATGGAATGGAATGGAAAGAACTGCTTCAAGAATTAGTGCAATACTGTACCATATCATAGCTTCTAGAATGAAATGAAATGAAATGAAATGAAATTTATTTATTTAATCATCATACTTATACAATATAATTTTACCAATGACCCCTACACTAGGCTAGGCCTGTTCTGTAGGAGTCAAAAATCAAATTAACAAATGACACAGTAAAGATGCGGCTAAACAATAAGTGGACAATAAATATATATAAAATTACAACTCAAAGGTCCTCCTGTACCGCGAGTGGACAAGAGTAGCTGCGGCTCCAAAGCCGTTGCATGTATATGTGAATGAATGAATGAGGAGATGATGAGATGATGAGAATTAATCATCATTCTATACCATCAGCCCATTAATGCCCCACTGCAGGAGTTTAAGCCTTACCTCGGGATGAGGGGCTTAGAGCTTAATCCACCACGATTCTCCACTGCGGATTGGTGGATTTTTACGACTGCCATCTCTTGATGACAACCGGGACCAACTGCATAACATGCTCTCCGAGAAACAGTCAATGATAGTTATGTACATAAGTCAGAAAAAACTCTTTGGTACATGCCCTGGGGTTCGAACCTTCTAAACAATATGTGCGGGTTCGTTAACATTCGACTATCACACAGGAACTGTTAATATACATACATTTTTAACTATTTCAGTAAAAACACGATCTGGCCACTGCGGATACTTTAATTACAAGTATAATATGAAATTTTAAATGGCGTGCAAATGTGTGCGTGATGTCCATAGACCGAATAAAAACTATCACTGAACAACGAATGAAACACTGCAATGCTGGCGGTCGATAGATTTCCTGTGGTATGTTTTCAAGTTGACGCGTGCGTACACATAACAAGCTGACTTACTAGGGGTGCGTCAGTAGTTAGTGCGCAATGCTACTTCCGGGTATTCCAGGGTCATGGTGAAACTGGCAACTTTTGATTTTAATACAAACTAATGTGTAGTAATGAAGAATGATTTTACGAAAAACAAACTATCTTGTTGAATAATCTAATTCCAATCAATTCTAATTCTTTTATGTGATATATAGACACAATAGTAAATTTAACAGCATTTCATTATTTGCTCGCAGTCTAATCGTTCTATGTAACAACATTTTTAACGACAGAGAGGTTATGGGTTAAGCTTCCGTACAAACGAAACAATGCTTGTGATTATTAAAGCTCTTCCCGTACAAACAAACAAAACTTTGCACCAAACAAAGCTTCGCCGATTATATTGTTGATCTTATCTAAAGGATGAGCTTTTGAGACTGTTTATGGGAATGAAAAACAATATGCGACCTTGATGAGATATTTTCGTCTTAAATAGGGATTTGCTTTATATAAATACGTTTCGAGTAATTTAAGATTAATTTACAAACTGGTTTCTATCTCTTCTATCAATTTATATTTTTCTTCTTACTAATCCGTATATATGATATAAATAGCAGTCTCATCGCACGTGTTTTATAATATAGGGTACGTGACGTCAAGCTCCGTAAATAAAAAAATCATTGTTCAGCGTATTATACGGTTTAGATATATATGGGTATTGACCGCTTATACTAAAGTCCAAACCAGTGACCCCAGTGTCGCAACATTTTCCGATCATTTTTCACCGTCATTTATTTTTATTGAGAAACAATATTTCTGCTTGCTCAGTACACGTGACATCGTACGGCCCAAATACTTTGGACTCTCGGATGACACCAAACGTTTTGTGATTGGCCAAAATATAAAATACAAAACGTATAAAATTCCTAGCAATAACCTGAATCCTTACCAGTAGAAACACCACCTCACTCAGGTACGCAAGTCCTTGTCCAGACTTGTGTTCTATAATATTTAAATAGTTTTTGTATAAAGTTTATTAAATTTTTTTTATTATTAAATTTATTCTTGTTTTACTACAACATCTACTGGTCGGCGAGGCGCAGCTGAGGACACGACAACCTTCCTTTCTTTCTACAAGTACAAGAGTCAGACAGATGTCAACTTTTATAGGAAGTGTAATCCCATCCGTTTATACCCCTATAGATATGAAAAGATAATAGCACATGATATTTTATGAGTGGCCTACTGCAAGCATTCGGAAAAGTAGAGAAAAGCTTTATTATTTGTACAAGGACAAAATTTTGAAGTCATCAAAAATTTGTTAAATTTATAAAACCCTTATTCTATCATATTATGTTTTTTTTTTCTTACTATAATATTTGTTTTATATTTATGAGAGTATCATGCGATGTCGGTCACATCCGACACGTATGTTCTTGAACCATATACCGACTAAATATGTAGTACAATTGTTGTAAAAAATCAGTCCACCTGAATTTATCGTCAAATCAAATATATTATAAGTACTAATATACTGCGATATTTCTATGCTGACGTTGAATATAAACGAGTTGACAACATCCCATAGAGACCAGATCCTGAACGGACCCTAACATCTATATGCAGCTCATAGTCTAAGATCACGAACTGTCAAATCTTGTGAACCCCTCATTCTTTTTCCAGGCGAAATATCGTTCGTATACTATAAAATAGTACATTATGATACAAGTACTGTAAGCTGCATATTATGGTCGAAGTATCTACAGGCACGAGACGAAGCCGAGTGCTTATAATAAACCGATGACTAAATTGTATATAATAGCCAGCTTACTGAGTACGAGCATTAGACGACGTTTTTCAATACATTTCCGATTAAAATTAGGTAGATACTTCAAATGTAATAGTAATGGCGGGAACTAAGGGCGCGAGTGGGTTGCTTTTCGCGGTTTACGCATGCGTTACAAACAGAATGCTCGTTTGTGATTGGTGTAAAGCATACAGAAGGTGTAAAGTAAGGAGGCTTAGTACTGTAAAATACAACATTACGGTATAAGTTTCGATGTCAATCAGTAAATAGTTTTCCAATTACATTATACGTGACCGTTTTTTTAAATATTAAAATAGATATTATAAGCTATCCTTAATAGATAGACATATGTCATCACGGACATTTAGACCTATAAAAGAGGAATAATTCCTCCACGCATTACTTTGTTATAATTACACGGGATTAAGCAGTATTTACGATAAAAGCTCCCAGTTGGCTTGATTTTTTTCGACGTCCTCAACAATCATAATCATAATCTTTATTGCTGCATAATAATCATCGTCATATTTCAACTAACTCGCACAAAACATTAATGAATTATATACATAAACCTTCCTTTTTAATCACTCCGTCCATTGTTGACTACCGGACCGTATTAAAACCTGTTCAGTAGTTTTTGAGTTCATCGCGTTCACAGACAGCTAGACGCGGTGGAGGCCTTTATTTTACAATATGTAGTGATGAACAATATTTGGAAAAAGAGTGAGGGGTGTACAAGATAGGCCGAGATCTTGTACTGTCAGGAAAGAATTAAAAATAATAATAATCTATTGACAGGTGACCTTTGAGCAAGGAATACCTTGTTCAGAGGATCAGTGTCGCAATACAGCGTGGCAACAACGCGGCAAGTATCCTTGGCACCCTGAACCTGTAGTCTCTTTAAAATTTTCTCATTTATCTTTATTTAGATGGTATTTTTAATTTATAGGTATTTTTAGTTTTCTTTTTATTTAGAATTTAATTTTGAATTTACTTATAAAACTATGAAATTAGCAAACATAATAACATATTAAAAAATTTCATATCACTTAGTGCTTTATATTGTTTTATTCATTTTTAATACAAAGGTCACGGCTTTGATCATCATAGGCGTATCGACCAATGAGTTTTTAACTAATAAAAACTTAATTCAGTAAACGTCACGTGTAATGAGAAAATTCCTGATCCATAACAAAATAGCCGTCGATGCCGAATCAAAAACCAATATACATCGTTTAATGAAACCACAATGTCCAATTGAGGTGTGTAGCGACATGTTGAAGCGTGATAAACGCACAAAAAGAGGCATTAACTCGCGCTCCCGATGGGCGCTATCCATATCAGAGCCAATTTCCTCTGAGCTATTGAATGTTCCGTGATTCCGGAAATATTTATACTTCGCGTTTTGGTCCCGAAGCATCCCGGGGGTGGATTCGACCGGGAATTCTTTGTGTGAGGATTAAAGGTCAATGCACACGGATGCTTCGCGACGTCACAGAATTAATCACAACCAATTTTTAGACGATATACACATTATAGGATTCAAACAAGTGATACTAATATTAACATAATGAAAAAGTGTGTTTGTTTGTTTGATTGTTTGTCTTTTAATTCACGTCGTAATAATAATAATAACAAAACTCTTTCATACGAGGTCCATAGATGTTAGTAACAAAAAAAACCTTATATTTATTGTTAGTAATACACATTTTAGCCTTTTGTCTAGAAAATCAAAACAGGTGCGGAATACGGCCACACCGATGCTACACAGTGTCAGTAACAGTGTGCAGTTTCATCCAACCCAAGATCATCGGCGATTTCCGGTGATTAATAGAATAACGAAATGACGTGATTGTTGGTATGTATAATATACAATGTTTGATGTGTAATAATACGGATGCGATAGTGGCACATGGTTCGCTAATTGGACAAAAAATACATGATGTTCAGCGCAAATGATTTTCGTATCATTTTATGGGAATCAACCCAGTACAAACTGTGGCCCTTCGCTACATCTGACGACCCTTAAAACTAAAATGTAGACAATTCGCGATATTCAGGACAAATGTTACTTTCCCTAATAGTATATAGATAAGTAACAAAAGTGACGATAATTAATTATTACAACATTATTAAAAATTTGTCTTATATCATTGAAAACATCGTCATTATTTTTATTCCTGGTAGACAACGTTAGATGTCCATTACACTCTGATTGGCGTCAAGTTGAAAAATATATCAATGAAAACTCGTTTTTAGAAATCTCAACCTCAAAAAAAAAATGGAACCCTTATAGTATCACTTTGTTGTCCGTCTGTCTGTCCATGTGTCAAAACCCTTTTTCTCAGGAACGCGTGGAGGTATCAAGCTGAAATTCATATCAAATACTCAGGTCTACTGTCCCTTAAAGCTGTGAAAAAACCAAACTTCTAAGCCAACGCAATCAAAGGATACAGCCGTTTATGCTGCATATTTTCTATACCCGCAAGCGAATCAAAACCTACAGGGTACTTCCCGTAAACTCAGAATTTTGACTAATTTTTTTCATAATTGTTACTAAAATATATTTTCAAGTAAGCGGCGTTTTTGAGATATCATATATGTATATTAAAACATACACATGTGACGCTATCTTTATTTTTATATAGTTGCATTAGGATGTTTGTATTTTAAGCAATACTTATTCCTATGAAATAATATATGTTACGTGTTTGAAAGCTTATATTTTTTGTTTTAAATTAAGTCATTAAGATTCATTCGTGGCGGCTCTAATGACAGCAGCGCCATCTGTTGTAAAGAAGAATAACTAGTTAATTAAGCGCCATCAGTCTGATAAAGTATAGCAACTAATTAGATTCCAGTATCTTTTATCTACTGCATCGCCATTGACTAGTATCTTTTTCAATGTTGGATAGAATATTAAAAAAAATGGAAATAAAAAGTATTTTCACATAACTTTGTTTTTGATATTGATTTTCCTAAGAAACAGTCTTTTTATTTTTAAACAAATAATCAATGGTGTGGGTCAATACTGTGCTTAGTTCTATGAATCCACGACAAAAGTACCATTATGTGTATATATCAGCTTTTATTATATAAACGGAAAATCCGGATATCCTGTGTATTAGAAAAATGAGAACGAGTACGAGCCAATACTGAAAAATGCTTTGCGGTGTATTTTCCCTTTGAGATGTCTCGCTAGCTTTAAGTTAAATGTATTTTTATGCCACTGACAAACTACTGCTTTATTTCAGCCCAAGAAAAATATCAGATTGCATTTTTCAAAGGCCGTGATTAGAAAAGGCTTTGTTTTAGTTTTTGTGGGGATTTACGGAACGTTAAATTCCTACAGTAATTTTTTTAACGTCGACAATATTGAAAAAAGGAAATCGCCGGTTTCGGGTGCATTAGGCGTTTCGACTGTAACACAAATCATATTAGCGATCATTTATTAAATTCAATTTATGTTTATGACTTCATGGCCTCCTCTTCTTTTCTTGTCATCCCCTCATCTAACTAAAATGGGAAGCTGACAATAAATCATAAATTGTTTAGCATTTAGGATATTCAAGTACGCCTATATCTCGTACTATTTCTAAGGTGCCTTCTTTAAATTTATTATTCCGCTATCCATCTCATAGCCTAAGAAACCCCTCGAGCTTTGTTTTTAGTGTTATAATAGGCATATATTTTTGCCACCTTCCATTGATTCTGATTTTTCACATGCAGATGTCTTATAAGAGTCGCCATACAATTTTGTAGAGAAATTATGAAAACTAAATTAATAAATGACTAATTAATTTTAACTTGATCTTCTACAAAAATACCTTTAGCTTTCTCTTACCCCAGGCTTATAAACTTGAAAATGACCCTGACAAAAAAGGCCACCTCTACTCTTCCCGCCCAAAAATGCCCATCACGCTAGCGACGTTACCGCACTATATGCTCAGCGAAATGCGCTGAACAAGAAAGAAGCCGGAGCGCCCATCTAGACCACTCTCTTTTAGACGGCAGCCTATTTGACAGACAAATGTTTACATTTCCGAACACCAAAGTCCTGCTGTTTCAATGACAACCGGTACAAATCATAAGCCGATATCAAAATGGCCTATTTAGCATGTTTGTTCCATACGGCCGCCTCAGCCGCTGAGCTAGGTGAACGTTGAATGCCTCCTAGATGTGAGGGCGCAAATGTGCTGACACAAGCCACATCCCAAAGAAGGCACCGTTCCTTTTGCCATATGATCAGTGTCAGACCATTCGGCCGCTTCCCGTCCGTACGACATGATCCAAGCTGCTCTAGGACACAAGGCACGCTGGCAGAAATGACTACTCCCCGGATTCTGTCATTTATTTCCTGATGCCGAAAGAACCGCCCAGTGGTCCTGGAACAAGAAAGGCATAAAATAAATAAAATATTTTCCACTCCTTTTTTCAGAACAAACATAAGTTTTCAATTCCCCTGTGTAGAATGTTAAGCAATACAATTCCTCCCGAACTCGTGAACCAGGTACTGACGTCCACCGTGGCTCGTTTGACACTTCCAAGCGGAGACTGCAAGAACTGTCACGCCGGAGGTCTTAGCTTGTGCCACCTTTTGGGTTAAATTGTTTGGAACACAGTAACTACTTAAAGCACCATACACCAATAATCTACATTTTATGTATACCATAAGTGTCCATATATATTAGAATACTAATTTTATTACTTTATGAATATGTCATGTAGCTGTGCTTTAATAAACAAAAAAATAAAACTTGTGTGAAATACAGAGAGGTAAAAGCAGCTAAATAGTGACTCAAATTAAAGCCTAGATATTCCCTTGATTACTAAAATATTGTATATTATAATTTCGTTCTTAAACCACTGTAACTATTCGTTTATCAAACCTACAGTAGCCAGATGTAAACGCTAAAAAATGTTGAGTTTAACGAAAAGGTAGTGCAAAAACATCCGCCTGATTGCTAAATCCGAGCCGCCATGTAAAAGGTTTTTTTACAAACACTCAAATGCAACGAACACATCGCGAAAGGGGAATAAGTAAAACCTTTTAAAAAACTCTATGGACAAGCGTCTTCATTAGGTAAAAACGGGCGAAGTGGTACAAAAAGTGAAAAGCGAACTATTGCATCGAATAAGCCAGAACGACAATTTTTAAACTTCATGTTGTTGGAATACGGTTTTACGTTTACGTTTTTTCGAGCACTTGCTTTGTCCGAGAATCAAAAACCGGTTTATGGTCTTTAATATACCTACCTAAATGTTGGGCTTGAAATTATTCACCTGAAATGACTGACCGATTAGCTGAGTGGTTAGAGACCCTAACTGCGGAACCAGGAGTCGTGGGTTCGATTCCTGCCCGAAACAAATACTTTTTGTTCCGTGTCTGGGTGTAAAAGTATTTATATATGTATATGTTATAAAGAATATTTAAGTACGTGTATAATTTGTCTAGTACCCCATGATACAAGTATAATACTTGCTTACTTTGCGACTAGATGGCGCTGTGTGGGATGTCCCAGGTATTATTATTACTCAAGGTATTCAATGAACCAAAGACTAGAAATTAGTGCTCAAGTTCGACTCGCGCGAGTGCGTTCGACAATACGGGTCACCGGCGAACCGTAACTTTCGCGCCATTATCTATCAAAATGTTAGTTATTTTTACTACAAAATTTATATGAAATAGCAAGATAGCGGACTGCATGGCTTGCTAATAAAAAACAATCATCAAGCCCACCAGCCGCCCGTACAGCCTGCTGCACTAGTATAGGTTTTCATAGTTATAGTGCCGAGACACGCACATATAGTTAGAGGCGCGGCAGTTGGCGGGCCGCATGGCTTGCCAAACTTCAAAATTCTATATATGGGTGGCAGTGAGAGTGTTAAATGAGTACTTTGTGTTTTAATGTTAAAAAAATAATTACTTAACAGTCTCCATTTTACATTTAAACTAAAGAGATACATAGCGGCAAAAAACGACACGAGATATGTATATAATGATTTGTCGAAATTGTCTAACAAGTTTGAATACCTCAAAAACGGTGAGGTTTTAATCGAGGTCGCCCTTTGGTAATTTTCTTTGTATTTGCAATATCGGTTTCGCAAGTTGAAATCCATACCATTTGAAAAAAATGGGGTATGGCATCAGGGCCCGAACCCTTGGTACCATACATATATATATTCATACATACAGTCATACAGTACGTGCCCATACATTTAGGGGGGGGTGAGATTTTCAAAATACCACCCTTGATCACAGGGACGGGGGGAGTGGCTAAGGACTTCGTCACGTAATCAATAAGAAAAGAAATACTTTAAGAAAATAATTCTGAATAAGAGACAAGAAAAACTTGTTTTGTAAATCATGTTCCGGTTAGAATATGTTTTTACACATATATTTCACTTGTAATTGAAGACTACGTGAAAAATATGGTGGGAAGGGGGTCTTGGCATATACGAAGGGTGGTCACCGAGGGGGGGAAGGGTTGGAAATAAAAATCACATCACATAGTATGGGTACGTTCTCTAACGTCTAAAGATTTAAGTAGGTACAATAATAATAGTATCTCATATACAAGAAAGAATGCTAATGAGATTCCTATCTCTACGTATAAAGAAACAACGTACACTTTATATAACTGTTAGCCATATTTCAATGCGATAAATGTCAATGTATGCTTTCTATAATTACAAGTTATCTGCAAGTTTCATTCAATACCAGCTGGGTCGCTATACTCGATTGGCTGCATTCCAAGACATGAATAGACGAATTAAATTATGTCTTACTGGAGAAGAATTCTCAAACACATAGTGTGCAAGTAAACGTGCCACTTATTTGTACAAGTAAATAATTTCTTATTCCTATTTCCTATACTTGTCCCCATAGTATAGGTTCACGAAAAACATTGCTCGGTGATAAAAACGTATATAACTTTTGACCTTATTTGACAATTCATTTTTTAAAAAAAAATCAATTTTTATTTTTTTACAGGTGTCGAGTTCAAGTGTGTTCAGACCCATAAGAATTAGTATTATTTCATTTTTGACATTATCAGTTCCTGATAGTAATAGGAAGTTTCTACTAAAATTCTTCGATTGCCCCACGAGCGCCTTACACAATTGTTTGATGGTCGATAGTCGTAAATTTCAAAATCGGCTAAATGAGTAGTGAATAATTGAATAGTGGACATCGAACTGACATATTTCAAGTATTGTTGATTTTCAATTTGTAAGGTTTTTTTTTTCAAGATCATTTACTTTACATTTGATTATATTAACATATATTATATTATAAGAGATTTTATTAGATTATATTAAACTACATTAGATTATATTGAATTATATTAGATTATTTAGGTATTATACTTATGAATTCAACGATGTCTCCCGCGCATTTATTATTATTAATAATATTAGTACTACTTAAAACACGAAATATCGTTGATTTAGTAACTATTTAAAAATGTATTAAATGTATTATAAAACTATAATTTATGTAAGTACCATTCTTGCAACGTACCGTAATTATTACTGTAAATTGTACCTTTCAATTTTAATTATTTACCTATAAATATGCCCAAATAGTCTTTCTTCATCTTCACTTCACTTCATCAGCCCATTTTTACCCCACTGCAGGGGCTTAGGCTTACCCCAGAGTGAGGAGGGGGGTTTGGAGCTTAAATCCACCACGCTGCTCCACTGCGGGTTGGGGACTGTAACGACCGCCATCTATTGACAGCGTCCGAGACCGACTGCTTAACGTGCCCTCCGAAGCACAGAGTCAGTGATAGTTATGTACTTAAGTCAGAAATAGTCTTTGATTATACAATATATACTGCAGAATCGCGTAACGACGTGCCAATAATTATTAAAATAATTATAATTAAATACAAATCCCGTTTAATCCCGTTCACACACAGTAGATGATCCGCCACTACGCGGACGTAGTGATGGAATACGCCGAGCGTTGGCGGGTGCCGGGTGCACATTTTCGGGTAACGTAAGTTCGGCCGGACGGAAGATCGGCAACATCGCTTCTAGTGTATTTCATTGTAATTGGTTGGTCAGACTGTGCGTATATTCGGCGTGCGTAGGTTGTGGTTTTTCGTAAAAAATGTTTAACACAGAACGTTTCTCAACTAACTAAACATACGTTGAGTGTGACCGCTTCAAATACCAACCGAATACACGCGACATATCTTTGGCGACGTATTTTCGGCATAATCTGACTTGGCCCTTAACACAAATAAAAATACGGTAGTATAGCGATAATAACGACCACGATGTTTTTTCGAGATTGTGGTCGAATAATAATAATAAATTAAATTAAAAATCATAATAAAGAATAATCACCTCAACGCACATTTTCCTATCGTAGAGGACATAAAGAAAAAGAAACATAGACATGGCATAGACTAATAATTTTAAGTAATCATAATTTCATTTTATAACTTGCTCTAAATGTATCAGTTTAAAAAAATATCTATTTTTAATCTCACAATCCTCAAATCTATACATTTAAACATATAATAAATAAATAAAAACATATAGTATTATCGCCGATTCTCCGTTTCAAATAAACAACTTTTTTGTAATTTTTGTCTTTTTATTGGGTAGTTTCTTTGTTTATTATAAAATATGGAGCTTTAGTATGAGTAATATTAAGTGTTTATTTCATCAAAATTGAACTATGGAATCAAAAAATATTCAATTTTTAAAATTAGTCAGAGACTTCATAGCATCACGCGGCCGCGCCGCAGCGCCGTGTCACGCGTACTCGGTGTTGCCGGGCCGGGGGCAGTATGTCGCGGAGAGTACGTCTCAAACTTTATGGTGGATCGGAATACAACGCTAACTGTGCTTGCGCAGGTGTTGCGCAGGTCAGTCATATACCCCTCGCTCCACTGCGTCCCGCTACACCTAAAACTGGTTATTGCGACGCGACTAGTGCCTGTGTTCGGATCCGCCATAAAGTTTGATTGGAATTGTATTAAGTAATGAACTTGAAATGTGATTGGTAAAACAACTCACAATCTTACAATTATTTTGTTGATAAAGAAGCGTATCGCTTTTCTGTCAATTTTTATTAATCAAATCTTAGATTACAATTATATCTGACAATAAATTTCGCGCAATCTAATCTGATGACTAAATTTTAAGTACGACAAGTGCTTACACTAGCAAAGTTTGCCTTTGGAGATTGATTTGATATCTGAAATCAAATTATTTAAAATTTCAAGTGAAACAAGTATTTACACTAATTAGCAAGAGCTCCCGTACTCTGCGTCTTCGAAGACAGTCAATAGAATTGGGCGCAAATTATTATAGACACAAGAGAAACGATATGTTTGCTTGTCTTTCTATATTAAATCTCATGCATATAAGTAAAATTTACATGTTAAACAATTAATGTACGTATATATAATATGTAAATATTCGTTCTATTACTCGCACCGTGTGGAACTGGCTTAATATAAGATCGTTTGATAACTTTCATGAATAGAAAACCATTGAGTAGTTTTCAATTCCCTCGACGCCTTCTAAAAGAAAAATTATAAATCTTTGAATTGAAAAAAAAAATTACTTTTCCATCAATGACTTTAAATTGTTAGGGTTTCAAATTGTAACTCGGAAATTTTATTTAATCATCGAGTCCGTCAGTCTGAGAGTTTTCAAGGTGATAAATGTCCATGTATTACCAACCAATGGACATACATAGGTCTTTTTATGACCATTTTGCTTACAATAACATTTCCATTATTTCCTCAAATAAACAAAATATAAAAGGACGGTCGTCGCGTCTCTCTGTAGTTATTCCTTTATGATATTAACGGTATAATGTTTACACGTATATATGTAATGCATAATTTAAAAATAACTCATATGACTGTAAGTTCGTAATATCAATAACAGGTTTTGGGCGCTTTGCCGCACGGTACTGATTTAGATGATGTGTTTTTTGTCGTTATTTTTAGTTTTTAATTTAGTATAAGTTTTTCATTAAATTAGGTTTACTTTGAATATTATCATACAGTGCAATGATATAGGTATTTATGTTGTATAATTACTTACAACATACATGGATATCATTAGTAAAAGAACTTCCATTTTTGTAACTGTGTAATCTCTACTCCATAACAGGTTTTCATACCTTTTAATATAATAATAATCTCTTTTTCCAATCAACGTTACATTTATGTTTAAGAACAAAATCAAAGGACCATACAATGAACCTAATGCTACAGTGAAAGGCTAAACTAGAACCGCCTGTATTATAGGTACCAGCACCCCTCTCCTGATCTCCGGATTAAACATGGTTACAGTTTTTAGGACAATCATAAATTTAAAAATGTAAATGATAACACAAGAATCAAAAGTATACAACAAAAGTATACACAGTTTTAATCTACATCGACTACTTAATTTCATTATTATTATAGATTAATATTGAAGCGTATTTTATACAAAATCCATACCAAGTTATTCCCCATGTCGTGCTGGAAAAAACATACGTAACGTATAGATTTCTTATTTTCACATTTACATTCCGCTTTGAATGTATTGAGTTGCATTTTTTTTCGTAATCCTCGTATTTTATGATGTTCTCGGTCATCCATCTATCTCTCTATCGATAATTTAGATAATTTTCATAATATTCAAAAACTCAAATTACACTGTACACAACAGAAAAAAAAATTACAAAAAATGGCCACACTCAATCACTGTCTATTGAAGTTTTACAACCGAAATTTTAATAATACTTGTTATTGTATTCACTTACTTACCCAAACCATATAATCAATAATTAAGATTTGTGCAACATACCGACCCAAATCAAAATTATCATGCTTCTTTTAAAATTGATAAGACAAAATGGTTGCCATAGATAGTGGGCATTTTTCAGATTTACATATCAATAAATTAAAAAAATCATTTACTTTTTTACTTTTATGTATATTCGTATGAGTCAAGTTGTGGTAAAAAAAATGTTGGGTTTTGTACCATAAATAAATAAACTATGATTAGTTGATTCTTATTACCTAGTCTATAATTATGTCCGATTAAAGTTGAAGTTAAAATCAGCCAAAATTCTCCGTTCCATATAATCTTTTTAGTGTTGTTTCCTTACCTAATTAGTAAAAATATCAGTATTTCAAATTGTTTCTTAACGCTTCAAAGAGAACCCGATATAAGCACACACTTAAACTTAAGTCAACATTATAATAATTTCTAAGATTAGATTGTGTAACGTACGCATATATAATTTTCCAAACGCACCAACTGTTTGCATAATACATACCCTAAGCCAGTGGAATATTTAATGGGATGGATTTTGCAATTCCTAAACTGTCTAAACCGAGTTCACGGGATCTAAGTTATTAAAGTCTAGACTCGGTGCGCTCCGAAATACGAATATGAATTGCTAACACCGAATAAACGTGATTTCCAGATGAAAATTGAAACTGATTGCAGTCTGTGGACTTGGAAATTTAATATTTACGGGATCGTAAGTTTGATTTAATAATAAATAATTCAACTCAAGTTTCGACTTGTGTTTGTCTTTGATTCTGTGTAATTTTATTACCCTTATTATGGATTTGTACTACATATACACCGTTTTCGACTAAACGTAGTCCAAACTATATATTCCAACTAAATAGAACGTGTAGAGCTGATCAAACTAAACAAAAAGTTTCAATTGAGCAGATGGCGCCAACTAACGGTTACCGAGAAAAACATATTTAAAGTTGAACTACGTCGAACATCTCGTATATAATATATACCGCTTGTTCAATTGAACATAGTCTGTATTTTCACATAAATATAATGTATATTTTATTAAATAAGAAAATATGCCCGCTCAATACATTCGTTAAGTATAACATATAAATAAACATATATAATATGAACTACAGAACTTACTACTTTCACCGACAACCCCTATAAATCTTCGACCTTTTTCATTTTTAACTAAAAACTGGAACTTTGTCCCCCGAGTCCAGTATCTACGTTTTCCTTTAACAAAATTACTCCTAAAGCACGACCAGGCAATGAATCCAAGCGCTACATGACTTCAATGGATATATTCAGAAAAAGAAAATCAAATTAGTGAGCTACATCGATTGCTGAAGTAACAGTCCCACCGTTCTCTTGCAAGGCATATTCGTTTCTAATGAGAAATTAAAAACGATGCATCTTAGAGCTTAAAAATTTTTCCTCAAAGATGTAAAATAGGGACTGAAAATTTGTACAAGAGTTGCGTCATTTCTAAGGTTAAAACAATAAAACACATTCGGTTAGAAAACAAGAAAAAACGAGTAACAACATTTTTGGAAATATAACTTATTTTATTTTATTCTCTTTGGGTGATTTACACCATTCAATTCAACATACAATAATTAAATAATACATCTTATTATGCCAATTATTCACATTTAGTATTTTATGTTATGAAAAACGAAGCAGACACATAGGCATATTTAATTATTGTATAAAAACATAGATATAAGAATTTTATAAGTAATTAAGATAGTGTTGTGTAAAAGCTGTTCTCGTCGCCGCGACGCTAGTGTTCAACAGATCAACGTCTGTATGTAATTAGTGCGTGTAATGGGCTTATGCAGTAATTCTATATTTTTTAATACTCTTTTGTATGTACGTAGACCGAGTAATGCCAAAAGTTCAGGGCAATCTACTGAACCATTCCCCACTTTCATTAGCAGAAAGCGGAGTGGCAGGAAATAAAAGTGCTTGCACGTACTATGGTAGTCTGGTAGTGTAATCTGGGCTCGGTATTGTAAATGTCTCATATATTTCTTCTGTATTATTTCAATACGATTTATGTAAACTTCATACTGTGGGTTCCATATCTGAGATGCGTACTCTAAATGGCTACGAACGAAGGAACAATATAATATTTTAAGAGTCTTTATACTTTTAAAGTCGGTTGATGCTCTCAGAATAAAAGCAAATCAAATCAAATCAAAATATCTTAATTTCGTAGTTTTGTAACATAATCTTGAAATACGTCATAAAAGTGAATTTTATTACTTTGTAGAAGAACGTCACCACAAAGACGCATTCAAAATGCTGGTTCTTCTCAGAAGAATACGCAAGAAACTGAGGGACGCTCTTTTTAACAAAATTATAAATAATTTTTTAACAATAAGTGCTTAAAGAATAATATTATTGAAACAAATTGATAGGCGAGCGGCTTACACTAATGGATTTTTATGATTTAAGTAGTCTGATACTTTATAATAAGCTTTTGAATAAAGCTTTCGTTTTATTGTAGTTTTAAACTTGTTAAAGGGTAGATCTTGAATGTCAGTTGGGATCTTATTGTAAAAGCGTATAAATTGCCCTTTAAAAGATTTCGTGATTTTATTGAGGCGGCTGACATGATTAGCAAGTTTATCTTTGTTTCTTGTATTAACATAATGCCGATCACAATTTTTTTTAAACAATACAATATTTTTTTTTACGTACCTTATGTTTTCAAATATATATTGTTTTATAGATTTTGATGCCTTTCGCACTATTTTGTTTACATGTTTCTCGAATGTTAGCTTGCAGTCATGTAACACTCCAAAACGGACAAGTACGAGTGCGACTCGCCCACTGAGGGTTCCGTACGAATTTGTATGTATATATGACATGCATACCGTTGCTTAACCTCGACGATTGATTATAAGTACGTAAAAAAAACTGAAGAAGTGAGATATTTGCATGATTCTTTCACTATTCTTTTCTATTTAGCTTAAATTTTAATAATAGCAAATAAAAAAATTGTAGTAAGAGAAGTAATTGTGTGTAGTTTTTTTTTTTTTTCATGAACCGGTGTGATGAACGCTGATTTCCACATAGAGAATCTTCCTTCCAGTACAGAACGCTTCAAAAGAATAGCAAAGGGTTCCGAAAGTTTTTCAGTGCAGTTAAATAAAAATGACTTGAAATATAATTTTTTTTCTTGGAAAAATAGTGAAAGAAAGTTTGTATAAGAACTCTGTCATTTATAAGCTTAAAATAATTAAAATTATTTAAATATATCGGTTTTGGTAAATGTGTAGTTCAAAGTGGCGGAACTGCAGACAGAAAGCTAGTGTAAGCGTCAGTGTTTTCATTTCTATCATTTTAGATAATTTTATTGCTTTGTTAATTTTTGCATTAAGAACGTTTAAATTACGTTTTAAATTTTACTAAACTGAGGTAGGTATATCATATTTTAAATGTAAAGCTTAGATTAGAAATAATTAAATTAATTGGCTTACAAGAACTTTGTTTTATTTTATTTTCTCATCATCCAGTTCAAACTTAAACGAAGTTAAAGATCTTCAGTTAATTAGCATTGGAGAGCTCTCAATCAGATAAATTTTAACTAAGCCCAAACTATACTTATTTAAACTTTCTTCTCTAAAGAATAATTAAATATATAGGTTAAACATTATAACTCTACTGCAAACGTTCAATGATGTCAAACCAAAATCAATCAAATTCTTAGTTTATTTGGTGAATGATTGTCCGGGCCTTTATGTAAAATATATGAGTGGTATATTTCTATACACTATTCACGAACATAAAATATTATTGTTTCTACACCAGAAAAAAACTACCGAGCAATAATAATATAATGATATATAATTTATCAATAATAATAATAACGTACACATCATAACAACGTCTAAGCCCTAAACTAAACATTTGCTTGTGTTTAAGGTAGGTACCAAGCGAAGACACAACATACATATAACAACCAAGACCCAGTACCGATATCAATATTCATCATATAAATACCGACCCAACCTGGGATTCGAACCCGGGACCCCAAGCTTCGTAGGCAGGGTCGCTACCCACTAGGCCAAGTGGTCGTCAATATCAATCACATCACGCTACTATCAACTTTACAGCCTACTACTCATATGTTTTTATAAACATATAATCTTAATAGATACAATTCATTAAAGTGGTGATGTCTACGCTATACACTTATACGATATACACAACCTCGATACTGATCATCGACACTTCCCATCACTAGTCTGGTTTCCGAAAGTACAGTGAAAAACAAGGGAGAACCCATTTAATTTGAAGGGTGTATGCTGGAAAGCTCTAGAACGTGAGAGCCATCAATAGCATATAAGACGCAATTAACAAACTGTCAGATCTAATTGAAATAGTCGTGTGATGACTACGAAGTGAAATATCATGTTCAGAATAAATAACGAACTGTCAGTGTACAAGACGCCTGACATGCGATGTTTTATAAGACTGAAAAGAGTGTACGTCGCCATTTTGTAAATGTTACGGACTGTTGGTTCCACTGCTTAATTCCACTAGTGGGTCCAGTTGGATTTCGAAGTACTTATGGATTTGTGAATACTGTTGTCTCCACTTTATACTGTTGTCTCCGCTGTTGGGTCGCTGTCATAATTTTATTATCGAACTAGCGACCATCTCCGGCTTCGCCTGCGTGGATTACATGTTTTTAGATATAGTAATAAACTTAATCACTTCTTATTAGAAAAATAGGGAGATCCATTTCCTTTCGGTTATTCTCATACATTTTATCATGTTTTTCTACGCTTTTCATTTGTCATTTCAAAACTGATGTGATAATTCCGAACAATTACGCGTATAGTAAGAAAAAGCCAGTTACTTTCTGAAAAGTCCTCTACCAATGAAAGTCCCATCATAATTGGGTGAAGCGTTTCAAAGAACGACCCGGACGGACAAACTTAAAAAACGTGTATTTGTGCAAAGACACATATCGCACCTTCAGTACGAAAGTGGCCTATAATTAAAAAATTTGGATTTAACTTTTAGCAATACATTTTGAACATTTTGAAAAAAGTATCTGTTCTACTCTCACTATAAAAAGCAACATATCTGTATTAAAATAAGGCGATATGTTTAAGTCCTCTTTTTAAAAGACGGTATTTAACCGATATGCTGAAAGATCCTTTTTAAAGTCGTTTTCTCATTCTAACATTAAAAAATCTTCATTTTTTAGTCAGGTCACTTTCGTTCTGAAGGTGCGATATAAGCTTCAATAAAAGAGTTTATTGTTTATTTTGAAGTCACAGACAGACATTTAAATTTTAATAAAACTTGTTAGTAGGACAATGAGCCCAAAATTTTATCTATTACAACGAAGATCGTTGGTTCCATCATGTAAGTAGAGACATGAGTACCTACTTGAAAAACTTACTGGACCCACTGGTGAAACCGAGCAGTCGAACCAGCAGTCCGTAAAAAAGTTGGGGCTATAACAATATGAATCATTTAAAACATAATACTATATTCCGTTGTCAAGATAAAATGAACAAAATATCAATTTAAATAAAAATTGCTTGACCCAAGTGCAGGATAACATTTATTTACTCACAATAAAATTCAGGAAATGTTCAATTTACAGTTCGAAATTTATGCAGGCAGAGTTCCTAACACGGTTAGTTGCAACGTGCAGAGAATATACGATTCCTCAAAGTTTACTTTACATGTCCAATCGCGAACAAAGTAAAACTAGTCATAAGCTGAAGGCATTAAGGACGGGAGATAATAATTATTTTTATTTTAATATATGAAACGGACATCATAGCGTAGCATGGCCTTTCGATATTTAAACTGATGGCCTAGAAAAGTCTCACGATTCCATTGGGTAGTAGTGGTCCAATACGGTTTGTTGCGGAGATCTAGGAGAAGACCTATGGCTAAAAGTGCACGTCTGGCTGTTAGCGTCTGGTAACCAAATAATATATTGTGACGTCTTTCTATAATAGCACGTCGACATGTCAACGAACTTACTCGAAAAGTTCCCACAGCCATACAATAAAACAGAAAAATCCAGAGAATCCAAAGAAAAATTTGTTCTTAAGTTAGTTTGTGATTTCGTCTTATAACAAAATAAAGTTAAATAAAATTAGTGTATTAGTGCATCCCTGATATCCGGACTAGTAGCCCGTAACAATATTATTAAGCAAAAACAAAAATATCACACAATGTATTGGTCAATAACAGTTTTCTAAGCACATTTAAATTGTATTCTACGTAGTGCGTAATTAATCTTGTATTTAGGTAGATGGGTACGCTTGGAATGACTTCTACAATCCTATAAATATTCCAAAACCATTAACTAGAAGAATATGCAGCGCAATTAAATCAAAAAGGTAACAATATGCCAAGAGATCTCTTGCTTATAAACAAATTAAGGACCGTTGGCTATAATTTATGATTTAGCTAACACTTTGTAGGAAGCGTGCTGGAAAGGAAAAAAAACACTAATCCCCAACGCCGACCGGGAAGCGTGTCGTAAAACACTACTAATTCAGCCCTCAGCGCGAGGAGCACCGGCTTATATATGAAAAAAACTAGTTCTACCCCACTGCGGTCATCGACCCGTACTAACCAAGCGTGGTTTCGAACTTTCCCTCAAATGATGCATACACCTAAAAAAGGTACTTTCAGGTCCAGTCCTTTCCCGACGATTCGACCTGGTAACTTATGACTGCGCTTTGAGAACAGACGAGAAATTCACCGAGCCGGAGTTAGCAGTAGGCAAGTTGAACTGGTACATTATGGTATTATCTTAAGTGCGAAGATAGGATGAGGTCAGCATAATCCTCTAGTCAGGTAACTTGCTCTATTCTAGTCATGTATTATTCTATCGGGAAGTTGAAACTCTAGATTAAAATAGAGTTAACAACAAAGTCCAATGCTCTCTTTTGACGTAAATAATTCTTTATCTATGATACAAAACATAAATACGAAAAACCTTAACAAATACAGTTTCCTAAAATGTTTTACCGACTCGGAAATTGAATTCGTGAACTCCGACTTTGCATTTCAACGTAAGCGTTCATTGTGCAACTGAAAGTACTATTATTTAGATTTTCGGAGAATTGTAACCAGAAGCAAATTTATTATATATTTCGTATATAATAAATCCTTATAATATATTTCGTAAACCGTTCAATTAATCATATAATTACACGACGTATCTATATACCAAATGCATCAATAGTTTCACGCTCCTTTTCAGAAAATATTTACTGGTGGTTATAAAATATTCATTGATCATTTCAATACAATCATACTGTAGTACTATTAAACTAAAATTATCTATAAGATTTTTTTTTAATTTATAAATATTGAAGAAGAAGAAAGGAAGGCGAGAGTATATTTATTTTAACACACACAAACTCAATAAACATAAAGGTAAAAAAAATAAAAATTAAAAATATCCATCCATTGAAATAATTCATACAATTTGGAGATGAATTTCAGCACATAAAGTCAGCTTTTCTGTTATCTGTTTTAAGAAGAGTGAAAGGAAAATGTTTTGTTACAGGAATGTTAGGCTTGAAGTGTTATATTGTCGTCATATATAGGAAAAAAACCGACCAAGTGCAAGTCGGATTCGCACTCTGGAGATTCCGTAGGTACAGTTTATTATTTATTACTCATCGTCAGGTGCCATGAAAATGTATTTCAATTCAAATGAAATAAACAATACCTGTCTTTTTATTCGATGTAGCTACAAAATAACACTTTATGGATTTTTTCTTTTACTTACGCTGTAAAGCTTTGCTTCTGGCAAATTGCATAATTCCCTTATATATATGTAAGTTTTGACGACCGCTTAGCCTAGTGGGCAGCGACCCTGCCTGCGAAGCTGGAGGTCCCGGGTTCGAATCCCAGGTCGGGTCAGTATTTATATGATGAATATTAATACTGGCACCGGGTCTTGGTTGTTATATGTATGTGGTGTCTTCGCTTGGTACCCAAAATACAAGCTAACGCTTAGTTTGGGACTTAGGCGTTGTTGTGATTGTGTGTGTTATTATTATTATTATTATTATTATTATTAAGTACCCTATAGGTTTTGATTTATTTGCAAATTTCAAAATATGTGGCATAATTGACCGTATTTTTTGATTACGTTGACTTAGTAACTTGATTTTTTTATCGCTACAAGGAAACGAAGACTTCGACATTTGATATCAATTTCAAAACTTCATAACTCCACGCTTTTTTTTACAAAAAGAATGTTGATACACAGATAGACAAATAACGAAGTGATCTTATAAAAGTTCGTTTTTTTTCATTTGAAGTACTAAACTCTAAAAATTAAAATAGTTAGTAAAAAATTTAATCAAAATAATTACGCATAGTTTGTATGGATTTCTGTTATCTGGAACAA
Organism: Luffia ferchaultella; assembly: GCA_949709985.1. NCBI lineage: Eukaryota > Metazoa > Arthropoda > Insecta > Lepidoptera > Psychidae > Luffia > Luffia ferchaultella. Next base: position 2,105,998 of record OX453256.1, on the reverse strand, counting down.
ACATTCAGGTATCAACAATTTTGCTATATATCGTTAGTCTATTTTATAGTATATACACATGTAAGTAAATGTTTCAAAGAAGCATTTCTATCAAAATCTAAAAGAATTACCAAAATAATATTCATGTACGAAAAATGACATATTTTTTTAAGTACGCTCTATCTAATCTAATCAAGTTGCTTGTCAACTGGCAGTGTTTTCAAATGAAAAGTTAGTGATATGTAACAGCTTTTTATTTTGAAACATGTTTACCAAATGCCTTTTATGAAAATGCTTTGCTGAGCCCTATCAGATAACGAGTAAACAAGAAATAGCAACAAGTCAGAATTTAATAAACCGAATAAATTTGTTGTTTTGACGGCAGTATTGATATAATTTTAATTTGTACACTTAACATACTTTACTACGAACACAGCTGGAAAGATGCCTTTTTTTAAATAAATAAGTATGCAGCATTGATAATTTATTATTCTTAGTCATACACTTCTGGTGGAGTGTTCGTAGTCATGAATCGTCTGATAGGAGACCTTACCTTGACTTGCATGGAAAAATTTCCCGTTGCCTTCTGCTCTAGTACTTTTAAAGCTTATTTGGATCTCAAGGTTGCTGTAGCCTCGTCTACTTTAGGTAGATGAATGGTTATACCGCCACTTATTCGGTCACCATGCAGAGCTTCGTCGGTTATCCAGCAGGGAGTGCCACGGAAGCCGATTGATTGTCTTTTGGGGTCGTAAAGATTTTAATTACCTTCTCCTCTTAGCATTGATACACCCAAGATATAAACTTTGTAGACTCACGACGGAATCTTACTTTTGAGTGATCCGATCGCACTTGGCATCTTTTTCATTTACCTTTACACCACACATCAAGTTGATTAACACTTGGAATAACCGATTAGCAGAGTGGTAGAGACCCAAACTGCAGAACCAATGTTTGCGGGTTCTATTCCTACTCGGAACAAACATCAGTGTGCATAAACATGTATATATTTGGTCCGTGTCTGGGTGTAAAATTTCTATGTATATATGATATGAAAATTTATAAAAAGTTATTGGAGTATGTATACCAGTTATCTAGTAACATAACAGATTTTCTTAGTTTGGGACTAGATGGGAGTGTGGGAATCCCAGGTATTTTTATTATTCCTGAATAAACCCTATCTATTATTCTGCTATTCCTAAAACAAACTTAGGTCATATTGGTGTTTTGTTTTTCCGTCAGAAATTTTCTCGAACGAATGAGAAAATTCGGTCGCGCCCCACTCAAATTCAAACAAGCCTAAAACTCGTTAGAATCCGAACGCTCAAAGGAAACCGATAATTCTCGCAAATAGATCGATAAATGAACGGAATACGAAATCTATTGTTCTAATGTAATACAAAGTTTTCGGTCTCAGTACAATGAGGACGCACAAGTTTTAAATTCAATCGAAACGATTTGTAAACCTTATGTAAAATTCGACGACTGCGAATATCGAAACGTAATTTATTATACATTTTGAATGTTATAAAGTGCTCTTTTTATATTAAACCTTACTGAATAAAGGAATAAAGGATTCCGTTATTAATTTGACGTGGAAATACAAGTTTTCAAAATACTTTTACTGACATTTTTCGGTTCGGTTAGTTTCAGAAAAAACTGCAGTGAAGAACAAACGCCAACCCTGGCCATGCCCGAGAACGTATGCTGGGCGTTTACTGGAACTGAATAACGTTAATTTAATTATAACATAAAATACCTGCTATGAGGTCAAACTTCGTCCTCACTGATGGTGCACGGGGATGTCTGGATTACGAGAGAACTTTTAAACATCCGAATACATAAAACACCTTAGATAGGTCAGTCAGGTTTGAGTGAGTAATGACAAGTGAGGGTTACGCTTTAGAAAATAAACGAATTACCAGTAAATGCCAAAGTGGAATTAGGAAATGTACAGTGCGTCCGCTCATAAAGTTTGCGCGCTATTTATAGCTGCCAGCGGCTCACGCCGAAAGTGGCAACGGCGACTAGAAAGAATCGGACTGCACTCGATCCCTCACTGTACACCTGCAGTGTATGTTGGTGCGGCGGGCTTTTATAATAAACACACAAAATGATCCAAAGCATACGGAGGACTTATATTTAAATCTGTAATTTGATTCTTCATTGTTTCATTAAATTACTTGATGTAAAAATAAGAAAAAAATGAGGTATCTACTAAATGATGAAATATTGTATTTATTTTTACATAGTTTCTGAAATACCCTACTGGTGGATGTACTGCAAACCATTTGAACTGACACACTGTACATTAATGGATTTACGGGATCTTAAAAATGTCATTAATAAAAATATATATTCTACAAGAGTATATTATATGATTACTATCTGACAAAGACAACATAGTCTGTACAGCGAATGTCATGTTGGAAAATAACTTGTAAAAAGTTAGCCTCAAGCTCCGCATGTTGTTTTAGTATTAATAGTTATAATACAATATTGAAAGAAAACGGGGTGTATTTGTCCTATTTGACCCAAAGTCTTTTTCTTGCTGCTTGCTATTTAATAATCATAATCTGATTCTTTGTTTGACTTTTTAGAGTCCCGTACCCAAAGGTTACCAACGGCAACCCTATTACTAAGGCTCCACTGTCTGTCTGTCAATCTGTCATAGGGGGGTATCGTTTGAATCGTTATAAATAAGCCCTTGAAATTTTCATAGCTATTTCGCCTCTATAACAACAAATATTAAAAATTTAATAAAATTTAAGATTAAATGGGAATTAAAAATTTTATTAAATTTAAGTTTACAGGGGACTCCCTCACAAGGAAACAAGAATTCAATGACTTTACTTTATAAAAACTTTTCTCTTCTATTGCAAAATCCGAGTCCCAAAGAGACCCATAGTGAAAATTAGTATAAATAAATACATATTTAAGTATATGAAAAATATTTTCGCAGTATCCACTATAAATGGCGCTGCAGCATTTCATTTTCTATACCGTTCAGCCGATCGTCATTAAAATTGTGTGCGTATATTTTTGTACACGGTCGTAATTATACTCAAAAAATATATTAAAGCTTATTTACTCAATAAGCATTAATATATTAGTTTATATTAATATGAAAATTTCAGTAATAAACGCCTACAAACTGAATGAACACATATTGTTGGACATGTTCCATTCGATGCACACAGCACATCAACGTGAGGCAGACTAGTGAAGAGGTTGTAAACGAGACTGACCCTTATCGAGTATGCCATTTTCGACGTACTATTAAGGCGCTCCCCCTAGCCAAGGCGCTGTTATTTGTTTAGTGCAATGTTTAGAGGCTATCTTCTAGTTATATGAAGGATATTGGTACTTGGTACTTGGTACCCAAACCCAAGCTAAGGCTTAGTTTGGGGCCTAGACATTGTTGTCATGTGTACGTTATTATTATAAAAAAAAATACATCAATTAACTATAACATCTGAACTTATCTTTGCATGTTTTATTATTTTTATTTGTGCATAAAATACATTTGAAATCTGTATCTAAAAGAGCATCTAAAATACTATATTGGGTGCATCTAATTCAGCAAAGTGTATATAACTTTAATATTAATAACTAAGTTTAAAATTTACTATTTTAAGTTTACTTAGCGGTCCCAGACGCCTTTAAGGATAAAAAATCATTTGGCAATGAACAAACTTGTATTATTTGACACTTTTTAAAGGTCAGTTTTTTGATGGGGGTTTTCTAAATTTAACTTTTATTTCAAAAGTTTTAAACGTAGTTATTTAGTTAAACTATTTCATACATGATCAGACAAAAAAATTATTTTCAAGTTTTTGAATTTTCATTTCATTTCAATATTCCTCATTCCCTTTCAATATAGTGTACATTATGCTACTAGTCAAGTCCTTCCATTTGATACCCATATTGAAGGAGTAGTGCAGAAAAATATGTAATTTGCCATTTTGTAGTGGCAACCATCTTGGACTGATTTTCATCAAATATAGCTAAGAACACTCCCGACTAAATCATCTTTCATATAAAAAAATCCACATTCAAATCGGTTCATACGTTTGGGAGCTACGATGCCACGGACAGATACACGCACACGTCAAACTTATAACACCCCTCTTTTTGCGTCGGGGGCTAAAAACTTGCATGTTTAAAATTTTGTAAAAAACCATATTTTTAATTTTTAATTAATAAAATTCTAAATCTAGTGTGATACTAATATTGCGAGCGTGTGGCGAGCAACGGGCAGAGCAGTCAGTGACTGCTTAGCTCTGGATCTGGAAACATCCGTCGCTTGCTTTGCTTGTGTATTTTGCGAAAAAACGTTTTATTATTACTTCATTTCATCGTGTTATTTTGTAAACGTGTTATATTAGTTTTTAGAACTCATTGGATAAATTGTTTTTTTGCGAAAAGACGTTTTGTGTACAGATGCACCGAATGTGGGTTCTACCGAACTTCGGTTTCGGCCGAATGTTCGGTTTAAACATGTGCCGAAGCCGAAGTTCGGCCGAAGTTCGGTATAAGTTGGCGCGCTTTTATCCGATGAAATTGTTTGTTCGTGTTCGTTCCGTCGCTTGCCATGCCACCCGCGCGTGTCCCGCCCGTCACCAGCGATCACCCTGCCGCTTCTCATTTGACGTTTTGTTATCACAATTTTTAAATGAAAATAATTTTTATATTTTTGAAGAAAGCGTAGAAATTGATCGTTTTTGTTCTTTTTACCTTCAAAATACAATATTACATTAGTAAAATGGTAATCAGACATGTAAAACTGAGTATTTAAATGTAGTTATGCTGATAAGTGTCGTGATAGCCCAGACCGCAACGAACCTGTCTCAAATGGATTAGGCACCATAGGGCCATGGTTCGAATCCGGGCATGTACCAATGAGTTTTTCTGACTTAAGTACACAATATCACTGACACCGTGCTTCGGAGGGCACGTTAAGCAGTCGGTCCCGGACGCTGTCAATAGATGGCGGTCGTTACAGTTCCCAACCCGCAGTGGAGCAGCGTGGTGGACTTAAGCTCCAAGCCTCCCCTCCTCACCCTGGAGGAGGCCTAAGCCCCTGCAGTGGGGTAAAAATGGGCTGATGATGATGATTATGATGCTGATAATTGGAGTTACCAAAGTTTGGCCGACATTCGGTATATCCTGGCATATCTAACCGAAATTCGACCGGAGACGGATTTACGTTTGTTTGCTCAATGTTCAGATGCAAAAGGGGAGACGCGCGGGTAACATTTTCTATAATAATATTTAAAGTACATTTTTACTTAAGAAAAAACAGTTTGGAAAGAGTACTGGGACGTAACCAGGTAAAAATTTTGTCTGTTTTGCTGTCTCTCTGTTTGTGCGTGCATCACGCGAAAATCACTGCATAGATTTGATGGATTTTTCAGTTTGATAGCTTGGGGTCCAACCAAAGACTAAAGTTATGTTTCATATAATTTTGGTGGGCAAAACTAGGGATACAGCTTGACCTCTCCGTAGTAAAAGTCGCGGGCAAAAGCTAAACTGTCTTAAAAACTATTTCCACGTAGATTAAGTCGCTGACAAAAGTTCAAATTCATAGAAACAGTTTATTGTTATACGTTAAAATTATTGTCGTACGTACGAACTGTGCGGAGTCCTTGACAATAATTAAACCTGTTTTAGAAAGTAAATATACTTACCTATATGTTTTTTTATTATTATTATTAACGTTTTTACTATTTTTTTAATGCCCATTATACTTGTAACACAATAGTATAACATAAAATTAATATTATCATGAAAATACCGTACATATTTAACGTAAATATTTTATCACTGCCGTCTATTTAATTATAGAATACTAAGTTTTTCATATTTAGGTATGTTAACACATTTACTTAATAGATGGCGCCAAAGTAACACGAAACAGTACTACCTAGGCACCATAGACGTCGTTACTAAAATCACTACTTTCGTAACGGTGTGGTGGGGCAAAGGGGAACCCATGGAACTAATGGGGAACCAAAAAGACACCACATACCAGCATTAGTTGCCGCTTAATACTTGTAACGTCAACGCATTCTAGTACAAACGCAAGTTAGCATGACCAATTTTTAGTATATGCTTGACTCTTTCCCGCAATGGATTCAATGGACAATAATAAATATGATCTCTTTTGGATTACTGTTTAATATGTCTGTACCCTCATTCCGAGGGAGGCCTAAGCCCCTGCAGTGGGGTAAAAATGGACTGATGAAGAAAGGACTTGTGCTGTGAGTTGTATTGAAAATTCACGAGTCAGCTTATTCATTTCTCTACCTTTGATTTTGTCGCGTCATTTTTTATTTAAGTTTTTTTAGTTTTTCATTCGTTTTTAATTCGCTATAAGGTTTTATTTTTAATAAATTTAGGTTTATTAATTTTATGTATTATTTATATATTTATACATATTATAAAAATTGAAATAATTTCTCACTTAAACTCTCACTTTAGACATCACGGTTGTTCTCTTGCTACGTACCTACATGCTCATTCCAGCTTCGGGCGGTATAGCTTTTTTCATAAAAAGTTACATTAAATTTAAAAAGGTGTCCACTGTTAATGTCTAACGAAATTCTCTGACTTTTCCCTGAAAATTTTTCCAAATATCTTTGACTAACTAAATTCATTTTAAAGAAAGATAAAGTATAATATATATTTCAGAAACATGCTTTAAATTTTACAGTATTTTTTGCAATTTCTTACTCCAAATTATGTCGTTATGTAGTCCACTCCATTTAAAAGAAAACTAAAAAGGATTATGACCAGAAACGAATTGGAACTCCACTCTAAACTTGGAAAAAAATAGTCTGGATTGAGGGTTAGACTACAGCATGAATTATATTATTATTTTAAAAGCCTTTTAAGCTTTTATTTGTTTGTTTTGTGTGTAGGTACTTACATAGTTTGTCGTAGTTTATCTCACTTTACAAAAAGTATATATTGTTATATTATTGTGTAGTGTGTGTAGTATATTGTGCGGACGGGTTACTATGCCTGTGGTGTGTGCGGCGGGCTCTGTGTAAGGGTTGACTGAAAATCAGTGTTGTGGGTGTGGTCATACACATCTGCAGCGGGTGCTGAGTCAGCTCCTTTCATGGCTGCGGAGACCTTTATGTTCGTGTTTTAATTTTTAATCTGTTTTTGTTTTTTATTTTATTTTTCTGTTTAACATGTATGTTCCGTAGCCGTGAATAAATGATATTTCTTTCTTTCTAAAAACATATAATTATATTGTATTATATCCCTCATTTTACAATCAATGGGAAATTTTTGGATGCAAACAGTGTAAAATCTCAATTTTCCCTGATTTTCCATGTGGCTTCTCCATTTCACTGACTTTCCCTGACTAACCTGAGCTTCCCTGACATTCCAGGATGTGTACACCCTGTTTAGGTAAGGTCATACTTTGTTTTTCACGGAACCTTCTGATATTAAACTCACAACGAGAACGTATCGATGAACAATATCGAAGTCATAACTTATGCTCGTACCCGTAGAGTTTCTTGAATTTTTTTCAGACCTAAAGAGTGTTTGAAACTCGTTATTTTTTATATCAGCTTTAAGTAGTACTTACTATTTTATTTCTTTGTTGACAAACATGTGTTTGGTATTTTTAAGTCTCCATTTTGCTTTAAGTTCGTATAAAATCCAGGCGCCCGTATACCTCTTAAAAAGACAGTTTTAATGAGACCAACATAAAAAAGCTTGCGGCGCGACATCAAAGTTTTTTAGATTGTCTAGTTACATTGTTTATCGATGGTGAACCCAAGTGTCTATTTCTCTTTACAAAGGGCAAATCGTTGACATGACCATTGATGTATATCACATACATACAATTTAAATTTATTATTTAGTGTACCAACTGCTATACTGTTTTCAAAGAATATCACGTAAATTTGTCTGCAACAGTCCATATTAATTTGTCAACAAGGTCCGCTTTCCTTCGAGGCTAAATTGCACCCCTTTTTTTAATTCAGCCGTCAAACCCTTTAAACTCCATGTTGAAAACATTAATTTGTATAGTTATTCAATTAGCAGGATTTAGTAGTAAGCAATAAAAAAACTTCAACAAAAAACACTAAATCCTTAGCAGTTAGTTGCTTGATATGTATGACAACAGTTGGATCGCCATTGGCGTTCGGGACCCTATTGGCAGTTGATTAACAGCAAAAATCAACATTTTTTTTATACCTACCACTACCCACACAACACGAAAATCACATCAACAACACGTAAACACTTCTGACACTGACACGCATTAAAGTTGTATACAATACATACATATTTACAAAAAAAAAAAAAAACAATGTATATAATTTAATTTCAGCGAAGCGTTTTCATGGCACCGGTAAAGATCGCCCAAAATCCCTCCGCCCGAAATGTGAATTTAACAGTGAAATAATGCCCGTAGGCGATCGCTTAATTTATATTGTTAAAATTGTTCACTAGAAAATTTTTGCTTGTAATCATTACGCTCTGCCTGACCGCCCGTAGCTAAAGAGCTGACAGCGTTTTTATTTACCGTAATTCAACATGCCAACAAACAGAAAGATGTTGAAAGAAAAAGTATCTGACAACGTCATGTTAATTAAAACTAAATACCTGAAAGTTCTAAAACGACTTTTATAAATCTTATATACTTTACTATCGACTGGCCCCTACTTCATTCAGGTGTGATTGAACATATAGTACTGTTTACATACTGCTATACCTAAATTTTTTCATGTATTTTATACTCTTAATAACTATATAAACTCTTTTTTTTTTTTCACAAACTATAATATGTTTTTATACAGGAGATGACCCAAATAGACTTTCTCTAGAAATTTTTTTCTAGACCTTCTAAACAAGAAATGAGATGCATTGTTATATTATTACATGTATGCATCATCAACTTAAAGAGCGCGCCGCACTATTTTTATTTCACTATTTAAGTTCCACACCCAGTACTGTTCCATCTCACTACTCGAAATTTTACTTATCACTTATTTTGAAGTTTGATTAGTTCTGAATCCCAAAAGGAACTTCGACGAAGATAAACAGTTTTTTTTATATGTTATCTATACAATTACGTAGCTTCCGTATATCCGTTACGACGTCTAACATACATACACACTTTCACAGTTTCTAAGATTTCGTACCCAAAAAGTACTGTAACCCTATTACTAAGGCTCCGCTGACCGTTCGTCCCTCCATCCGTCTATAACAGGGCTGTTTCGTTTGATACACTTGACAGTTTTATGAAGTACTAGTTTTCCGGCCGCGGCTCGCTCGCGTGGACTACACAGTTGTACTGAGACCATTTTCCTCGGAATAAAAGTACCCTATGGCACTTTTTAGCTTATAAACTATATTTATGCAAAAAATTACAGCAGTCCCGGTACAACTTTGTAGGCCACGCGAGCGGAGCCGCGGCCGGAAAACTAGTACTTCATAAAACTGTCAAGTGGATGGTGGCGGAAGCGGACAGAAATCTACCATATTTATAAATTATAGCCTATGTATAATTCTGTTATATAAGCTATATTATTAAAGTTTCATTAAAATCCATTACGTGAAAAATGAACAAAATTCCATTTTCCGTTTATAATATTAGTAAGAATTTTCTACTATGAACGCTATAACAACAAATAATTAAAATAAAATTAAAATAAAGGGGGTCCCCATACAACAAACGTATTTTTTATTTATGTCATACGGTGGTACGGAACGGTAGTCGGTTTTTTTAAGTTAGTTACGATGTATTTCCGACGAAAAAAACGGGATGCAAAATTACTAAACTTCTTTACAGTAAGTAGTTGTAGTATAGTAGTAGTAACTATTTCAAAAGCATTGATAGCAAACGGAATATTTTATTCGTTCCGAGCTCCTAAGGGAATCTAATCTAATACAAGCCGCCGATTCCCTTTTGAACATATGAGTTCCAATAAGAGTACTGGGACGTAACCAGGTAAAAATTTTGTCTGTTTTGCTGTCTCTCTGTTTGTGCGTGCATCACGCGAAAATCACTGCATAGATTTGATGGATTTTTCAGTTTGATAGCTTGGGGTCCAACCAAAGACTAAAGTTATGTTTCATATAATTTTGGTGGGCAAAACTAGGGATACAGCTTGACCTCTCCGTAGTAAAAGTCGCGGGCAAAAGCTAAACTGTCTTAAAAACTATTTCCACGTAGATTAAGTCGCTGACAAAAGTTCAAATTCATAGAAACAGTTTATTGTTATACGTTAAAATTATTGTCGTACGTACGAACTGTGCGGAGTCCTTGACAATAATTAAACCTGTTTTAGAAAGTAAATATACTTACCTATATGTTTTTTTATTATTATTATTAACGTTTTTACTATTTTTTTAATGCCCATTATACTTGTAACACAATAGTATAACATAAAATTAATATTATCATGAAAATACCGTACATATTTAACGTAAATATTTTATCACTGCCGTCTATTTAATTATAGAATACTAAGTTTTTCATATTTAGGTATGTTAACACATTTACTTAATAGATGGCGCCAAAGTAACACGAAACAGTACTACCTAGGCACCATAGACGTCGTTACTAAAATCACTACTTTCGTAACGGTGTGGTGGGGCAAAGGGGAACCCATGGAACTAATGGGGAACCAAAAAGACACCACATACCAGCATTAGTTGCCGCTTAATACTTGTAACGTCAACGCATTCTAGTACAAACGCAAGTTAGCATGACCAATTTTTAGTATATGCTTGACTCTTTCCCGCAATGGATTCAATGGACAATAATAAATATGATCTCTTTTGGATTACTGTTTAATATGTCTGTACCCTCATTCCGAGGGAGGCCTAAGCCCCTGCAGTGGGGTAAAAATGGACTGATGAAGAAAGGACTTGTGCTGTGAGTTGTATTGAAAATTCACGAGTCAGCTTATTCATTTCTCTACCTTTGATTTTGTCGCGTCATTTTTTATTTAAGTTTTTTTAGTTTTTCATTCGTTTTTAATTCGCTATAAGGTTTTATTTTTAATAAATTTAGGTTTATTAATTTTATGTATTATTTATATATTTATACATATTATAAAAATTGAAATAATTTCTCACTTAAACTCTCACTTTAGACATCACGGTTGTTCTCTTGCTACGTACCTACATGCTCATTCCAGCTTCGGGCGGTATAGCTTTTTTCATAAAAAGTTACATTAAATTTAAAAAGGTGTCCACTGTTAATGTCTAACGAAATTCTCTGACTTTTCCCTGAAAATTTTTCCAAATATCTTTGACTAACTAAATTCATTTTAAAGAAAGATAAAGTATAATATATATTTCAGAAACATGCTTTAAATTTTACAGTATTTTTTGCAATTTCTTACTCCAAATTATGTCGTTATGTAGTCCACTCCATTTAAAAGAAAACTAAAAAGGATTATGACCAGAAACGAATTGGAACTCCACTCTAAACTTGGAAAAAAATAGTCTGGATTGAGGGTTAGACTACAGCATGAATTATATTATTATTTTAAAAGCCTTTTAAGCTTTTATTTGTTTGTTTTGTGTGTAGGTACTTACATAGTTTGTCGTAGTTTATCTCACTTTACAAAAAGTATATATTGTTATATTATTGTGTAGTGTGTGTAGTATATTGTGCGGACGGGTTACTATGCCTGTGGTGTGTGCGGCGGGCTCTGTGTAAGGGTTGACTGAAAATCAGTGTTGTGGGTGTGGTCATACACATCTGCAGCGGGTGCTGAGTCAGCTCCTTTCATGGCTGCGGAGACCTTTATGTTCGTGTTTTAATTTTTAATCTGTTTTTGTTTTTTATTTTATTTTTCTGTTTAACATGTATGTTCCGTAGCCGTGAATAAATGATATTTCTTTCTTTCTAAAAACATATAATTATATTGTATTATATCCCTCATTTTACAATCAATGGGAAATTTTTGGATGCAAACAGTGTAAAATCTCAATTTTCCCTGATTTTCCATGTGGCTTCTCCATTTCACTGACTTTCCCTGACTAACCTGAGCTTCCCTGACATTCCAGGATGTGTACACCCTGTTTAGGTAAGGTCATACTTTGTTTTTCACGGAACCTTCTGATATTAAACTCACAACGAGAACGTATCGATGAACAATATCGAAGTCATAACTTATGCTCGTACCCGTAGAGTTTCTTGAATTTTTTTCAGACCTAAAGAGTGTTTGAAACTCGTTATTTTTTATATCAGCTTTAAGTAGTACTTACTATTTTATTTCTTTGTTGACAAACATGTGTTTGGTATTTTTAAGTCTCCATTTTGCTTTAAGTTCGTATAAAATCCAGGCGCCCGTATACCTCTTAAAAAGACAGTTTTAATGAGACCAACATAAAAAAGCTTGCGGCGCGACATCAAAGTTTTTTAGATTGTCTAGTTACATTGTTTATCGATGGTGAACCCAAGTGTCTATTTCTCTTTACAAAGGGCAAATCGTTGACATGACCATTGATGTATATCACATACATACAATTTAAATTTATTATTTAGTGTACCAACTGCTATACTGTTTTCAAAGAATATCACGTAAATTTGTCTGCAACAGTCCATATTAATTTGTCAACAAGGTCCGCTTTCCTTCGAGGCTAAATTGCACCCCTTTTTTTAATTCAGCCGTCAAACCCTTTAAACTCCATGTTGAAAACATTAATTTGTATAGTTATTCAATTAGCAGGATTTAGTAGTAAGCAATAAAAAAACTTCAACAAAAAACACTAAATCCTTAGCAGTTAGTTGCTTGATATGTATGACAACAGTTGGATCGCCATTGGCGTTCGGGACCCTATTGGCAGTTGATTAACAGCAAAAATCAACATTTTTTTTATACCTACCACTACCCACACAACACGAAAATCACATCAACAACACGTAAACACTTCTGACACTGACACGCATTAAAGTTGTATACAATACATACATATTTACAAAAAAAAAAAAAAACAATGTATATAATTTAATTTCAGCGAAGCGTTTTCATGGCACCGGTAAAGATCGCCCAAAATCCCTCCGCCCGAAATGTGAATTTAACAGTGAAATAATGCCCGTAGGCGATCGCTTAATTTATATTGTTAAAATTGTTCACTAGAAAATTTTTGCTTGTAATCATTACGCTCTGCCTGACCGCCCGTAGCTAAAGAGCTGACAGCGTTTTTATTTACCGTAATTCAACATGCCAACAAACAGAAAGATGTTGAAAGAAAAAGTATCTGACAACGTCATGTTAATTAAAACTAAATACCTGAAAGTTCTAAAACGACTTTTATAAATCTTATATACTTTACTATCGACTGGCCCCTACTTCATTCAGGTGTGATTGAACATATAGTACTGTTTACATACTGCTATACCTAAATTTTTTCATGTATTTTATACTCTTAATAACTATATAAACTCTTTTTTTTTTTTCACAAACTATAATATGTTTTTATACAGGAGATGACCCAAATAGACTTTCTCTAGAAATTTTTTTCTAGACCTTCTAAACAAGAAATGAGATGCATTGTTATATTATTACATGTATGCATCATCAACTTAAAGAGCGCGCCGCACTATTTTTATTTCACTATTTAAGTTCCACACCCAGTACTGTTCCATCTCACTACTCGAAATTTTACTTATCACTTATTTTGAAGTTTGATTAGTTCTGAATCCCAAAAGGAACTTCGACGAAGATAAACAGTTTTTTTTATATGTTATCTATACAATTACGTAGCTTCCGTATATCCGTTACGACGTCTAACATACATACACACTTTCACAGTTTCTAAGATTTCGTACCCAAAAAGTACTGTAACCCTATTACTAAGGCTCCGCTGACCGTTCGTCCCTCCATCCGTCTATAACAGGGCTGTTTCGTTTGATACACTTGACAGTTTTATGAAGTACTAGTTTTCCGGCCGCGGCTCGCTCGCGTGGACTACACAGTTGTACTGAGACCATTTTCCTCGGAATAAAAGTACCCTATGGCACTTTTTAGCTTATAAACTATATTTATGCAAAAAATTACAGCAGTCCCGGTACAACTTTGTAGGCCACGCGAGCGGAGCCGCGGCCGGAAAACTAGTACTTCATAAAACTGTCAAGTGGATGGTGGCGGAAGCGGACAGAAATCTACCATATTTATAAATTATAGCCTATGTATAATTCTGTTATATAAGCTATATTATTAAAGTTTCATTAAAATCCATTACGTGAAAAATGAACAAAATTCCATTTTCCGTTTATAATATTAGTAAGAATTTTCTACTATGAACGCTATAACAACAAATAATTAAAATAAAATTAAAATAAAGGGGGTCCCCATACAACAAACGTATTTTTTATTTATGTCATACGGTGGTACGGAACGGTAGTCGGTTTTTTTAAGTTAGTTACGATGTATTTCCGACGAAAAAAACGGGATGCAAAATTACTAAACTTCTTTACAGTAAGTAGTTGTAGTATAGTAGTAGTAACTATTTCAAAAGCATTGATAGCAAACGGAATATTTTATTCGTTCCGAGCTCCTAAGGGAATCTAATCTAATACAAGCCGCCGATTCCCTTTTGAACATATGAGTTCCAATAAGTATTTTTTAAGAATTTCCCCGTAGCCGCGTACCATTCCGATGAAATTTGTTGTAATATCACTCGCTTAATGTAGGAATAACAATGTTCCCTTTTTAGATTTTCATACGCGAAGGGTTTACACAATCGTATTATTACATAACAATACATCTCTGACCATTTATATGTGTGAAATGTGAAAATATTTTGACATCTAAAACAATGCTTTATTTAAAAGCCGTTAAGAATTCGTTTGAAATAGACATATTAGACATATAGATAATTTTTTTTAAAACATTTCTTGTGAGTGGATTATATAAGATCTATTCGTGTAATATATAATAAACTAGCTTTCCGCTCGCGGCTTTGCCCACGTGGACCACACGATTGTACCAGGACAGTCAAAGGAACGCAACGCTCCAGGACACTAGATTCTAGAACATTTTGAAACTTAATTACCTAAGAAATCTCTGTACTTACTATTATTCTAAATTTGACGAAAATCTTTTGAGTTCAGCCGTTTCAGAGATTAGCCGGAAGACACAGACAGACACTACGATTTTCTATACTTTATAGAAAACAGCCTATGGCACTCCTGACAACTTTCTTTTTATGTCTGCAATGTTTCATTGAAATCGGTTCAGCTGTTTCGGAAATCAGTTCGGATGGACAAACAGACAAATAACAGACACCAAAACTAGCCTATGTCCTTCTGAAATGTCTAATCTATTGCTGTACAAAATTTCATCAAAATCTATGTAGCGCTTTAGGTGTGAAAGCATTACAGACATACAGTGACACTTTCGCATTTTATAATATTAGTATGGATTATTTATGACATTCGGCCGTTAAGAGTTCTGTGTCAAGTTTTAATTAAGAACAGGATACGTAACCTTGGACTCCAAATGAAATGATGGATTTCTTCATAGATACCGTTTGTGAAATTGCATTCTTATGTTGTAAAAAAGTATATACACATGATGTATTTAAGCAGATTTTGCGAATTTATGCACATCGTATGAATTCGCAATATATTTCCATAAACATGAAAAACGGAGTTAGAAATATAACTTCACAGTATCGAAACTGTCAAACGCAATTTCGCGAGGGTGAAGGCTAGCGTGCGGAGACCTCTCGGACTGAAACCGGACTCAAACTCGTCATCTCGCCAAACGAGTACACCAGCTAGCTAAAGTATGAGTGGTTAGACGGTAAGCGCAGAATAGGGCTTTCTAGTTAATTCGTTCTTTTGTGACAAATACTAAGTTTAGCCATTTCCACGTCTGGCATTTTTTCCGCGTCGTATTCAAAGCACTGTTCTGTATTTGTATTACTTTTCCTTTTATTGCGAACTCAAGAAAACAAACGGACAAAAAATTAAAAATTCTGTATTTTGGATTCAGAGAAAGATAGCTAATTAGTCGAATACAGTTTTCTCGAATGAATCTTCTACATATAAATATCATTCTGTTACACGTTGCCATAATATAGATAGACAGACAGATAACAACAATGTTTATTAAACGGAAACATTATAAAAGGGTTTTTTAAATACATTACAAGAGAAAACTAAGGAAACGCACATACATGTTATAGGCACAGAGTTAAGAAATATATCTCAATATAATAGACATGTTTAAAGTGGCAACATATAATTAGTTACAACAGAGGAAACAAAATTTACAACAGCGTCCTTACAGTAGAGATGGCATTTTATCCTCCAACCACCTATAAGACCAGTTCACTAGTGTATACGTAGACGGTTTGTGAGAGACCCAGCTGACGACGACCATTCGCCAGCACACACCTAACCCCCTTCGCATCCGCCACTTGTATGCACGTTTGACAGTTCAAGCTGAGAATGCGCACTTTACTGTACCGAATAATAATAATAATACCTAGGACATCCCACGCAGCGTCATCTAGTCCCAAACTAAGCAAAACTTGTAGTTTGGGCACCAGACAACTGATATGCATACTTAAATATTCTTTATAATATATACATATATAGATATTTAACACCCAGACACGGAACAAATAGACATGTTCATGCACATAAATATTTATCCCTGAATGCTGCTGTTAGTTTTGTTACTTTGAGGCTTAAACCATAGAGGCGTGAAGTATTGTTTTAATCTCAGAGTTTAACAATTTTTACATTAATTTCAACTTCCATTGCTGCTTATACTCATCATGTCGCAGATATTCGACATTTAACAAATGTAATGAAATAACAAAATATATGAATTACCATATCGTCAATAAAGGTAGTGTTTAGATTTACGGCTGCAGGCACATTTTGAAATGAAACCATATCCGTTCGCAAAGTAATCAGGAACAGATGGTTTTTCTACATAGGCTAATCAAATTGACAGCAGCATATGGTAGAGTATGCAATGGCAGTTTGAAGTATGAAATCAACGTGAACCAATATGACGGGTATGGAGGCGATCCTTGCCTTCTCAGTGTTAAGTGTTTGACCGAAATGCTACCTCCATCATATTGCTATGACTTAATTTCTTTGGTAGGTACTTCACAAATTTTTTTACGAGCAAAAATTAATCATACAATGCCTAAAAGCTATTGTGCCATTCGTGAGCTTTACGAGCCACGTGGTTTTTATATACAACAGTATTTTGTGCATGATCATCATAAAAGGGGAATGAGATGACATAAAAATATATTTTATTACTTTCACTTTCTACAGCATTACGGATGTCTGCGACTTCGTGCATGAACAATAACCATAATACCTGGGACATCCCACACAGCGCCACCTAGTCCCGAACTAAGCAAAGCTTGTATTAAGGGTACTAGACAACTGATATACATACTTACATATTCCTTATAATATATAGATATTTTTATACCCAGACACGGAACAAACAGACATGTACATGCACACAAATATTAATCCCGGGTGGGAATCGAACCCGCAACCTTTGGTTCTACAGTTAGGTTGTATAACCACTCGGCCAATCGTGCAGTCGTTGGTTGCAATGCATGTTGGGTAATATTAATTAATATTTTTATTCATTACAGGATGCGCCGATGAGTTTAGGGTCAATTTAAGTATGTATATCAGGTGACTGGTACCCATAATACAAGCTTGGCTTAGTTTGAAACTAGATGACGCTGTGTGGGATCTCCTAGGTATTATTATTATTTATTAATATTAATTATTAGGGTAGAGGCTTAAAATTTTATTTTGGCGCATTCTCATAGAAATGAACCAATGTCGACTACTGAGAAGTATGTATGTACTACCGATCGTACGTACTATAAAAAGCAAAAGTCTTGCTCCATTTTCTGTAACAGTTAAAGCTAAAGTTCGCTGCAGCGCTGAAACAATACTTAGTGGTCTAACCAAACAATCCAAGAATGCAGCAATAGATTTCTCCTAGGGTGTTGTTTTCTCACGGCCAAAAGGTCGAAAGCGCCGGTTATTCCTCAGCGACAATAGGGTTTGTTCAACATCGTGCAGTAACATCTCGCCCCTATAGACTTTACACTACACACTAAACGGACGTATACAGTTCGCTTGGCATTATTCGTTTTTTTTAGTGTGATCCACTACAGCAATGGTCCTTTAAAATGACGGCATTGCCGTATAAACCTTCATGCCCTATTTTAACCATAAGGGATAATTTTAAAAAAATCTTGAAACACCATATTTAGTTTTCAATTTGAAAGTCAAATACGAATTTTTATTCATTTAAATTCAAAAGTGATAGATTTTCATACTAACTTACTCCTCCCATTTTACTTCTTAGGGGTAGAATTTTCAAAAATCCTTCTTTGGTGTATACTTCACAAATAATGGACATGGCATGTATAAACTGTACATCTTTGATAATGAACACTAATTGACTAAATTAAAATTTTATTTTTATAATCCACATTTATATATTATTCTTCGGCTCGTCTATATTAAAAGAAACTTTTTTTTCATTTATATTATTATTTACAAAACGAAGACGCACAAGAATTGACAACAAATAGGTAGCTAAGCGCAGCAGGGAGATATTGCAGAATTTTGATGAATTATGAACTAGATACAAGAACCTATGTCGATTTTCGAGGCGACCTAGTCCCCATACGCACACCCGTTACGAGAATAAGGGAAGAGCCAGCTGTCGCTCTATTCAATCATGTTCAAGGGAACTGCCCAACAAACAATCACTACTTTGAGGAAACATTTTGGTATCGACTTTAAGTTCTACTAGCTTTCCGCCCGGGGCCCTACAATACAGGTGTGAACTGTACAGTTGTACCGAGATAGCTTTTTCCGGGATAAAAAGTAGCCTATATCACTCTTCACTTTATAAACTATATCAATTCAAAAAATGATGCTTGTGGAGCTGCGGGCGAACAGCTAGTTTATCAATAAAATTTAACCCTGTTACTCGTTGATGATGTAGCTTTGTATAGTTGAAAGAATTTTTAAAATCAGTTAAGTAGTTTTTAAGTTCTTTCGTAACAAACAAAAAATCAAATATTTCTTCTTTATAATATTAGATAATATAATCGTATAAGTGTCAGAAGAACGTTTACTCGACGTTCGGGCCCATTTTATACAATTTAACATTTAAAGAGTATCGTGTAACAGTCTCATGTAGACCTATTTGGCTCTTTAGTGGTCGTATAAACGTTGCTGTTTGGCTATTCGTCGTGTAATAATATCTGCTGTAACGTGTATTCGGCTTGATCTCAATTTCTTATGGTCGTTTAAATGTTTTTTTTTACTTCGCAGTAATATATGAAGTGAAACAAAACACAACTCAAGAAGTATATGGCAATCATTTTCTTAATCAGTTGATGTTTTGAAATATTCCTTGTGAATTAGAATTTTGTGTAACAAATATGTAAAATTCGTACAGTAAAAGAAAATATAAATTCTGAAATTACATTCTATGAGTAATTTAACAAAATGTTTGTTTAAAACAATAATACTGACGTATTGTTTGTCTAATCAATGATTCTAACATTTTGCTCAAATTTTAGATCATTTCGATATATGAGACGTTTAATCCTGACTATTATCGAAGTTCTTCAATTTGTAATTTGTAGTTAAGTAATAAAATAAAAATAAATTTGTCACCTTTAAAATTATAATGAATTATGTAAACGCATCTCAATCAGTGGAATATTGCCATATTAAATTTATATGCTCGCAACACTGCCACTTTTTTTTGGCCATCTATTGGAATAGACGTAAAAAATTAACCTAAATTCAAAATTAGAAAATAACAATCTAATTTATTGTAAGAACTTAAAAATAAAGATAGTTACGAAGACAAGTTGTTTAATTTGAAGAGCTAGACAAACACAACTAAACATTTTTTTATTATATTTGAAATAATATTTCTGTACTATTCGATATTTCATGTTTTCTCGACTTGCAGATGTTTGTTAAAAACTGATTCATTAGTCATAACAGTAGAATCAGGATTCATTAAAAAATAGTAAAACATATGGTTTTGCCATTGTCTTCCTAATTCCGCTTGAATTGCACTTAACCACGTGATATCGATGGATGCACACAACAATGGATTCATTTTACGAATAATAAATATTAAATGTAAAACAAAAATGCAATCTTTGTGTTATATAATTATAATAACAAAAATAATAATACTTAGGACATCCCACACAGCGCCATCTAGTCCCAAACTAAGCCAAGATTGTATTATGGGTACCAGACAAGTGATACAAGTACTAAAATATTCTTTATCTTATACACAAAAATGAAATGAATGCTTTTTACATGTCTAGTTAAAACTCAAAAACGGCTGGCCCGGTTTGGCAATTTTTGGTTTTGAAATTTTTCTGGAAGTCCAACGAAGGTTTAAAAGGTGAGAAAATATGAAGAAATTTCAAGGAAAAACTACAAGCAACAACTTTTTTTTCCCATACAAACTGTTCGTACCCAATGTTCGTACCTGTCAAACGGGGTGCATTTAAGAATCAATTTCTTTACTTTTTTATAGGCTATCTCGGAAACGGCTCTAATGATTAATATGAATTTTCGTATTTTGATAGATAACATTCCAAAACAAGTTTTCAAATAGGTTGTATGATGATTAAGCACCAGGGGGCGCTGTATTAAATGTGTATCATCAAAACGACTGGACTGATTTTGATTCGGTTTTTTTTGCATTACACGAGTATCACCTGCGAATACATAATTAAATAAGTGGTGCAGTTATGGGCCACCTGGAAGCGCTGCAATAGATACGTATCTTCATAACGGCTGGGACGATCTTGACGTGGTTTTTTTATGTTACATAGATATCACCTAAGAGTAGGTTCTCAGATAAGGATTGTGGGTATGCGCCACCAGGGGCGCTGCAATAAATACGTTTCTCTAAAACTGCTGGGAGGATTTCCATGCTACATTTTGCGTTATGAACATATCATCTCAGAGTATGTTTTTAGATAAAGTTAGCGGTCATGATCCACCAGGGCGCACTGCGATAAATATGTTTCTTTAAAACAGTTGGGAGGATTTTGACTTGGTTTTTTGTGTTACATAGATATCAGTTAAGAGTAGGTTCTTAGATAAGAATTGTGGCTATGAGCCACTGGATCTGTAAGCCAGACTGGATCTGTAAGCGGTTTTTGCGATATATAGATATCATCTAACAGCGTGTTGTTGGATAAGGTTTGTGGTCATGTGTCACCATGGGGCACTGCAATGGATATGTTTCTCTAAAACAGTTGGAAGGGTTTTGACGTGGTTTTTCGTTTTACATATATATCACGTAAAAGCAAGTTCTTAGATAAGGATTGTGATTAGGGGCTACCAGGAGGGGGGAGGGGGTTACAGTACATATAAGTTTTAAACTGTTCTGAGTTCTGAGGCGGTACGAACTAACTGTACGAAGTTCGCCGGGTCAGCTAATAATATATACATAAATAGATATTTTACACTCAGTGTTCACGTACACAAATATTTGTCTTAGGCGGGGATCGAACCCGCGACCCTTGACTCCGTAATTAGGGTCTCTAACCACCTGGTCAACCTGGTCAGTTCAAATGGGCAGGTCAGATATTATATTTCTGTTCTCTGAGGACGTATACGATACTTATAACACTTATTCAATTATTTTATAGTTTATACTATTACAACGTATAGGTAAACATCAATTATCCTAATTTACTTTTATATGTGTTGTATAAAAGCTAATTGCATTAAATAAATATTGCGCATTTAATTTGCGAATTTATAACATATTTTTATCAAGGAATTTTATAAAATTTATCCAAAAAAGTTATAGATCAATTTTCAAAAATTTGGTACCATACGATGCCCCACGAGCTCCTGCATTTTTTTTGATACTGTTTCCTTTTTCCTACCTTTATAACTTTCTGAAATATAGCGTCAAAATCTCACTCTCCGGGATAACTGATCTGATAATCATTCAATGAAAAGGGCACCTGTCCAGCCCAGAGTTTTCAACCGATTCCAAAATTCCTTTTTCCAAACGATGGACAATCCATCTGCCCTAAATTGTTTGTTAAGTGAGCAACTCAACATTCCGGAGTAGATCGACCTATTACTACTTGTCGATTATGTATTTATAGCTTAGCGATATTAAAACCCCTATTCACAATACTGTAATACAATCTATGGTTAGATTTTTTTTATATATTTACCATCTTTAAAATGTCAGGTCTATCTTTCACCATTAAAATGTTCGCTCGAAGTTAAACAGCTTAAAACCCTTATGTCAAGCATTCGTTGAGTAAATACTCGACGGTTTTGCTCGACGACAAAGTCGCACCTACAACTATCATTGCTGAAGTCTCAAATGATGTAGATACGCTACAAAGCTAAAATTCTGTTGCAATGAAATGGATTCCAGACATGAAAGTTGGTCTTTTGCTTATTCGGGATGGATTATCTAGTAACATCAAAATCAATGATTTCAATAGAATCTTCTTTCCATTGTATAAGTACAGGCAAATACACATATGATACACAGAGCACTTCTTGCAACAAACAACGTGTCGTTTCTACAATAATATATCGAGTTTCTGTACCCTTTAAAATATCGTATACCTAGTATCGGTCGCGTTCAATCGTCACTTGTCGGGCGGTACGCGTGACTGCCCATAACCGAACCCTTTTAGGGCTGACTGAACGCACCTTTCGGCTCCACTCTACCCCACTTTATATAATTAATCACTACCCGCACTGACACCGGATAATACCAGCAATGTCGCACGGTGGAACGGTAAAATCGGTTCAACACGTGATACTAGTTAATAAGGTTATGTCTTCGTGTGTTATAATGTTAGGATTGTATCTGTCTTTTAGCGTTTCGTACATGAACCTATGAATGCCCGGATGTAGCATCGCGAACTACTGATGCACCCTAGTAAGCCAGCTAGCTATGTACGCACGCGTCAACTTGGACACACTCATACTATAGTAAGTTTACCGACCGCCAGTACGCTGCGAGGTTGCACTCACACACACATCCGCAACCGCCATTGTAGTGCTTCATTGGTTCTTCAGTGATAGGGAGTCTAGATTTTTCACTGCGGTCGTAGTTTCGTACTTCAATAGGTAAGAAAGCCACCCTTATAGGACCACTTTGTTGTCCATCAAGACAGTCCTGCTTCTTAGAAGCGGGTAAACGTAGGTATCCAGTTGTCCAATATCCAATGTTGGGTCTCAAGTTTAAAGATAATTACCCAATCAAATTTCTAAATCTAAATCAAATATAAAAACATAATCTTTTGTAATTTGCCTCACTCGTACTCATCCGTAATCAATGCCGAGTTGAAACCGCTGAAGCGAATCACACGAAATTTGTACATCGGGTTTCTTTTATGACTCTTTTTTTTTCTTAGTAGAAAGGATTTTTGAATTTAGGAAGGATTCTCAAAATTTTGAAAATTTGAAAATAGAGGGGTAAGTCTATATGAAACTATGTCATTAGTTAAAATGAAATGCATGAAAGTTGGTATGAAGCAAAATTAAATATGTGGAAGGTAAATAGGGGACGAACGGCTGTATGGGTCTTTCTATTTTGAAGTCAAATGTATTAAAATTAGTAAATACCAATTTTGACTTTAGGACAGAAATTAAATACATACGTTATGTCTCAAGATTATTGGAAATGTAAGCCTTAAAAGAACAAAACAGGATGAACGTTTATGTAAAATTTCCGACTTTCTTAAAGTTTAAACTATGAAATGTATTATTTATTTATTATTTAACTGTGAAATTTTGACTTTGGGACAGAAATTAAATACATATGTTTTGTCTCAAGATTATTGGAAATGTAAGCCTTAAAAGAACAAAACAGGATGAACGTTTATGTAAAATTTCCGACTTTCTTAAAGTTTAAACTATGAAATGTATTATTTATTTATTATTTAACTGTGAAATTTTGACTTTGGGACAGAAATTAAATACATACGTTATGTCTCAAGATTATTGGAAATGTAAGCCTTAAAAGAACAAAACAGGATGAACGTTTATGTAAAATTTCCGACTTTCTTAAAGTTTAAACTATGAAATGTATTATTTATTTATTATTTAACTGTGAAATTTTGACTTTGGGACAGAAATTAAATACATACGTTATGTCTCAAGATTATTGGAAATGTAAGCCTTAAAAGAACAAAACAGGATGAACGTTTATGTAAAATTTCCGACTTTCTTAAAGTTTAAACTATGAAATGTATTATTTATTTATTATTTAACTGTGAAATTTTGACTTTGGGACCGAAATTAAATACATATGTTTTGTCTCAAGATTATTGGAAATGTAAGCCTTAAAAGAACAAAACAGGATGAACGTTTATGTGAAATTTCCGACTTTCTTAAAGTTTAAACTATGAAATGTATTATTTATTTATTATTTAACTGTGAAATTTTGACTTTGGGACAGAAATTAAATACATACGTTATGTCTCAAGATTATTGGAAATGTAAGCCTTAAAAGAACAAAACAGGATGAACGTTTATGTAAAATTTCCGACTTTCTTAAAGTTTAAACTATGAAATGTATTATTTATTTATTATTTAACTGTGAAATTTTGACTTTGGGACAGAAATTAAATACATACGTTATGTCTCAAGATTATTGGAAATGTAAGCCTTAAAAGAACAAAACAGGATGAACGTTTATGCAAAATTTCCGACTTTCTTAAAGTTTAAACTATGAAATGTATTATTTATTTATTATTTAACTGTGAAATTTTGACTTTGGGACAGAAATTAAATACATATGTTTTGTCTGAAGATTATTGGAAATGTAAGCCTTAAAAGAACAAAACAGGATGAACGTTTATGTAAAATTTCCGACTTTCTTAAAGTTTAAACTATGAAATTTATTATTTATTTGGTTTTATGGTTAGGAATCATAAACACTTTTAAGATTACATCATTATTAGATTTAACTTTTAAGGGGGTAAAATTATTAAAATTAGTACCTATGTACCTTTTGATTAGAAATAAAAAATTAAATATTTTAGTATTTTTGTAAAATAATATAAACACATATTAATGATAATATTATAAATGGGATATTTGCATTTGCAAAATGGATTTAGTAATTTTTGAGTTATAGCAAACACAAAGAGCCAAAAAGACACGTCAAGGAATATTATGGTCGACAGATGAATAATTAATTGTTAGATTGTAATCATTCTTTAGATTACAAGACTATTTTAAATTTGCTAATTTTCCATTAGAGCATTAAGTCAAAACTGTAATTAATTAGGAACATATTTTTAGTAATTTATAATTCAAACCTTAGTGAACTTAGACGTAAACGAAGCTCCAATTTTAAAAACATTCAAGTTTTCTTTTATCTGCCTTTTTTCAT
The DNA here is from genome assembly GCA_949709985.1 of Luffia ferchaultella. Lineage (NCBI taxonomy): Eukaryota > Metazoa > Arthropoda > Insecta > Lepidoptera > Psychidae > Luffia > Luffia ferchaultella. Next base: position 2,080,583 of record OX453256.1, on the reverse strand, counting down.
GTCTCCGTTGCTAAAGTACAGCCTTTCTTCAAAATTGAATTAAGTGTTTGGACCACAAACCCATCACGCTGGGCTGGTACGATGCGGTTTACTCGTATGCACTATTCACCTCTGTTACCACAGAAGTGACGATGACAGCGAAGCTTTTGATATTTATTTGACTTAAATTTTTATAAATAAACTAGCGGCCCGTCCCGGCTTCGCACGGGTAGTATTCGTTTCTCATAAGAATCACTTTTTTTATCTCAGTCTTGTCTCATTCCCGTTCTTCCTTTCATTTTTTCGTTCCCATCGCAAAAATACTTTATTATTTCTGTTCTTGGCCCTAGTGTAGCTTCGTTTTCGTTTCCATTCTCATCAAAAATAACTTTTTTATCTCCGTCTTAACTCATTCCCGTTCTTCCCTTTCCCGTTTTTGTTCCCATCGCATAAATATTTTATCGTTTCCGTTCCTGGCCCTGGTCTCATTTCCTTTTTGTTTCCATTCTCATCAAGTACAACTTTTTTATTTCAGTCTTAACTCTTTCCCGTTCTTCCCTTTCCCGTTTTCGTTCCCGTAACACAAATATTTATCGTTTCAACAATTTCTGTCAGTCTTAATTAAATAAATTACACTTTTGCGAAATAATATTTAGTTATGCAATTATTAAATTACTAAAATGGCTATTAAAAAATAAGGGTTGATCGTAGAAGGGTGAAAATTGAGGATTGTATGTATTTTTGTATGTTGTATCATAAAAAAATAGAAATTAAAAATTTTGTCTAAAAAAAAAAAATTAGGGGTGGACTACCCCTAACATTTAGGGGGAGGAAAAATAAATGTTGGCCGATTCTCATAGATACCGGATAAGCACAAAAAATTTCATCGAAATCGGTCAAGCCGTTTCGGAGGAGTATGGCAACGAAAACTGTGACACGAGAATTTTATACATTAGGTAACTCATTAGTAAATAGCCCTATGGCGAGGATTGAACCCGTGACCTTTCCATCAAAGGCGGGGTATTTGACCACTCGGCCACCACGGCTCTTCAGCCATTCAAGTACAAAGGACAAATATATACGAAGAGAGGAGAATAACCAAAGGATATTGTTTATCCTAGTTAAACTTTCCGGGGTACAAAACTAATGAACATTTGCAATGAATAACAAACACAAACAACGCTTCAAACTAATAATATAATTATAATAATATCTGGGACACCCCACACACCTTCATCTACTCCAAAAGTAAACAGAGCTTGTATTATGGGCACCAAACAACTGACATACTCTAATATTTTTTTGTAACATATATATATACTGGGTCGATAGGGTGAGTGGTTCGAGAACCTAAGTGCGGAGCCAGGAGTCGCGGGTTCTGTTCCCGCCCGGGACAAATATTTCTGTACATGAACATATCTATTTTTCCATGTCTGGATGTGAAATATCTGTTATATATGTATATATTACAAAGATATGTATATAAGTTGTTTGGTACCCATAATACAAGCTTTGCTTAATTTAGGACTAGATGGCGCTGGGTGGGATGCCCCAGGTACTGTTATTATTGTATAAGCCAAACACAGAACAAATGGACATATTTATACATATACAAATATTTGTCCCGGGCGGGAATAGAACCCGCGACTTTGGTTCTACAGTCTCTAACCACTCTGCCAATAGGTCAGTCAAATTGTGACATTAAGCAATACCGAAAGTAGAAAATGAGCGGAAAACGAGAATTGGTACTGCTAAGGAACGGGAACGCATAACAAAACGTCATTATAACGTTATGTCTACGCGTGCAGACCTGCAGACAAAACCTAGTTCATTTCAAACCCTTGAACAGTGAAATACGTCAACAAAGGATCCATTTAAACTATTCAAATAGTACTGGTATCCACGAAAAAGGCCAATACATAATCGCCGCGTGGCAAAGTGTCAAAACGTTCCGATAGGTTGCCCGTTTCGGTTCGTCGCCCTCCGTTGAGCTTCAACAGAGGATGCCCCCCTTGTATTTTCTACGTTCATAAAAATCCCTACTTCTTTGGTATTTATCACGCACTTTTTTATTTTAATCCTTAACCGACTTGATTTATCGAATTAACATTAAAATTTGATATTGATACAAGAACCTACTAAAAATAATCTCAGTTTAGCAACGTAGTACGCGGATAAATTTAAATGATGAGTGATACAGTTATACGGTAGGTACAAAACGAGGCGACCGCATTTTTGTTAAAAAAGTAATTAAAAATATTAACTAACTAGCTTTCCGCTCGCGTCTTCGCCCGTATGGACTTCAAGTTTGTGCCGAAACACTAAAAGTAACAGACATATACAGGCTCATTTCCGCGGTAGTACCTATGTTAGTCTTTAGGATGCAAGCCATCTTCTTACCTCGTTTTCAAAATCAGTTCACCCGATTTGTCGTAAAAGGGTAACAAACATAAACACATTATCAGAGTAAAAAGAAAAGTAGCTTATTTCCTTTCTCAGGGTTCATCTACTTCTATATACCTTTCATCCAAACCGGTTCAACCGTTTAGCCGTAAGAACTTAACAAACAGACAGATACACTTACGCATTTATAATATTAGTATGGATAAGTTGGATAATGAGGTAATGGCATTATTAAGAAATACGGGAACCAAATTAACACCTTAAGGTGGCCTAACCCGCATTCGGATTTGTTCGGATTGGAGTGGGAAGTGAAGCGATAGGGTGAACTTGTTTCAGCTCTTCAATCTGCACAGAACAGGATCTTTGGTGAACACAGCAGTACTACAGAATTTCACGTAGATTAAGTGTGCGTCAACAACATCTGTTATACTGATGACATGCTGCTACTGAGCCCATCAATCAGTGCTTTATGATGATTGATCAATACGTGTGAAGAGCACTTGGAGGCCCGTGGGCTCAGATACAATTCGCAGAAAAGCCAAATAATGGTTTTTAAGGCTGGTAATAAAACTTATTTAAATGTGTCCACTGTAAATCTTTGCGGCTCCCCACTGAAGAAAGTAGAGAGCTTTAAGGATCTGGGTTACTGGGTCTGTGGGGACTTAAGTGGCAACGCAAATATTAATGTGGAGAGGGAGTGCATGTGGCGCTATCTGTGCGTTTACGATGTTTGCTGACAGGCATATTGACGGCGAAGAAGGAGTGTCGTGATAGCGAACCTGTTTCTTATTTAGAAGTTTGTGGCTCAAATCCCAGGTACCGTCATGTACCAATGAGTTTCTTCTGACTAAATACATAACCGGTGGTGGATTTATACATTTGCCGCCAGTAGGCTTTTCAAATTGACACTACGCAAATCGGTTTCTTAGTAAATGGTGATGTCACTTGTTCCGCGCCGTAAGCAACCAAACGTGCAAATACGCAAATTGTAGAGAAATACAGGTATAACTAAATGGTGACACATATGACAACTAATTTATTTAACTATTACATGTTGGATTGTATGTGTGGACCTAATAACATTTGGGTACTTCAATAAATATGAATCATTTTAATTTCTGTAATACATAAAAAAATTGGCCTCTTTACCGCCGCTAAAATCTGCCGCCCTAGGCTCCAGGCTCCAGCTTACTCAGCCTACTGGTAAATCCAAGTAAATCCACCACTGTGCATAACCATTACTGACTCCGTGCCTCGGAGAGCGTCTTAAGCCGTCGGTCCCGTTTAAAATCCACTAACCCGTACTGGAGCAGCATGGTGGATCAAGTTCCAAACATCCTCATCCCGGAGGGAGGCGTACGACCCTGCATTGGGGCATAATGGGCTGATATGGTACATGATATGGGTATGATATGTTGAAGGCTTCGACGCCATAATTAAACAAATAGTATTCTGAGCTGAGGTGATACTGAGCGCGCAAACTGTTTTAACATTATGTATCACCGGCATCAGCCGTACTCCGCACGTGTGCCTATTTTATTATTTACTCATTCCTTGAGGTTAGTACATTTTTTTAAATTTAGTTGCAACGTTTTTAAATTGTATTTTATTACCAAGGTTTTTTTTATCATCTAGTCGCATGAATCTCGTCTGAACTAAATTTTTTATTGTTATTATTAATTACTGATGATATTTTGCAATTGCTGCCAATTCTTTTTAGATTGATACCCGGTACCGTGTTGTAAGAAAATCTACGAATTAAACACAACGTAATATATGTGATAGATTTTATAAAGTATCCATTTACCTTTTTCCTCTCACATTTATAAGTCGTATGCATCTTTGGCTTTGAAGAAGAAATGCCCCGAGAGTGAAAAAATGTAGAAGAAGAAGCAGTTGGCTCGATTGCGGCGGCGAGGCTCCTTACCCGTCACACTTAGTTCCCCAAAGTGGAGCGGTAAACTTGAACCGGAAAGGTTTGGAAACGTACGAGAAGCTCATTCCACGTTTATTTTGTGGTTTAACACTTTAGAGAAATACCGAGTGAATTTTTCATCATATTTCAAATTTTAATATTATAATCGCTGATGAAAATAATAAGACGCATTTTTTCCTTTCCTATCACTCAGTACTAAAATATTGAAATATGGCGTTACAAAGTTATCGTTTACAGTGAGGGTCTGCGGGCAACTATGGATTACGTCGGTCGGCAGCCGCCGACAGGATACCCCTCCGCACCACCCGCGGTCGTATTCACCCCTTTTTTTAATTTAAAAATTTACCATGCTTACTATTTTTTTTTTAATGGAAACTTTGAATAATATTAATGCCTAGAAAAATAAGGTTGTAATATACGATACAATTCTAACTGGTATTTAATAACATAATAAATAATAATATTTAAAATAATTAACATAATAGCGAAACACTTTACCAAACTTACAATTAATTAATGTATCGAGACTGACGTTTGTTAACAATCGATCAATAAAGTGATGTAAACGTTACATAACAAAATTTGTATATGAATGATCACAATAAAACGACATTTACCTAATAAATTCGTAATGTAACTGATTTTGAAATTGTACTGCAACAAATACACATTTGATACAAGGAGAAAAAACGGACGACATGTAACAGCAGAACATTAAGCGGCAACTAGTATTTGATTGTCGCCCAGCAGAGAGAAAATCAACCACAAAGTTTGACTGAATTCATCCTAATTATAGTGAACTAACCGCAGAAATTAAAACGAAAGCGTGTAGAACGTTTGGTCACAGAATAATGACTATCCGAGGGGAGCCTGTGTAACTTTGTCTAGAAAAGGTTTCTGTTAGTTTAAGCTGTGTTCAAATTATGTGACGGTTTAGTTCTGAATACAGAAATTCAGGACTTTGTCCGCATTAATTTCAGCTGTGGTTATTGTAGAGCTACAAACAGAATCTCTTTCTACCATTTCATAATTTTTGGTAAATATAAAAATACCTAGATAAAATATATTGAAAAAAATATTATAAGTTAAATTATGGCTGACGTAATCTGAAGCGTAAGGACTAACATGTACCAAATTGTATATCATTTAATAATTTTTTGGATGTTTGTATTTACAATGATGTCTCTAAATTAATGGCGTAAATATGATGTAAACTTTCAATACAAATTTAAAATGTAACTTTATGTATATATACGAATGCTTTGTTTAATTTGCAGGAGTAGAGAAGAAGACGAGAAGCTTAATAAGACATAACGCACATTTTTCAGCGATCGGCAGTCTGTCACTCTATAGGACCCTGGCTCTCACATTGCGGCAGCTTCAGTACCAAGAGTACACCATAATTCACTAGTGTAACCCTTATGTCTCACCACTTTCACCGGATCAAAAACATAATTCCCATCTTGGATAGCCAATATTAAATACTAAGATATACGAATTACATGACTTTAATATAATATTTTGTTTAATGTTTATGTTTATTTCGTTTAATCCGGGGATCAGGAGAGGGGTGCTGGTACCTATAATACGGGCTGTCCTAGTTTAGGTGCCAGTAGCCTTTCACTGTAACGTTAGGTTTATTGTATGTTCCTTGAATTAGTTCTTAAATATAACTGTGACTGGCCAATAAAGATTATTATTATTATATTATATATTATTATAATAAAATCCATCTTACCACATCGTGGGTTGGTAACAATCATCTCTGTTCTAATAATTTCAAGCCAATAGAAGCACTAGTTTTCGTACACAGTCCGTGTTGCAAACAATGTATATGAACTCATAGCGTATCGTTGTCTGTACGTTTCTTTGAACTTACAACGATTTTATTGTTTACGTTTTTGTTACTGACACTTTTAGATTTTTACTCTCTGATTCAGATACGTTTATGTTAGCCAAGTTTAGATAAAATATTTTGTCGCTATCTATCAATATAACACATAGGTAAAAAAAAGAGATAAAACATAGATTTAAGTAAACTAAGCCAAAAAAACAGGGACCGTAAGGTTTTGTATTTACTGATTACTGGATTTATTTCCTTTGGATATAGTGTGATAACGGCTACCCGTGACATGTTTAATTTTAGATAAGTCCATTTAGTCATTTCAGCGTGAAGAATATTTATCCCACAGGAACAGTACATTTTTTCGTGATGAAATTTATCCTGTTTGTTATTAAAGCCTTAAAATACCAAAACCTTTCAAAAATATATCAAAATCCGTTCAGCTGTTTAATGCACGCAGAGAAACTGTGCCCTTTTTTCGCGACAAAAAGTAACCTATATTTTATTTTGGTTAATAAACTACTACTTAACGTGATAGCCCGAGCGTAGCGAACCTGGTTTAGAAGGCCGTACGGCCATGGTTCGATTCCAGTCGTGTACCAATTAGTTTTTCTTACTTAAGTACATAACTATCACTGACTTCGTGCCTCGGAAAGCACTGAACTGTCGATCCCGGTTGCTATCAACAAATGGCAGTCGTTAAAACCCGCACTGGAGCGGCGTGGTGGATTAAACTCTAATTCCCCACACCCTGGGAGGAGGCCTAAACTTCTGCAGTAGGGCATTAATGGGCTAGTGGAAGTGGAAGTTTAAACTACGAGTATATTTACTGCAAAGTTTCTTTCAAATCTGTTCAGTCGTTTTTGTTTGATTGAGCAACAAACATCGAAACATACAAACTTTTACATTTACAATATTAGTGGGATTATCAAATATAAATTTAATTATATACTACTCAATAGGTTTTTACTGAAATTACCAGAACTTTATCATTACAATTCGCCGCAGCTGCGAATAGTTTCGGCTTGATAAATTTAATGCAAATCAGGAGTCCGACCTAAGATTAAAACCGTTCGACTGGTTAGTTCAGTAACATAAATAGTGATCAGCCTCATCGGGTGGTAATAACTCGCAATTTGGACATGGACGGACTAGCGGACAAGCGACTGGGCGGATTCGCGCGCCGCGTTCGGTTTTGAATTTCAATTAGTTTCGGAATTTTGTGGAAACGTAGCGCGGGTACGGGGCGGGACGCTGATTGTTGGTACGTGGGTAACATGAGCAATGCTGACGGTCGCGGTATACTAACTCGCACCTAATGCACCTACCTACATTGCTGCGTATTCTCCATAGAGTTTTGAATTCGTTCAATAGAGGAGTAACGCTGACCGTTTAGTTTGAGAACCAAATTTATCATAATTAAACCATGATGAGGAATGAAGACGAGCGGGACTTGCATACGGCCCATACCTACTTAGATGTCTGTGTTGTGTCTAGGTCTTTGTGTATTAGCCGTCACAAATAGTCGCATATACTATTGAATGACAGGCAAATATATACCGATGAAAACAGTTTTATAGTTAATGAAGGTAACAAAATCTGTCGGCTTTGAGTCGTTGAGATTAGCAATGTGCGCCTTCTAGTCCGCTACGTTCGAAGTTCGGTGGTATTCTCCCTTCTTTGCTCTAAAAATATCAAAGAAAAAGCTCCATAACACAATTTAAATAGTCAATTAAACATCTAAGAAATCATTATAATAGATTTGGAGCTGGTTACTTTTTTACTTGTGGTATTTTACTACTGTTTTATATACAAGATGAGATTTTAATGACCAGCCAAATTTTAATATAATTACCTTTGATAAAAATCCGTTGGCCGTCTTGTTCCTTTTTAGTATCGTTCAATAGTTCAACCCTTTCGGATGTAAGTGGAAGGTAGCCAAATTTTGTCAAAAAATATTTAGGATAAAATTATTGATTTTGAATATTTGAGCTATATTTCTATTTACGTAATGAGATCTATTGCTATTACAAAAACATCGCAATAACATGATTTCATAGAAACGAAACGGCGGGAAGTATGGAGGACCCGCGCAATAGGACATACTCACTACAGAGCCGTATATACGAAGTACGATAATATTTCGTACAGATATTGCATTTTACCTATCCAAATGAAAATGGAAAGGCCCTGCGTACCTGTCGCACAAAGGCGTGGAAAATAGTAATAAACGTAAACTACTGCAGCTATGAGAAAATGTTCTAAAGAGACTTTCTCTAACCGTTAAAGTTATTTCCGTCCGCATTCATATATTTTGAAAAGCATGGTACAGTCAACAATAACAAAGCAATTTCCACGTTTTACCATTGAAAATGTATATCAGATCGTTTTCGTGAGTGAGTGTCATTCGGCTCTATTTCCGAAATTTATGCTGGTGCACGAAAGGCAGTAGTATCAAAAAATGTAAAAGCTTGTAGGGCATCGTATGATACGAAATTTTCTAAAATCTGTCCGTAACTTTTTTAGTAAAATCGAAAACGGTGAAAAAAAGATGAATTTTCCCGATTTTCCGACAAAAAGTTGATTATTTCAAAAACGAAAGCCAATATCGAAAAAATCTGGGACCTTCTAATTATAGTAAAGCGCTAACGCAACCAACACCACTAACTGTATTCAAAACCGAGACATGTATCCGGCTGAGGCAACTACATCCGGTCTTTACCCTATTTTTAAATAATTTACAAAGCGTCTTTGACTATTCACAGCAAGTTTTTTTTTTTAAAAGAACCGCAAACGAAGTAAAATAAAACGTAACTACCTCGTAATAGTGCTTGATTACAAGAGTTTCTCCTTTGTCCTGAAGCAAAGAGAATAAAAATGAACGGCTTCTGTAAATTTTAAACTACATTATTTTCGATTTAAACTTTATACACGTGGATTTTTTGTTGGAAGTTTTATTTTACAGCAGTTGTTTCATACATAATAGTACATAAATCATAACAGTACTCGGCTTCGCTTCGTGCCTATAACCACCTTGACTATAATGTGCAGCTTACCGTACTTGCATCATACGACGTTTTTCAATACATTTGCAATTAAAATTTAGTAGGTATTTCAAATGCTAACAATGGTGGGAGCTAAGGGCGGGAACAGACTGGTTTTCAAGGTTAACGCATGCGTTACAAACAGATTGCTCGTTTGTGAGTAGTGTAAAGTAAAAAGGCCTAGTACTATAAAATACAACATTACGGTACAAGTTTTGATGTCATTAAGACGGTATTAATAGTAAATGTATTGAAAAAATTATTATGCTCTACGTATCAAGTTGTATCAGTTCCTATCAACTTTTAAAAAAAAAATCGCATAATCAGTTTGCAACAGTTACGTTTTTTTCTTACAAAAACGGCAAACAATATTTTTGTGTAACAAAAAACGAATGAATCTTCTCGAAATAATTCGCGGCCGTAAGTTATTTCAAAGATTTCCGTACTTTACGAAGCTATTGTTGGGCCGTGATAAAAGATGCCCCTCCAGGTGGAATATCATTGCGCCTTATATTTTGGCTTGAATAGGGATCGCTTTATTCGTATATATTTACATCTTGTGCTAAATAAATTCCATTAAAATGTATATTGGACTTGAAATCGTCTAGCGTGAAAAGGTTTTCCTTTTATTATTGTAGTAATTTATTAGAAAAAGAAATTTTATATAACGTTTTCATGGAAAAATCATTGACGAAAATGGCAATGGCCGTTCATGCGATATACGTTTCAATCATGGTTTCAATTTACTATTACGTCACTATAAGTGAAGTAGTCCGTATACGTAGTTCTACTGTTCAGTTCTACTAGTAGAACTAAACGGAGAAAAAAGTTCTTTTAGTCCCATTAATTTCTGTACGATTTTCAATAGGACTAAACGGACATAAAATCCTGCTATTTGCAGAGTACGAATATTTTTTAGACTACATGAAATAAAGTATTTAACTTAAATTTAATATTTTTACAATGATAAATGAACGAAAGGGCCACCACATATGTGTGGAAAGAGTAGTTAGGTTAACTCTTAACTAAACAAATACGAATACAAACACAATAAATATGATTTATTTTATTTCTAATATCCTGAAAAACAGTAAAGTGGGTAATTGACCATTGACCAGTATCATTTGCTGGACAAAACACTTATATTTTATTACAAGTTAGAAATAAGTAAATCCAAATTATGTGTCCCGTTTAGATTTGCCTTTAATAATTCTGAATTGGCAGGGACATGTATATTAAGTATTCATTCATTTCATTCACCTTTATAATAACTACTATTAGTAGAACTGAATGGTAGAACTATACCGATAGTTTATTTTTTTTGTCCGTTATTTTCTATCATTAGGGCAAAACAGATAAATAAATCCGTTCTGTCCTACTAGTAGAACTTAACGGTAGAACTATATGGACTACTTCCTATAAGTTGCGCCAAACTGAGACATATGTCATTGAAAAGGTCGTCTTTTTTTTAAAATTTTAGTAAAGAATTTTATTTTTAAGAAAGAGGCACTTTTGAAATATACATTAACATTTATACATATGGCACCATTTTTATATTTTACTTATGCAGTTGCTTTCAAATGCTTTTATTTCAAGCGATATATATTTTTCCGAAATAATAATAATAATCTTTTATTTCGCACAACAAAAATGCATAATTTGATATTAACAATTATTAAAAAAACTTAAAGCTAATATTAGTGAACACATAACAATGTGCTAGTAAGAGAAACTTATATAACTACATTAGTACACACACATAAATGTAGGCCAGTCCAGTGCCTAAGAAAGCGACTGTCCTGCCTCTCCGATAGTACAGTTAGAATGCTGCTGGTACCAACCCGCAGCTTGCAGAGCGCCGCAGCACACCGTTTTCGAATGACAGCCGCGAAGCCGTTTACATGCGCATCCGCAAACATTCCCGACGCACAGCAGGCACGCGGCAACCCCAACAGCACCCTAAATGCATTGTTGTACTGGACTCGCAAGGCGCTGTATAATCTCCACGCATATGCAGTCCACAGGGTGCAAGTGTACAGTGATGTGCAGTACGTTCTAAAGAGTTAATATGTTAATACATGGTATATATACTTGTTTGAAAGCTTATAACTTTTGGCCCAAAATTGAATAATTATAGGTTATTTATGACAACTCACGGTCTGCTTGCGACGGATGCTACAGTTTTTTGGGCACAAAGCCCAGAAAAGTAGCGATAACCTGGAGAAGCTTGTTGTAACCGGAAGAATGGAGGTGAAAAGGCCGAGGGGGCGCAGTCCGAAACGATGGTCGGATCAGGTGACCGAACAACTGGATGTTCCGATTAGCACAGCCCTCCACTACGCGGTAGACCGAAACAAGTGAAGGAGGATTGTGGACAGAATGCGTCGGCGGGGTCACGATCCTCAACCCTGAGGAAACGACCAAGAAGAAGAAAAATGATAATTCAAGTGATTGCGATAACTTTTGTAAATAATAATAACTAATTAGATAGCGCCATCGATCGTTTAGTAACTATTCAATTAGATTTAAATTTATTTCGCTGCGTAGGTACATTGGAAGGTTTGTCTACTGCATCGGAATCTCACTTCATTTATTCAGTTTATTAAACCCCGCTGCATGGGAAATCACAAAATCGAAATTAAAGGTATTTTTGCATAACTTTTTTTTTATATTAATTTATTTATATTTATATTTATTTTATATTATTTTATATTATATTTAATATATTAAATGGGCATTTTTTTATTTTTAAATAAATAATCGATATGGTGGATCAATACTGTACTTTGTTCTTTAGTTAATAATTATTTTACTACATATTAATATTAATTACGGTAGATACGTATATGTGCGAACAAAGTGTTCGATGTTTGTGTTAACCATGTTCTTGTTCGAACATATTACGCGTCTTAATATCTGCAAGTTAGAAATAATTTTACAACAAGTTAATTATCGATTAATTTTGGTTAATATTATTTCACTGTTCACTGGAACAACAATATAGATCGACGCGAACATTTAGTGTTGCCTATATTGTTATCATGATTGCTATCCACCGCACAGAAACAATATTGACCATTTTGTTATTGGGAATAAAATCGTGTTGATTTATTAAATCAATTTTGTTGTCTTTATTATTAATTTTAATTTTAATGATATGTTTAAAAATTTTTAGGCGATAATATGATCTGTATCATGTACAGCGTGTATAGTTTCATAAGCGACATAAGACTTAACAAACCGACAAACAAATTTCGCTATATTAGCATTATGAGAAACAGCGACGATAATATAAAAGAAATATTTTTCAGAAACAATAAAGAGTATATTGCGCTATCCACGCCAGCCCCAAAATGAATGCGTTCGGTACAACACAATACTTTCGCGTTGAAACAAAATTAAAATTCATAAATCTGGAGACGGCAACTCACCTCGGAGGGTTTCGCATTAATTTCCGAACGAACCTTTTTGTATAATTCATAAGTTGGAAAAAAGGTACAGCAGATGTGGTGGCCGAATATTTTTTTTTGTGTGTGAAAATTATGCGTATTTGAAGTTTCTAAAAAAATGAAGAAGGACTACGCAAAGAATGAGAAAACTATGAGAGGAAAAAATTTTCAAGCAAAACGGCACCTTACACAAAAGAGAAAAGTTTGACAAAGGCCAGCTGAAAAGTCCAATATTTACACAATTTGGCAAAGTCAATATTATAGCAGGTGAACGAAGATCAAAATTAAATTTTTTTATCATAGACCCAGCCATTTTGTTTTTTAAAGCTCAACATCACCAGTCCAAGACGGTTCGTTTGTTTCGCTCCGTAGTATGCATTAATCATTTTGTTCGTAATCCCAATAAGTTCTAACTCGCCAAAATAATTTGTCAAAACTTTACCAAAGCGCAGACATGCGAGCCCAAACTGCTGGGGACTAGCTATTCTAGCAAAGTTTCGATTTGTTTAATGCTTCTTGTATATAACGTCTATGTATTCATCATTTTGAATAATTACTGATTATTTCCTTAAGAATATACAAGGGGATTTTTTCATCTCTCACCAAAACTTCTTCTAAGCATTAAATATCACTTAAAGACTACATTTAAAATATAAAATAGTAAGTAGAATTTTCACATGAAAATATTTTTCTTGAAAACACGATACAGCGCGATTACTAAATCAAAACATAAATAGTACGCTAGAGAAAGGTGCGATTGCGGATGTAGCGGGAGTAGGGTATCCCACCGGCGGCCGCTGACTAACACAATGGTCAGTTGTACACGTATCGCCAGGAATAACATAAATTTTAAGTATAGAATAAAAAAATAATTTGATTCAACCTAAAAAAAATTGTTAGCGTTATAGTACAATAGCACAATTTGTGCATGAAGTCACAGTCATTGGAGCCAAAATTTTATAACTATCCTTGATCGTTTTATTTTTCGAAAAGTTACGTCATATCGGATAATTTTAAAAAGAAAATTAATACGTCCGTAGTACGTAACCAAATAATATTATATTTTCTTCGTCATTTTCGTTTTGTATAGTTCGCCTCAAACTTTATGGCGGATCGGAATACAACGCTATAAGCGTGCCTACGCAGGTACAGTCATATACTTCTTGCTCCACTGCGTCCCGCTACACCTAAAACTGGTTACTGCGACGCGACTTGTGCCTATGTTCACATCTGACATGAAGTTTGATTGGAATTGTATCACTGCATTACTATTTTGAATTGATGTCCGATATATGATTCTAAGAGTAGATTATTAAACCCTTTTGGTAGAGTATTAAATGAAAACACAATATACTATAATCAATAATTTTATTTAGCAGTAGGTACTATTTTATTTAATCTTTCACATTTAATTATATGAAATTATGGTTCAACTTATCTCTAGGTGTAATCGCTTGCTGTTAATATTGCGTGCTGCTATATAAAATATTGTAATAAAACTAATTGCTTGCCGGAATTAAAGTAAAGTTACGTGTTAAATTACGTGTATAAATTTTGAGATAATGATAAAAGTATTGTACCTATATATGTTACGGGTAATGCATAGATTAATGCATAGATAGATCGCCAACACACACGGTTCTCCTTTCGCATTCAAAGCGAAGTAAACCGCGGGTTACTCAATCTGCTAGCAGTACCCCTAAGATTATTAGTTTTCAATTTAACCTATAGAATTAGGTTAAATTGAAGAAAAAAACAAATCTGTCGTACAAGCTATTTTTTTGTTAGCAAACAAAATAGGTTTTACCGAAAACATTTAGCGATATCTACTTGACAAGTTGCCGAACGCGATATATGGGATTTTTTAAATAATTATTATGAATAGTAGGTAATAATAATAAAGTATATTATTGGTCCCAAAATATCACTTGAACATGAATGTCGAGCAACCCATCGAGTGTATATCACCACACTAATAATTTTTTTTGTAACCGTGTTCCAGTCGAAAAAAAACTTCACATTTGTTTGGTACGTGAAATTATATCTACAACATTGATAACAGAACAATATAAGAAAACAGGATTTGTAATTCTTTGGGTTGGAGTAAATATTTCAACAAACACGGCCCCACAGAAAATCAGCACGTTTCATCCCTACAAAACGCACAAATAAAGATTCGGCGAAATGTTTGTTGTTCCGATAATCGAGAGCTGCGAGCCCGAACGTGGGGGCCACAAAAAAATCATGAAAATTCTGACACCGTCCGCAGAATTTTAACGGGCGTAACAAAAAAGGAGCAACCGGGGAAGATTTATATCGTGCGATGGTAACTCGTGACGCGGGCAAATATCTCATAATATTGAAAACGGCAAACTGTTGCTTTTCGATCGCGCAAAATTTTTATTTTGCAACCACGTATCAGTGTGTCTTTTACTGGTAAATATGTTAACGTTTTTGAAGTTGAACATCAAAATTAAATTATTATTAAATTAAATTAAACAAACTAGAAACAAATGTAATTAACATGTAAAATACAATACAAAACTATTGACGACCGCTTAGCATAGTGGGAAGCAGCCTACGAAGCTGGAGGTCCCGGATTCGAATCCCAGGTCGGGTCAGTGTTTATATGATGAATATTGATACTGGTACCGGGTCTTGGTTTTTATATGTATGTGGTGTCTTCGCTCGGCACCCAAAATACAAGCCAATGCTTAGTTTGGGGCCAAGACGATGTTGTAATTTATACGTTATTAAAAATTAATTTAAAATTATTCTTAAATTTTTTTTTAATTTAATTTCCAAATTGATAAATATCACAAGTTTAGCGCTCTGAAAATGTGGTTAACATATTTTTTCAAGATAGGTAATCATCGTTTTCGTTCTTTAACCACAAAGTATTTCATCAGCAATTAGATCTAAATAAAATCTTCGAGAATTAAATGTGATATTCTTCTAGCATAAATCATGGTAATAGAACAGGTATTTGTTTTTCATTACGAATACTGCATGTAGGTATGTCATACTAAATTCTATTCTGTTCACATTTTTGTTGTCACCACGTAGTATCTATGCGAACGTCTATGAATGCAAATAATTTCATGTTTGAGACGTTAAAGGGACGTTTGAGAAGTCTTCTACATTCATTTATAATCTTTTAAATATTGTATTAGCAAAAACCCTTTTCTAATTACACTAATAGCGGGAAATAGTTTGATAGAATTTAATAAATACATTTTATAAATTTCATTAAAGTTTAATTACTTATTTATTTAATGTGTGAAAAATTCCGAAATCATCACATAAATCTTTAAAGCAGTGTTCACTTAGGATGAGCCATCTTTCTTATATCTACAGGTGTATTGAAAGTGATTTGTACGATAGACGCAACAATGGCATGGCATTTTCATTTTCGTTAGAGTCTCACTGTTCATTGGGCGGTAGTTTTATATTTAATCACAGCTGTGGATACCGAAGACAGGCAGCGCGAAAAAAATCGCAATTCACAAGCGACCGTCAACGGCAGAACTCGTTAGAGCAACTCGCGCCATATTTCTTTAGCTACCCCGAACAGCCAGTAGGCATTACGCGCGAATTACAAAACAACATTAACATATATTTCGCGGATTGCAACGTTCGCTTTATTATTCTCCTTTTTTCGTGAAACAAGGCAATTATATAAAAAGCTTTTTGAACTTTCCTCGTGATGATTCGGCGGTAACGCTACTTGCTGTTATTTCACTTATGAAAAATTCCTGTTGAAATTCGCCGGATGCGCGTTGATGTGCCGAAAAAGTGACCGTCATGATTCTCTCTCTGCGTCGTATAAACTAAGCCGTTTAAAAGTCGAAAGCTTGATTTTAGCTAAGTTTTAAAAAAGATCTTTAAAAAGTCGAGTAAACTCTAAACGCATTCTCTTGACGCGATTTGAGTACACCTTATATGCTTTAGATGATATAATCATCGTGAAATCATCGTACGAAAACCAAATAGTACAATAAAAGTAAAGTGATTTTTAAACCGTTGGTGCCGTAATAGCAATCGCAAGTCACTTGAATTACTTTTAAGGCTACTCAGTCAGGTAGCGATCACAGAACATTAAAATGATGTTTTTGTGGTCGCTTTTGTATAGTAACATATCGATTACATACCCTGTTTATTTTATTTTTTGTTAACTTTCTTAACTTTAATATATTTTAAAGCGTAAATTTCAAAGTGTATACGTATACATAAATCACTCGACGTATTTTTAAAGTAGGTACACAATGGTGTTAAAACCAGCACTAGCATGGTCGGACCACGCGCAATATGAGGTTCCTTCACCGAGCTGTGAATTAGTTTAATAGAGAAGTAATGTTCCTAGTTTGGTTCGAGAACCGAAGTTATCATGTTTGACTCATAGAATGCAGAAGCGAGACTGGCGGGATGTGCGTGTGGCCCACGCGATTGGTTATCTTAATATTGAATTTTTTCTAGGTCTTTGTGTAATACCTGTCGTTGCTAGTTACATAGGTACTATTGAATAAAAGGCAGATGCCAATAAAAACTTTTTAAAGTAAATAAAATTGACGAAAGGACAATCCTAGATTTGTATGGCGATATTCCCTGAACTTAAAATATTACGTCCAGAGTTTTTTTTTTAAGTTACTAATATATTAATCTACTTACCAATCAACCACAAAATTATTTAATACCAAAAACTTTGTGAATTTAAATATAGGCAACAGAATTATTTGTAACTGGCAAAACATTACCTATAAAAATATATACATTTCTGACTAAAGTTATGCAAAATTCACCATTAATATCAAAATAAACGTCATGTTGTGTATTTATAATAATTAACTAATTTTGTAATCACAGAGTTAATTTTTTTAATTTTCTTTGACGTATTTGAGACTATTTATTTAAGTACCAAAATTTAGGTTTACGTTACGTCCATATTAGCCTAATGTCAATCACAATGAATATCTAACGTCAATCACTCAATCTCAAAATATAATTGATTTACCAGTTTAGAAAATAAAAACCAGAAATACGTAATACCTCGTAAATAAGTTGTATAATTCATCGTGATGAATTATATTTTGAAAATACGGTCTGCCATACCCAAAATGTCATCTTGGTTTTATTTTCATCACGTTATTCACGTTTCAATACTTTTTAATTACTATTCTTTCCTGCAATGATTCTATGATACAAAAACATATAGAAAACCGGAATTAATTCCAGGTTTTTTTTATAGATAGTTTTGATTGTTGGACGTTATAGGGCTATTTCAAGGATTGTCCTTTGCGGGCTTTGAGTCGTTGACACTTTAAGCATGCGCCTTCTAGTCTGTTACATTCAAACTCCGGTGAGTTCCATAGTCAGTACCAATGGTGTAAAAATCTGCTATATTTTAAAAACATGCTTCAGACTATAAACTATATTATTTTAGCATGTTTATTAATATTCCATGCTTTAGCATAACACGCGGGATGCTTAGCGCGAGAATCGTTCGTTGTGTTGGGCGGCGGTCACATGCTGTCGACTGACAGCTGCGGTAATGCCATGCTAATGCTAAATTGCTAAATTTGCTACTCAGTCAGCGCGCAATCGCGTTCGTTGTAGGACGTGTTTCGTTGTGCTGATCGCATCGCTCTATCGCGTCGCGCTATATATTAGCACCAAGAGTCAACCAATATAATATGCTAAATCCGTTGGGCTTCAATAACGCGTTTTAAATAATTCTTTATGCTATATTATCCACCACTGGTCAGTACGTATCTGAAGTATAGTCGCATATCGTGCATATAATTTTTTGGTTTAACCGATTTTTCGATTATCCCGAAACTAATGTATTGGAGTTACACACTGAAAGTATTTTTTATTTAATGTCTTGATGAATATCTACTTACATATTTAGTGCTTATTTTTAAATGCTTTCATATAGAAACTTTCATAGAAGCTTTCATATATATTAATCCTTTTGTTCGTTTTAAATGATGATTATCTTGATCTGTATAATATTTAATACGTAACTCAGCATGTTTCCAATGTTGCGATTTAGGCACCGTCTTAAGTTTTTCTAAATCATATATTTCTATTTTTATTAAATGTGAGGCATCCAAATTTTCTATATTTGTTTTTTCTTCTTTTTATTAGGAACATCAAAAAAATTGTCTATCATATTGTTCACAAAATAATTAATAAGTACAATTTTCTTGTCTAGTTATGTCATCATGACTATCGCTTAGCCTAGTGAGCAGCGACCCTGCCTACGAAGCTGGAGGTCCCGGGTTCTAATCCCAGGTCGGGTCAGTATTTATATGATTAATATTAATACTGGCACCGGGTCTTGGTTGTTATATGTATGTGGTGTCTTCGCTTGGTACCCATAATACAAGCGAATGCTTAGTTTGGGACCTAGACGTTGTTGTGATTATATGTGTTATTATTATTATTAATAATATTATTATCATAAAGTTAATGAGATTCCTTAATGGTAATTGTGGTATTAGTCAGTAGCATTTCACAAAATATAATGTTGTAGTTTTATGTAAATTTCGAGGTGTGGAATTCTGGACCACTGATTAACTAATTAACTAATGGGCATTGACCAAAAATTTGGACATTTTATTTGAAAGAAAGAAAGAAAAAAAGAAACACATTTAATCACGGCCACGGATACATAATACACAATGCCTTTTTTTGTTTAAAATAGACAACGTGGACTGTTTAAGTATTTTTCTTAAATTTCATGTATAGCTGTATAGATGAACGTCACTATTGCCAATTATAGCTACAAAGTTCTACGTATTGCAGGCCGTCGACCGCCGCTTTTAGTAGTGACATCACATTAATGTTTTATATTTTCTTTTTACATCTCTGTCTGTTCTTATTTAAAAAAATTTCATATGCTTGTGTTGAATAGGAACACCTATTCCATACAAAAACTGTTGAATCGTGTTACAAAATGTTGAATGATGCGAGTTAGTTTTTCTTAATAAATATAACATATTTCGTGACGTTTCGTTTCGTATAACGTGCTCATTGCCTTTCGTTTCTACTACAGCAACAACAACAACATTAATAATAATAATAATAATAATAGAGCACCAGAACAACTATGTCGACCAAATCGGTATCTCAGGAAACTCTTAACTTTAAGCACAATTGACGGGTCTGTTTAAAACTATGCACTAAGTGGCGATAGCTTATTTACCTTTCAAGAAATAGACGTAAGCTCGCAACAAGAACTACAGTAAATTATCATCTTTAATTTACACATGCACACTTGTTACGTCGAATGAAAAAAGAAAAGAATAAGTAGGAAAAGTTTAACGGGAAAAAATCAAATCATTACAAATTCAATACAAATGTTGAACGAGCCGAGCGTTTTGGTGCGAGGTAGTGGCTCGGAATTGAGTCAATTATTGCCGCAGAAGGCGCTCGCCGGTGGGGAACTCATTACGTGGAATGAGATCGGGAGAATGCTTTCATTTCTAGTGTACTCTCATGTTGTTACTGTGCGTTTTTAGGCGTGTGTATTATTGCTAACGAAATATCTTTTTAGTAATATTAAAATCGGTTTCGAACTTTAGATAGATACCTAGTTTTAGTTTTATTGTGCCTGCGCGTATAATGCATTTTTTTTTAATAATAACAATTTGAAGTATTTTATTAATTAAAAACTATCATGTATGGATTTACAAAGATTAATCGGTTGTCAAAAAATTTATAGGTGATGACGTCGCCGTCGCTACGATGCTTTTATTGCACTTATTTGTATGGCCGTCGCCCACTACATGCAGCAGTGACGTCGCATTAATGTTTCAAGTTTTCTTTTTATATTTCTGTTATTTCGTCTACGAGTAAATTTTATATTTTTTTCTGTTAAAGTGTTATATCATATTCCTATAAATACAAAAATGTTTAGACCTTTTTGCAAAATTTTAAACTGTGCCCATTTCGAACACCACGCGCTCGCGCCTACTACTCATTCTAATTTTATCATGTATAATTTGCCGGGCATAGGCAATAACTGCAGCTATTTTTACGGCATGGCAGTCAGGACTGTCTCGCGACATCAATACCTGAATGTTTCAAACCATCCCTAAATGCATCCTCTCGCATGCCGAAACGCTCTAGTTACGACGAACTCCTCTCTCTCTCTCTCTCTCTCGGATGTGCTACGACGTCGGACGCAGGCGGCCCAAAGTTTTCAAGCGTCAAATGCCTATTATTTTTTTCTTCAAAAAATAATAAAACCGAAATTTTTTTCCACCATATTTTTTTAGCAAATCCAACTTTATTAAATAATATAAAGGAATTTCATTATTTAACTGTATTTTTTTGATTAAATTTAATTAATCGTAAAAGCGATCCTGTACAACTTTCAAATACGTAATTTTTTAAGTCTATAGGATTACAGGCACACAAACTGCCAAAGAAATTTAAGGGCATAATATAATGCAATCACATATAATACTTATATAATACATATACTATACTCGTACAAAATTATAACCTGTGGTCCCTTGAATGAAACGTAAAACCACAGAAAAAGCACTAGCCCCCTTAAAGAACTTTACATTATATACTTTCATTTAATCGCATCGGTCAGCGTCTCTCGCGAAGAAGACAGAGTACAGTTTTGGGAATAGGGATATAGGTGATTGTACCTACTTTTCGTAGGCAACCTACCTATGTGATTTATTTTCTTACTAATGTATGGTTCTCTGAGGATTAGAGCTTTTATTTTTATAAGCCCAAATCGTCTATTCTCATTTGTTAGTAAAAAAATTGGTAAGTAATTTATAAAATCCTCAAAAATCCTTTAAGATTCCAAAATGATAAAAACATAATAAATATTTCACTGTTATGGAAACGATTCTTATCTAGCTAGCTGTACAGTACGTACCTCAGATATATAATCAAGAATGTTAAGTTTTTAGCTCTCTTCATATACACACATACATAAAAGTACAAATTGACTAGAAGCCCTCTTCTGCCTTTACCGTCTAACCACTCATACTCTAGTTAGTTGATGCAAGATGGCAAATTTCAGTCCGCGAGGTCCCCGCGCGCCGGTCTTCACCCCCGCGAAATTGCGTTTGACATTTACGATACTGTGTGACATTTCTAATGCTATTAAAACAAGTGTGCGTCAGGATGGCGGTACAAAGCAGTACAAGTTTACCGTTTAGGATTGTGATTATTCTGTAGATTTAGTACCTAATTTGTACTATTTAGTACCTTTCATCAAAAAATTGTGCCTGCCTACTTTCAAAAATATTTGAGATTTAAAGTGTACCGCCATCCAGACGCACACTAAAAAAAAAACGTTGCTGTGTTCCTTTACCCTATGCGCACATAATATGTACGACACACAGTTTAGCTTACAGCTCCTGGACAATTTACGATAAGTTTTTATTTTTATTAACATTATAACACGTCATGATAGCCCAAGCGCAGCGAACGTGTTTCGAGTTTAGAAGGCTGTGCGGCCGTGTGGTTCGAATCCGGACCTGTACCAATGAATTTTTCTGACCTAACTGCATAACTATCACTTCTCCGTGCCTCAGATAGCACGTTAACTGTCGGTCCCAGTTGCCGTCACCAGATGGTAGTCGTTGAAATTCACCAACTCGTACTGGAGTAGCATGGTGAATTAGGCTCCAAGCCCCCTAACCCTGAGGGGAGACCTAAGGCCTTGCAGTGGGGTATAATAAGCTGGTGAAATGGGAAAATGGAACATTACAGTAATAATGTAAGATATTTGGGTCATCCCACACAGCGCCATCTAGTCTCAAAATAAACAGAGCTTATATTATGAGTACTAGACAACCGGTATACATACTTTAACATTCTTTATAATTGATGCATATATAGATATTTTACACCCAGGCACTTGACAAATAGGTACACATGTTTGTCACACAAATATTTGTCTCGGGAGGAAATCGAACTTTGGTTTTGCAGTTAGGACCTCTAACCACTCGGCCAAAAGGCCAGTCAAATTTTAATCTAAAAAATTAACGGATCTCCTGCTTTCGCACGAACTTCTTACGACATTGGAAATGAACCTAATGGAATAAAGTAAACATACATATTTTGGATAATATTTTCGAATTCATGAATAAGCTTAAAACTTCGAAATATAACATTCTATATTCCATTTCGATCGAACAAACCGAATTAGTACGAAAGGTAACACCGACGCACATCCGATTTCCAACTAAGGGCACCCTTAACCACTACTTCCGGTTATCCGATTCTATTAATTTTAGTCTCAATCGATCCCCTATCTAATTACCCCGAGCCGTTTTTTTATTTTTTTCTTATTCGGACCTAGTTCTCGAGATATCGAGCTCTCAAAATGAAAATCGGGGGAAAAAATTGCGATTTTTTTTGTTTTTTGCCGATAATTTTTTTGTTTTTGAACTTTTTCCAAATTGTCTTTTGCCATCTTATAAAGCTTGCCAAGCTGCGTCTTTCGACACTAAGTTCATCCTGATATCTCGAAAACTCTTTGTGCAATCTGCCTGTCGCACAAAACTCCCAAATGACCCCCTATACTCCAACGAAATGAGTCATTTCCGATGACAAAATCATTTCCAATGACAAAAAATTATAAAATGAATGCTTGATTTACTTACCTTTTTGGTTGGAATTTCTTTGGTAGCATCCAATTTTATTACCATTTACAAATGGATACCTCTTAATTTATGACGCTCACGTAATAAATAGACTTTGAAAATTAAAAAAATATAACATAAATAAAAGAAAACTTTGTAATACATGATATAGTTCAAAAGCTTCATAACATACTGTACATAATAGTGACTAACGACAAAATGAAATAATTAAAAAAATATACATCTTAATAAGACAACGTTTTACTTAAATTTGGCCGTTAAAATATTCTTCTATCAAAAATATTCCCGAAAATTAATTTGCCAAGGCTCGCAATACTTTCGCTGTAAAAAGTTTTGAGATACTGAGAAGAGCCATTCCTTATTCTATACCCGATTTCATTTCATTTAAAACTTGTACCTTTTAAACTTTGAAATCACGAAGCATGAGGATATACTGTATAATTACAATTCGTTCACAGACAAAACATGCTGAGATTATATTATTCATAGTAGGGATGAAGTTTGTTTATATCAGGTCTAGATCTAGAGACCCTAACCGCGGAGCCAAGGATCGCGGGTTCGATTCCCGCCCGGCTCAATTATTTGTGTGCATGAACATGTCTATTTGTTCCGTGTCTGAGTGTAAAAGTATCTATATATTATTAAAAAAAAGAATATTGAAGTTAGTACCCTATAACATGAGCATAATACTTGGTTACATTGGGACTAGATGACGCTGTGTGGCATATCCCAGGTTATCATTATTAATTACTTAAAAAATAAAGTTATACACACCAAACGTCTAAAGACAAACTATTCTAGAAAAACTAGCGCCGTCTATCAGAATTTCTAGTAACTTTACGCCGTGACTAGATGAATGGTGTTATACTTACACCATAACATTCTTGTAATATACGTAAACGAAGGTTTCGTTAGGTATATGTGTACGAATGTATGCGTTTTCTATCAGAATTCTGGCTACTGACTAAGGTAGAATACAACAGTATCAGGGAGTTGGAACTGCGTAAGTCGTATTTATCGAACATAACTCAATACACTTATCAATATTGTGAACTATATATCATGGTGTACCACAGAGATCAATTTTGGGACCAGTATTTTTTCTTCTTTATATTGATGACATAACCGAATGTATTTCGAATGATATAGATACCACAATGTTTGCACACATCATAGTTACTGTAAAAATTGCTAAACTGAAGAAAAAACGATCAATTCTAAATTAACAACTTATTGCTGAACCTTGTTAAAAAAAGTTGGATTCGCGCTAGGTACAAAATGAATAGGAATAAAATGGTATTCATGAAACAGGTCTCGAATAATTATGTATTTTTAAACATTATTATTGATAATAAATTCGTTTTAAAATTTATAAGACGAATTAGCAAAACCATTGTTTTCATAGGTTTTCCATTGAGAAAGTAAACCAACTCTAATGACTTGAGGCTGTCATTGCCGTTTTACAGCACATTGTCTTATGGCCTCCTATTATTATGAGATAGATCAGCTGAAGCCAAAATATTTATTTTATAAAACGAGCTGTAAGATACATCCTAACCCTGAATCTCAGAGATAGATATTGAGAGGCATTGAGAGTATGGGAATTACGACTATGGGCACTTAGTGATTCAGAGTTACGCACTTAGTCAACTAAAAATTACCAAAAAAAAATTTTATTTAATCATAATAATCAGCCATATTCTCTATGCATTTCTCTCATCTAATAGAAAATCAAATGAACCTACATGTAAGTGAAATTCGATGACTATTAAACTTCAATGATTCGCCCTTCGAGATTAAACTATATATGTACTTGTAGTAGCACGCATGCTGCCATCTACACACGTTCAAAGTAACTAATAATTAAAGTAACAAAAAAGAGGTTGGTATCCCCAGCGCCGTCTAATGGCGACTCATATATGTTTTGGTGTCTATGATCTCCAATCAATCAAACTGTTTCACAATGACGGGGAAAGCTGGATAGAGTACTGTCTTAACTCAGGGACAGGGAGGGAGTGTAATTTCTCGGGCGAATCACATCGTTTAATAGTCATCGAACTTTACTTGCAGCTAAGTTCGTTTGGTTTTCTATTAAACTTCAGTGAATCGCCCTTCGATATTACACTATATATTTACTTGTAGATGTTTAGAGTAGAGTGGAATAATGGACAAAAATGATTGAGTAGGTAATTTAGACAAAGTCTGTAACCAGGCAATGTTTATTCTTAAATACAATAATGAAAATTGACCTGCATTCATCATATTATAATTTTTTCTTCCAAACACTGCTACACTAAAGAAAGTATAGCTTATGTTAATAACATAAATTATATATTACTGTCACGGACAAAGACCAGACTGCACAGTGAGTGCGCATAAACATCAGAAAAAAACACCATTTATTTCACGGTTATAAACCTTGCAAAAGTTTTGGAGCTGGCTGTCCACCCTGCTGTCTGTTTTATGAGGAATACACTGACTCCGAGCCTCTTTGCAGCTGAAGTGGACGCGTGTCTTGTGCTATGGGCACTGAATATGATGGTATCTATTCCTCTCTCAGTCAGAGTGGCCTTTATCCAACGACTTATAGTTTGTAAACATACACTTTTATTTGGTTTTTTCAAAACTAATGAATAGAGAATCACAATCATGTTGTCTTTTGTCCCTTGAAATTATCATATAATATTCAAGTGTCTTTGTTGGACAAATAAAAGGATTATCATCAAAATAAGGAAGAATAAATGTGGGTTGTGTTTGATTGATAGCTGAAGTTTTAGTATGGTCTGTAATATTTAACACAAATTTTTAATTTGAAACTTTCTTAATATTTTTAATCTTAATAAGAGATAGAGTTTGTACTCTATGTGCCGTTATTAATGCTAGGAGAGTTGTTAACTTTTTCGATAATCTTTCGAAAGAAAGATTTTTATTGGGGTACAAGTTACCACCAAGTAAACGTGTGTACCTTTCATGAATTACTTAATTTGAACATCACTCATTAACTCTAAGCCATTATAAGCGAATTAAAAAGCTCCGAAAGCTCTGTTTCGTTTGGCTGTAGATGGCGCTGTGTGGGATGTCCCAGATATTATTGTTATCAAATACTCTGTGTAACATTCTATGGTTATATACTGTACCTTTTCTGCTGTACCTACCTAGTGATACTATAATCAGGATGCACTAAAATTGTCTAGCTGAGTCTCAGCTTGTATTTTGACGTAGCCAAATGTGCGCAAGCACTTACGGTGTAAAAAATGTTTAGTGAAACGTCTTAAAGATTTTTTCTAATTTAGGTATACGTATATTTAGCTATAGCACGGCAGAAGGTATTGCGCCTCATTAACCATCGATCCTCGCGTCAAACGAAGCGACGCTAACAACGCGAGCGGGGAAAGTGGCAAAAACGTGTGGGTAATTCGAAAATTTATGTTTCACACTTTTTACACACTCAAGCTACTTAAGAAAGTACATAACTCTTAACATAAATAGTTGATAATAATTAGTATAAGTTTTGTTAATAACTAATAAAATTACATAATACATTTTATTTCATTTATATTCAAATGCATCCTATAGCAAAGGCATTTTGTAAATGGTATACAATATATACTGTCATCACCTCCCAGTTCAAAAACATGAACGTCAGGAAGTCCGAAAATTTTTGTTCAGAAGAAATTTGTTTTCTTTTTTAATTAAATTAATGTTAATTAAAGTTTAAATGTTATTCAAAACATGAATGGAAGTCCACTGCAAAACTATGATCCCAAATACAAAGGTAGGTGCTGTTCATCGTTGAGGAATTCCTCTCGACTGCCTGCTACGTAGTAGGTATTTAATATATACCTACTAATAATATAATAAAATATACCTACTAGTAATTAATAAAAATGTTATGTATATACTTAACATTTTTATTAAAATTTCAGGCACTGACAAACAAAAACTACAAAACATATTGTTATTAATTTGTTTGTTCCCGACTGCAATACCATATACCATTCTAGTCATATTTATAGCTTGTTTTTCTCTTTCCAGTTAATAACTTTTTCTTTTTAGTTAAGTGGTATTGCAGTCGTGATAGCCCAAGCGCAGCGAACCTATTTCAAATGTATAAGGCCATGTGGCCGTGGTTCGAATCCGGGCGTGTACCAATGTGTTTTTTATGACTTAAGTACATTTAGTATCGCTGACTCCATGCCTCGGAGAGTACGTTAAGCAGTTAGTCCCGGTTGCTGTCAATAAATGGCGGTCGTTACAATCCGCCAACCCGCATTGGAATAGTGTGGTGGATTTAAGCTCCAAGCCCCCTTATCTTGAGGGGAGGCCTAAGGCTCTGCAGTGGGGTATAAAAGGGCTGATGGAATGGAATTGAATGGTATCTCAGTCGATTTTTTTGTTCTTTTTTTAATAATCAGTTTACTTAAAACTTTTTAGTTTTATTATTTGGCATGAATACACTTTAATTTTGGTTACAGCCAAACAAACATATAACGTACTGTCTGTGTGTTAAACACATTTTTTTAATTTATGTCAAAATAGTAGCTTAAGTAAGTGTTATATATATTTATATGGAATGGACTATTTACTAGCTTTCATTTGATAATCATATTGCTATAATAACGAAAACAAATTTTTATTCCGCCTTTCTTTTATGATTCGCAGACCTCATATTGAAATATGAAGCCCTATGTCATTCTGACAATTAAGAAGAATCTAACACCTCGCTTCCGCCAAGTATAATACACTGTATGATACAGTGATACAGTATGGATATGACAGTATAATACAGTGTATTATACTTGGTGGAAACGAGGTGTTACGATACGTCATATTATTATGTCAAATACATCAAGCCGTATAAGTTTAAGCTACAGTGCATGCCAAAAAATATCTAGCATTCATACAGACGTGCACACACTGGAAAAACATTACCCTCCGAGATAGGGTAAAAACCGGCCAAGTGCGAATCGAACTCGCACACGAAGGGTTCCGTACCACCATACAATATTAAAAAAAAAAAACGAGCGTGACGTTAATCGAACTTAACCATTAATCGTTATTATTATGTAATTTAAAAATTATTGGATAGATATATTTAATTTTTATTTCGTTACTTATTTAGAAGGCGCTCGGTCCTCTCTGGCTAATCCGAAAAGTAATAACATAAGTGCACTGATAGCAAGAGACGATGTTTATTACTTATTTTATTAGAGTGAACCTTTGACTTTTAGTATCAATTGTGAAGAGAATAAGCTCTGCAAAGGAATAGAATAACGCGCTATCTATAATTTTCTATGGAATTTTTACAAAATTTTTACTTGTAAAAGTACATTTTATAAGTTAATCTATTACTCGTTAAATAATACAGTCTAGTTAGCTGTGATAGTTTACTTTTTAACTACGTTATATATACTCCTGTCATAATTTTTTTCCACATATCCAAAAACAGCGGTTTAGCTGGTAGTGGGGGACACACATGACTCTAACAAAAAATTAGGGCTTTAGAAGTGCATATCTCAACAACTGTTTACTTAAATAGAAAAATTGGTTGAAACCTTGATATAATTTTTTAAGACCTATCGTTTGGTACCTCTCACATTAATGTACAATGAATTATTTTTTTCATACTTCAGTTATATGTGTGGCGACCTATCCCAAAAAATTCTTAATTTCCCTAAATCGTTGTGTAGCGGTTCATAGATTACACCTACCTTCCAAATTTCATCTATATATTGCCAATAGTTTCCGAGAAAAACCCCAGATAGACAGACAGACAGACAGACGGACGGACGGACATGGAAAAACTATAAGGGTTCCTTTTTTGCCCTTTGGCTACGGAACCCTAAAAAGTATAGTTTCGCTTTGAAATATACTTTTTTCAAACCTAAAACGACAGACTGAAAGTAGGCAAAATATGACATGTTGGCCTATAGCACGTGTGATTGCATTTGAGAGCACGCGTACCACGCCTACCTTATTGAAATATGAAATGAAATATGTTTATTTGCCATTTTGATTATACACTAAAACTTAAATTACTTACCCTCACACTAGGCGTCGCCTGTCCTGTGAGGGTAAATACTCTGATTTTTGTTAGTGTTTTGATAAGAAGTAGAACAAATAAATGATTACCATTTAATATTCGGTCAGGAAGGCGAGTGTGGCTCGCTAATACGTTCTTAACGAGAAATCCATTGTAGGCGCTGTAATTTTTGATGTTGTACGGGTGAGCTCATTAGCTCCCGATATGCAGGCGCCCCGCTCCGAACCCGCACTGATTCAAGCCTCAATTATATATACTTATACTTCTTTCTGAAATTACGATTTTCTAAATTGTGGGTTGTACTTATAAGTTGTGGTTAAAATCCGAAATGCGGCTACATCCCCAGTAGCCCACTTCAGTTGGCTAGAACTATAGGTGTATTCGTAATCTAACGGGATACACCTATTTCTAATCGAAAAAAAGAACAATTAGATGTATCTAGTTCGAACTAGGTGTAGGTAGTCCTTCAGTTTCGAGTAGGTAATCGTGAAATTAAATATTTTAATAAACATAACTGACGTTTGTCTCGAAAACCACGTAAATTAAGAATGTGTGATTTTTCAACGGACAATAAATTATTATTTACTTTAGAGACGCAGCCTTGACCGCTGGCTAAATAGGGCGGGCAGTACACGTAACCTGATTCAACACCCTGATTCCAAATCTCACGCACCGCCTGCCGCCCGCAGCTTACGGGAAATTACATTGTGTACTAAAAACAGTAGACACATACCAAAAGAAACAGCGATGCAATACAAGTGTATTGTTTTGAAGTCAGATAAGACATAATAAATTTTATTATTTGGAATTATTTATTAATTTATTTCATGTCAGAATGCATGGTATCCCTTTGATTTTACATCTTACGTTAACTGAAGATATTTCATCGCTACGTTTGACGTTATCGATTGGTGTCATAAAAATACAATAAAGTTTTGTTACATTATTTGTGTCAGTTCCATGAGTGCAGAATTTTTGGGCTTTGAACATAAAATAATGTTTCCTTTAAGTAAAATTTACTATGTTTAGTATATGCGGTACTTTCCTTCGACGGGCCGTTCGTTTGACTCGCCCTGTATATATAAATTGATTGTGTGGGTACATCTGCACCATGCAAGTTAACCACATAATTACTGTGATAATTACCGGCAATACACGTTAGTGTGGCCTTAACAAATAGATATTTGTTTATTATTAACAAATAGGTATATATTGCCATTTATATTATATATTTATATACACCGCCATAGCGATCCAGCGCAGTAATGCCGCGAGCGTTATGGGTACCTTGCCTTTGCATCAGGTTCGCCAGGGACTGGTTATTTTTAGCTTTTAAGATTGTATATATAAAGTTTATATTTGTAAATTTAAAAAAAAATAATTAGGTATTAAAAATTACAAATTCTCCACATACATATAGATATAGATATAAATATGTAATATAAATGGCAAATATATATCTATTTGTTAAGGCCACACTAACGTGTATTGCCGGTAATTATTACATTAATTATGTGGTTAACTTGCATGGTGCAGATGTAATCACACAATCAATGCGATAATTAGTAGCATTACACATTAGTATGCCCTCGCCTTTACAGGGATACCCATACATACCTATAACATACGTACTTAATGGGATGCCTTTCGTATAAGGGATGGCAGTTTAATGCATGTGCACTTTAGTATATAGGTACCACAGACCAGTCAACCTTATAGACCACGCTTTGACAGGGAGTAGCATTCGCCAAGGCTATGGTAGTGACACTACCATAACTACATAACTACGTCTCTTGTGAGCGGTCAGTTGGAAGCATGTCGGAAGCCTATTTGTCAGCGATATTGTCAATTCTGAACGAGCCAATGGAAACTAGCCGACCTCTCCCCGCACCCCGCCACTTTTTGGCGATTTCGTTTTCGTATCAACGTTTATTAAAGCGTGGTCTATAGGTTGACTGGTTTGTGATAGGTACATATGAACATTATGGATTTAATGCACTCTTGACGGGTACATAATCTCCATAATAAAAACATACAAATTAAAGAAATATCTCAAAAAGACACGATGGTGTGCAAATTTCATAAGAAGTGCACTGACAAAAGTCCTATGGCGAATCCAGATTGTATTATAATGGTTTCACTATCAGTAGAGCAATTGATGATCGAAATCATCATAAATACGAGGAAACCTAGGAAGAAGAAGTAGACGTCATCATAATTACGTTACAGGAACCGTAATCTCGGCTGACGTATATTTTTTTCCTCTTCGTATTCCTCGTTTTTTATTATGAGGGTCATCCATTGCTCGACTGATGATCAACACTTTTCTCAGGGTGGGCATTGTTAAATTAATGAATTTATTTCGATGTAAAATGTTGGAATATAATAAATAAAGAAAGAACAGTGCACTTTCTACTGAAAGTCACACTAAGTTCGGTGCGAAAATAGTCAATTGGATGTTAAAATTTATAATTCGACGTCAATATTGTCTCGCTTTTCAAAATTGTTTGATTCCTCGTCTATCGATTAATTTATAACCATATAGTTTTTTTCTTTATAACCACAGAATAGTTTATCAGTTTCTGAACATAAATTTATAAAGGAACTACTTGTACCTAGATACTATCCTGGCGTCACCGGTAACTGCAATATTTCATGGGATCGATGAGACAGTAAGCTGATGCTATTTACACAAATTTCAGCAACACCTTCGACAGCGTTAATCGCAAAAAAAAAACAATAATAACAGGTATCATTATCAAAACTAGGTTGACCTCTAAATGTCTAATTATGTTACGTACGGTTATGGTTCCATTTCGATCCAACTATGGTTGACCTTTGAACTTTAGCGCGGTATCGATTTTCGCACATTTGAATCGAAACTTGGAAACTTGGAAATCGAATAGGAAATGAATTGCGATCGAAACGTAAATGTTCAATTTAACGCAAACGGGCTGCAGTATTGTTAACCAAACTGGGTGTAAGTGTAAATAGTGTACATAATTTTCATTGCTGAGCTTATTTCGTTAATTCGTTTCTGATAGACCTCAGTTAGTTGTATTGAATGGTTTATAGTCTAATGTTAAACTGAGTTAGGAATACTGTAGGGGTCTCATCTAGGTCCCATATTGTTTATTATGATAAATAGAATGACTGAACACTTTCAAAACTTAAATCTTCTACTGTAATAAGTGTATAGTACAGCTGAATGTTTTGGTAACCAAAATATTCAGGCTACAATATTTTAGAAACTAACTTGGATCGCGCCATCACCAAACAAATATCGATTTTCATACCAAATTACCATGTATTTGCATTAATGTTCATAAGACTTTTTACCAGAAGTTTATATAAAGTTGCTAAAAAGCTGACCCACTCTTTTTAATTACGCGTACAATAATATTATTTATATAAATACTATAAGTAATACTTTGTTCAGAGGATCAGTGTCGCAATACAGCACGGCAACGCGGCAAGCATCCTTGGTACCCTGAACCCATCGTCTCTTTAAAATTTTGTCATTTATCATAATTTACATAGTATTTTTTTAATTTGTAAATACTTTTAGTTTTTAATTAGTTTTTATTTTATATATCTTAATTATCCATACAAGGTTTAATGTATAATTTAATTAATAAATATTTCAAATATATTCATTGTAAAATAAAATTAAGTCTGATAATATGTATCTGAAAAATATATTTAGGTATTAAGTCTATAAGTAATTAAATTTTAAACAGATTTCGATTTTTTTTTTAAACTTTGATTTTAATTGTCTTGTTATTGATGCATCCTGTACTATTACTGTCTAATTGTATACACAATAGGAACGGGAGATTTTCTCCCAGTGAGATTTTAATGGAACATTTATTTAGTAAGTATGACTGTGAAATATATGAAATATATCTCAGGGGATCATTTGTTCACAGTTCTGAATAATTTTATTAAGAACTTCATCATGCGCCTACCACAAAATAAAATAGGAAACTTTTACCTAGTCAGTCCATAATAGAACATTCGTTCACTATAGATATGACGGTAGAATCAATCTCAGGGGACAGGCGGGATAAATTGAATACGACACCAGTTCCCACGGACGGGCAACTTCCGAGCGCGCCCAATGACTTGGAAATATAAGAATGGCGCCCCTGAAAAGAAAACTTAACTTTCTCGCTTAGAAAATCCGTGTTAGTTGTATATATAAAGGTTTATTTATATTGTTACGATCGGATCGCTATTCCTGTGGTCAGTAAAAAGCTCCGTTAGTTCTTTATACATATATTTTGCTAAACAACAGTCCATGATTAAAAACACGTCAGTTTGACAGTCACTGATAACTCATTTGTTGCTTTCCCAAAGTATAATCTTAAATTCATTTTGTCACTCCAATTCGTTCGGGTGCTCTCATCGATCTGATCGTTACTTTGCTTGGCAAGCGTGTCTCATATTTGCTTTCCAGAAATACCCTCAAAAAACTGTCATCGTCTGTTTTTTAAATTGTTTTTTTTTTATTTGAACTAGTGATGTGGAAATGTCGATGAGCAAAATCGCAGTGCGTACCAATATTCAAATAACGTCACAGACGTATTCAAGACAAGCTAAGCTACGACACAATAAATTACAATATACGTATGTCAAATTTACTGGTTCTTTCAAACATAATTATTATTATGTTGTCGATTTCATACATCTTATTCTTAACAGTTTAACATGACCGCCACCCGCTTCGATGAAGTTGTTGGAGCTTTTGGGTTAACGACACGCGTCCTTATTCTGCTTCAGGCGGTTGTTTAGTGGGTGCAACTACCACATACCCCGTGTGCTCGGGCGAAAACCAAAAAAAAAAACGACCGCCATAATAACATGATGGAGTTAATCCGTGTTAGTTGGCTCCCCCCCCCCCCTCCTTCTCACCGTAACTTCAGTTCTAGCTTGTTTTACAAATAGATACAATTTTATGAGATATATGATAATCGCATGCCTTTACGTATTTGAAAAAGATGTTATAGGGAAACATAAGAACGTAAATAAATAAACGTAGTCTTTGATCCCATTGCTAAATAAATTTATTTAAATCAGTTAATAGTACGCTCAAATAATTTCTATCTACAGGTAGTTCAATGAAAGCTTTCAGCGAACTGTCAACATAAATGACAGGCCAACTTATACCTACGCACTACACTTCGACCTTATGACCTACAATTCGAACAGTCTAATATTCAAAGATGAATGACAAATGGAATGTGCTGCAGTCACTTAAGACTGACTCGGGCGCCTTTCCACGTGTCGACACAATGTCTCAACAGCAAGTCATCGTAGGGGTCGTGGCTTGACCTGGTTCGGGAATTACGTGTCGACCCTTTTTTTAATCCTACGTTGTTACGTTGTAATCGCTGCATTATTACGAGGTGTTCGTTGATTGGTTAGGGAGCGAAATTCTCTCTCGCTACAACGGCTACAAAAAAAATGCCAACTAAGTACTTACCATAATCTTAGGTGAATGCAAACAGGGTGAGGTGAGGGGTGAGGGGGCTGGAGCTTAATCCACCACACTGCTCGAGTGGGGAATGGTGGAATTTAACGATTACCATCTATTGATGGCAACGGAGACCTACGGCTTAACATGCTCTCCGAAGCACAGAGCCAGTGATAGTTATGTACTTAAGTCAGAAAAAGTCATTGGTACATGCTTGCTTCTGAGATTAGAACCACGACCTTCTAAACAAGAAGCGGGCTCTCCTCCACTCGGGTATCGCTATTCTAATAATATTTAACTAAAATTTTACAAAAAAAAAACGTGCGGTAAAAATAGATTTATGTACATGTTAATTTTCGGTTTATTCACGCCCTCTGGAGGTCACATGAATTAACTTTTGTTATGGAACAAAGGAACCTATGCTTTTGATTGCGACAAAACGAGACTTCGTCGCGTGACAAATCGACTATAGACATCTGTTACAAACGTCATGATTGAGAGTCAAATTTGACGCGTTCGATTTCTCTAAATTCATTTTATACTTGTTCTATAGGGAGCGGCTAGCGGCCTTTGAAAACAACGTTGATACCTCCACGCATATTTAATTCACCCCAGATTATCGTAGTATAGGTGTTTAAAAGGTAATCAAGAACCGCCTCATGGGACAGAGTTATCGGCACTGAATAATTTATTTTCAAACCCTTAAAAGGTGATAAAACACAATTATGATAAATCGGCAGAAAACACCTCTTTTAGGGTAGTGGTCACTATAATGTCGTGATAGCCAAGTAGTTACAAGCCCACTTCTTGTTTAGAAAGTTGTGTTTCGAATCCCAGAAGCAGGCATGTTCCAAAGAGTTTGTTCTGACTTAGGTACAAGACGACCGCTTGACCTAGTGGGTAGCGACCCTGCCTACGAAGCTGGACGTTCCGGGTTCGAATCCCAGGTCGGGTCAGTATTTATATGAGGAATATTGATACTGCTACCGGGTCTTGGTTATTATACGTATGTGGTGTCTTCGCTTGGTACCCAAAATACAAGCTAATGTTTAGTTTGGGGCCTAGACGTTGTTGTTATGTATACGTTATTACTATCATTATTATTAATAACTACCATTGACTCCGTGCCCCGGAGAGCAAGTTAAGCCGTTGGCTTCGGTTGCCATCATAAGATAGCAGATCGTCAAAATCCACCAACCCGCACTGAAGCAGCATGGTAGATAAAGCTATAAGTACCTTCATTTTAAGGGGAGGCCTAAACCCTTGCAGTGGGGCATAATGGGCTGATATAGTGATCACCATAAACTTGTATAGTTTAGTCATATCCATCCGTATATTACGTACCACAGTCAATATTTCGTAATATTGAGTATCTGCATTTGCATAATTTGACAGAATTTTTTTTTCTCAGGATCAAGTCTGTATTAATCATCCATTACAATAACATTCATTCATTCATCACCAACTTTCCTATTTACAAAAATAATAGAGAAGCGAATTGAACGAAGAGTGTAGTTGCAGTGTGTTCCACTAAGCTCACACACAACCCGGTATCGCATACATATTTCTAAAATAATATACCAACCCACGAATATATTAATAAAATGATCTTGAGCTTCCATATTTTCCCGGCATATTCGTCACTGAACCAATACGAGAAGATCTATACACAAAAGCGTTCGCATCTCTCCAGGGCATTGGGAGAAATTTAATTTATCTGGCGCCTCGTCGTGACGCGAGTGGCTTACTTTGCTGCGAAGTATGAGACAAAGCCTCCAAGTTCACCCTGTTAACGTATTGAAGGCTGAAAAATCCTTTCAGCGTTCCGATACAGTGAATACTGAGTGAATAAAATAAAGCAGTAATATAATCACGAGTAATATATGTCTGAATTGCATATGAATATATTCCTAGGCTTAAAGATGTCGAAGTTTTGTTTATTAACATAGTATTTTATGAGAAACTAATATGTTGACACGAACTGTTACTGGCATTTTTAAGATTTATAATATTCCCTGCGAAATTTTTTTATTATAATTAATTGTTAAATATTATAACAAATGTATATAGTTCCATCGCTCAGGTCCATGGAGGCACCAACGCTGGCTGTTTTCGCGCGTCGCGTATTATGGAGCAAGCATAAAACAATTTTTGTACCGAAACACTTGTTTCTATTGTGCGGAAAAGGGGTCTTGGATGCAACATAACAAAACTATTTGGTGCCAGCTGGCACAAAACGTCATTCATGATCGAAAGTCAAAGCATGCCCGCCTAAGCTCCCTAGAAAAATCAAGTGTAAACGGGATAGTTATGGCGCATTTACGGCGATGAGTTAATTTTTGGTAAACGAGTGATATACATGATAACAAAAAATAATACAATTACAGTTTTGATTTCTACAATGGAGTTTTTTTAATAGTTGTCATGTCAATCATCAACCCCGAAATTGAAATTAAATTAATGAATTAATTTCATGTTTTCTTTTCAGATATTTATAACTCCACATTATATATTGTTATTATATGTAGATATTTCTTTATAAGAACCAGGTAATTCTTACGCAGCAGTTGGTTCATCGCCCTCACTTACCATTGTACCATTTTGACAAGGCAAAAGTAGTTATATAAGATGGCTCTCAATCTTTGACCGATTTCAAAAAGTGTTGGATCAAGGAGAATATTTTAACTTGGCGTATTTAATATTCTATTCTTTTCCCACTACCATTTGTTCTACTCCGTATCGGTCGTCCGTTACGAAGTGAAGAAAGGACAAACAAATATACTTTCGGGTTAATAATATTAGTTACGATAGATTTACATAAACAAATTCCGATTTACGACCCGTATGATAAACGAAAACATTTTTAAATTTACCTAGAATTGACTCGTAAAACGAGTTCTAAACTAGAAACGTAACGACTTTCGCTAAATCCGACCCTTAACCCTTTGAAAACGATACGCAATTTTATTACGTCTAAACCTTTTGAAGTTGTGATTTTATGTTCTCAGTCTACGTACTGTTTATAACTGCGGCGACAGCACTATCGAATGTAATAAAAAGAAATTTTCCGCGTTTCAAAGTGTGAAAACTTTAATACTTTTGTTACAGTGAATACTTTCGTAGACAGTGAACGAACTAAATAAACTGCAGAAAACTGAAAAAACATATTTTCACCCTTTAGATACTGCTAAGTCATTAATACCAGTAACAAACACGCTAAAACAGATTAGCAGCAAAAAGGGAAATGAATAAAAACTGAACACGAAAGGAGCTGCCAGGTGTCACTCTGTTGCGAACGCGATACTGCTTCTCTTCTTTTTTTTAGTTCTTCACTTGATCAGGTCATTTTAAGTATTTTAGAGTAATTTTTATACAAGAAGACTCAGCCCGCGAAAGACATGTTTATTGTTCTTTGCGTTCACGCCGCGACGACGATTTCGACGTCGTTTTTATTAATGATTGTATATGCCGCTAGATGGCACTCTTTATTGTTTAAGAAAATAATTTCAAAACAAGTACTTGAATGGAATATTATTTTAATTGTTTATTTTAATACATAATAATTAATTTATTATATTATTTTAATATTATGATTTATAATTTTAGCTACTATGCGTAACAAATTCAATTCTCAACCATGACGCAGCTGAGATTGGCAATCGTGTTTTCACACAATATTTATTTTATGTCACCTATGGAATGTGCAATATAAAAACTGTTATAGCTCCATGGTCCTATCAATATAATGAACAGTGCAGACTTTCGTAATGAATTCGATCAAACGCTGCTGTCAAATTAATTTACACTATGGAATTCGTAGTACATGAACAAAAAATATTTACCTACACGGAGATTCTTCCTGTTTATAAACACAGAATAATAATTTTGCAGGAAAATACTGGAATATATGGGGAGGAAAAATGAACGTAAATTATTCACAAACGACACTTATATATCGACTTTCTATCAATCGTTAGAATACACTAGCGACTTTCAAAGGAGGGCCCTGAATTATTGAAGGTACCTGAAACCTTTGAATCCCTCGCTCACACACGAGTGAACTTTCGACAATCGTTACTATACTAGTCGTGTTCGACGATAACTGAAAGAAAGGAAAAGGTACCTTTTGTTTAGACTGTCCATACTAATATAAATGGGAAAGTGTCTCTGTCGGTGTGTCTGGTACGTTTACAAAGCTGAACCGCTAAATCGATTTTGATAATAATAATACATGGGACATCCCACACAGCGCCAACTAGTCTCAAAGTAAGCAAGTATTATGCTTGTATTATGGGTTTATGGGTTACTAGACAACTGATATACATACTTAAAAATTCTTTTTTTAATTTTTTAACAATATATATAAATATTTTACGAACGAACTAAACATGTTCAAGCACACAAATGAACCCGCGACCTTTGGTGGCGCAGTTAGAGTCTCTAACCACTCTGTCAACCGGTCAGTCTGAATGTTGGTATTAGTTTGCAGGAGCGAAGAGTAAAAACAGAAGCCAGCCGCGATAATCCATGCAACGCGATAGACACCTATCATTGTTATGGCCATGCTCGGTTTTAATGTTTATACACGTACTTTATAAAACTCTATACATATATATCTATCTCTATATCCATACATGTATAGTATATTATAAAGAATAATTAAATACGTATATCAGTTGTCTAGTAACCCATAACTTAAGCATCCATTCCATCAGCACATTATACCCCACTGCAGGTGCTTAGGCCTTCCCCCAGGGTGAGAGGGTTTGGAGCTTAAATTTACCACGCTACTCCAATGCGGGTTGGCGGATTTTAACGACCGCCGTCTATTGCCAGCAACCGGAACCGACTGTTTAATATGCTCTCCGAGGCACGAAATCAGTGATAGTTATGTACTTAAGTCAGAAAAACTCGTCTCCTTCATCGTCAATTCATTGGTACACCCCGGGATTCGAACCATGGCCACACGGCCTTGTAAATTAGAAACAGGTTCGCTGCGCTTGGGCTATCACAACTCACTTGCTTACTTTGGGACTAGACGGCGCTGTGTGTGATGTCCCAATTATTATACATTAGGAATATACATTTATTATTATACATTAGGATAAACCTACTATCGCAATAGATGTCCATATGTGTCCTAGGTTTTCGTGGCCGACTTTCCATAAGCTTTTTATAGTTCCTTATGCCACTAATATAGCTTGAACCTTGAGAACATTTATAAGTTACTTTTTATCCACGTTTAAATCTTACAAAGAGTAAAATGACCATTATTTTAAAAAGTTCTGCTCTTAGTGTAAACTATACATTACTAAATAACTTACATACAGTTAGTTCATTTGGAAAAATAAGTTAAAAAAACTATCTAAAAAAAAAGTTATTACAACAGAGTAGGCAAATTGACTCGAATGCGGGGCTCAGAAGAAAGAAACAGAAAATAAATACTAAATCTATCTCTTTTTATTTTCAGCAGGTCCAGTCACGTCCAGCTTATAATTCTTTGGTTGATAGCAGTAACCATCAAATGAGTACGTCGTGAAAATGAAACAAAGATCAGTTATGATATTTTCCATTGTTTTTCATCCTTTTTTTTCTCCGTGCCCAACCGCCAATTAAAGGGATTTATGGACTTGCCTACTTTTGTTGTAGTATCTCTATGAAAAAACCTATATTTTTTTAATTTTTTTGTGTCATAATTCCTTGCCTACTTTAGTTTTATTTCTATTTGATACAATAAATAATAAATACAATTATTGATGCATGCAATATAGGTACGCAGATATGCAGTATATACACTAAGTAACATCACATTAATATTCACTCACTCACACTATCACTCTACATTCAGACGCAAACTCTCAGTGACACTAATTCACATACATACACTCCCAAATACTCCCTAACTTTTTCTTTTTAACTTTTATTCGTTGAACATTTTAAGTTCAAAATAGTTTAAACTAATAAGTCACGGGGTCTGGAGACCTATAAGAACAGATTCGACCTAGTTTAGGCTCCAGACTCCCACAATTACCTGTACTATTATGTAGTCTTTCTGTCCTTTAGTTTTAAAAATTGTGGTGAGAAATAAATAAATAAATACTGTGAACGTTCACCTTGACTTACGGATCCCTAGTGGGGATGAATGTTACAACGAAAATTCAAATAATACGTTTAAAAGCAAATATCTCAAAGAATACTCAATATACGGAATTTCTTTCTATCACTGCGCATATAAATTTATTTCGTATTTTAATGGAAATAGAAAAAAATCTACAGATTTCACACTACGCGTAATTATCTATCGGCATTGGAAAATGAATTTAGAAATACTAAAACTTGGGAAGAAGGAAATAAATATGTAAACCAAAAAAAAATTTATTTCTTGTCACAAATACAATTCAGCAATAGGTTGCTAATCTTATTTTTTTCAGCTTAAAGTTATACAATATAAATTTTGTATGGTAATATGGTTTTAAACAGTAGTTGAAATTCTAAACACCTGTTTATTTATCGGTGAATACGGCTCTTAGCATAGTAGAGGTAGAGCAGGCGAAGTAAATGACTCGTCAAAGAGCACGACTCATAGACGCCGCGCGCGAAAAAATTACATTTTTCACGTTAACCGCTGTACAGCCTCAACCGCTCGACCGATTTCTAAAATTTTGGACTTATTGGACAGCCTGATTTTAGTTTTCGAAATAATCGATTTTCAACAATTTTTTTCGTTTTTCGAAAAAATTTCGAAAACTACCCAACCGATTTTTAAAATTTTGATGTCAATCGATAGCTTTTGTGATTCCGCGTCATTTTAGCCCTCTTTGAATCTCCTATCCGCAAAATTGGCACCATAAACGCAATGTTGCATTATTTCGTAAAACCGGGCCTTAGCCCAGAACGATTAGAAAAGCATTTTCCAATGTTAAAACAAAAATTGATTAAATGTATGTATCCATAAAAATGCCGCCAGTTGTATCGCACTCGCACTGCCGAGAGCCGCCGTGCCCCGCGCGCCTATCCCCCGCAATCATCCTATTCGGTGCATGTCCACGTTTTAAAATTTATTGTATCGGACGAAAAAATAATGAAAAATAAAAGTTAAATTTTTTTAAGGTAATGTATTCTATTCACGCTACTGAATCATATAAAAAATTAGACGCGGTGATAAAAAAAATATCGGTATTTCTCATTCAAACTGATTTTCGTTGGAAGTGTTTTTTTTTAATGTTAAAATGGGAAAAGCCACATTTTTTAAGATTATTAATAACTTAAATTAAGACATTTTGAAACCTCAATATCAATTTTAAAGAACTATCTATAAGTAGGTAGTAACTCCACACGTTAACGTTTGTTGGATTTTTTTTAGTAGATGTCGGCCCACCGTAAATTTTTTTTTATTATTTCGCTACACCATTGTAAATCGGTTTATAGATTACACCATGGTTACAGCTACCGTCTGAATTTCATTTATGTACTGCCAATAGTCTCCGAGTAAAATAGCTGTTACAGACAGACGATTAGTTTTTAGCTATTTGGCTATGGTACTCTAAAAAAGAAAAAAAGGCTACTCTTTCACTTCCTTTTTTTGATATTTCAACAGATTTTTTACATTTTAAGAAACTATAAACATTGTACTTTATCAGGTCCATGCACTAACTAATAGCCACCCTATACTATAATACACGCTCACCATATTTTGAAAGATGTCCTCTGCACTCAGGGGGTAGATACAATTACAATCAAACTTTATAATAATAATAATAACACATACAATCACAACAACGTCTAGGTTTCAAACTAAGCATTAGCTTGTATTTTGGGTACCAAGCGAAGACACCACATACATATAACAACCAAGACGGTGCCAGTATTAATATTCATCATATAAATACTGACCCGACCTGGGATTCGAACCCGGGACCTCCAGCTTCGCAGGCAGGGTCGCTGCCCACTAGGCTAAGCTGTCGTCAATTATGTCAATATACGTCAATCCGTTTATGGCGGATCCGAACGTAGGCACCAGTCACGTCACAGTAACCAGTTTTAACCAGGGTATATATGACTGCATCTGCGCAAGCACGCTTAATGCGTTGTATTCCGATCCGTTATATATAGCTTGAGGTGAACTATACCTAGCACTTAGAATATTAGTATTTTTTTTTATTAAAGTGAGACTTATTACCGTATAATATCTTAAATTTTTCCACTAATTCTGTCACTACACCTGCAGAATATAAATGACGCAGCCACACAATCAAATATGATAATTACCAGCATGTAGCAACGTTAGTGTGGCGCCAACATTAGAACTAGAACTTTCCAATACCACCGTTCCTTGTTTCGTGTTGTAACATACAACTTAATTTTCTTCTGAAAATCTCTCTAATATTCACAAAAACCTCCGGGAAGTAAATTCTGAAAATAAATCACAATGATTTACACAGAGCTTCATAAAACGAAAGTTACACAATTTCAACACGATAAAAGTACTGTTATTACAGGAAATTTCAGCGATTAACGACCCAAATAATCTAGGTGCAATTTGCGAATCGCCTCACAAGAACTGTGGGAAGTGGAACGGAAGTGGGCAATTAACCTAGTTAAGGATACATCCGGTTTTTGAGTGCGGAAAAAATTTCACGTTAATTGAGTTGAACATACGCGGAACGAACTCCGATCGAAAAATTCTGCATAATAAGATGAAAAAATGCAATCGCAAAGCCTGCTTCTTGATTGAAACTTTTTAGTGAAATATAATCCATTGATCGCAGTATCTGTGTTCGTTCGTGTGTCAGAGTGACTACACATAATATGCGATTCGTACCGGTTCGGCAACTAGTCCGACCGGCTAAAATATAATATTCACACACTCCGGCTCAGCCCGCTAGGACACTCATCGAACGTAAAAGCCAGACCATGCCGAATGGCAGGATACGTAAAACCAGCCCGGATTCGCCGAATGGATCTAGTGGACACCCGGACGTGGCGGTACCCAAATATGCGATAACGCGCGCCTTCGTTTTCCAATATAGTACAGCACTAAAGTCAAAGAAGTGTAGCAGACAAATGGCTTTGTTGAGTGACAAATTGCCGAATCGAAAATTACGAATGAAATCTATGTGCAGTCACCCTCATAGCATAGTTTTTTACTTTATATCTACTTCAGCACACATGGAAATAAAATGATGACATTTTGAAATGAATCTTTCATAATCACATCTCTTACAAAAATAAACTTTAAGAACAAAATTATATTTTCTTTTGAAGATTATGGAAAT
The DNA here is from genome assembly GCA_949709985.1 of Luffia ferchaultella. Lineage (NCBI taxonomy): Eukaryota > Metazoa > Arthropoda > Insecta > Lepidoptera > Psychidae > Luffia > Luffia ferchaultella. Next base: position 2,036,492 of record OX453256.1, on the reverse strand, counting down.
TATAAGCTTTTAAAGTTTTATCTGTCTCTTTCTTGCAAAACGATATTTAACATTATTTTAAATGGTCTGACGTCACACATAGGTACGCCGTGCGGTATTGCCCTCTATATCAGGTCACTTCATACATTCATAATCTTGTATATAAAGATTTTTTTTAAAGATTTTACTGTTATATGTTTAGAAAACTGTTCATATATATATTTTTTTAATAGTCAACTAGCCTAGCCTATATAATGTCATGTTAAATGATAGGTTCTAAAATACATAAAAATCTTTACTGTTGTGATAGCCGTGTGGTGGCGAGCCCGCTTCTTGTTTAGAAGGACGTGGTTCGACTCCCAGGACATGTATCAATGAATTATTTCTGACTAAAATGCATACTATCGCAGACTCCGTGCTTCGAAGAGCACGCTTTCCCGTCGGTCCAGGTTGCCATCATCAGACGGCAGTCGTTAAAATCCACCAACCTGCACTAGAGCGCGTGGCGGATTAAGCTCCATACACTCTTATCCCGAGGGGAGGTTTAAACCCCTGCAGTTAGGCACAATAGGCTGATATGGACATCGTGAGATGTCACATGTGGACATGAAAGACATTTTCCAAAAATAATGTTCAATCGACTTGGAATAATATTGGAGGACAAGGAAGACTCCTAATCACATGGATGTCCATAGTGAATAAGAACCCTATAGAAGCCCAAATTAGCAAAGAGACGACCCAGGACCGAGCTACCTGAAGACGTATGATACGGGAGGCCGACCCCAAATAAAATGGGAAAGGGTCAGGCAAAGAAGAAGAAGAACATTGGAATCGACTACCATTGTTAAAACCAAAGATTTTTTAATTTTCTTGTCTGTTTTATAATAATAATATCTGGGACATCCCACGTATTACGGTATGGTTGTTTGTACGTCGAAGTACACACTCAAGAACCCCAATACCGATTTTGCTGAAAGTTTCTCTATTGACTAGGTAAATTCTAGTTCAACCTATGGATGATACCATTAAATTGCTTTGTTAAGAACAAAGTAGAGTTAGAAGTGTTTTTTTTTTACATTTTAGGAAAAGAAAAATTAAGTTTTAAATACAATATCTGCGATGTGTTTATGTCTTGTTTATGCGTATATTCAAAAGTATGCACTAAGTATATAAAATTACAATATAGAAAAATAGAAAAAGATTTATGTTATTTTCCTATATACAGGGTGAGATTTTTATGACCAGCCAAATTTTTATATAATGATCTTTGGTAGAAAACCTATAGCCGTCTTGTTTTCTTTTAGTATCGTTCTATAGAAAAATATTGAGATATGACTACATAAACCTTTCCCGAAAAAACCAAAAACTCTAGTTATCATTCTTGCCCGCCGCATCATTCCGTTTCAAAGGCCTCGGGCGCGTACGTTTACTATAGCGTTAAGAAGGCAACCAAACGTTATAAAATAAACTGTAGATAAAATAATTTATTTTGAAAATGTAACCCATATTTTTTATTTACGCAATGATGTCCATTGGTGATACCTAACACCTAGAAAAATTTTGGCCGGTTAATAAAATCTCACCTTGTATAACTAAAATGTAATACTTGAAAAAATAAGGCACTTCGAGAAATGTAAAATAATAATTATTGATAATAAAAGCGTTTATTAGGATATATAAAGTACAATAAAATATTATTATTATATAGTATTGACATGTTGTGTATGACTTAGTTAATTTTTACAATTTGATGTTGATTTGTAATTTGTAGTTTGTTTTAATTTTGACTGTTATTTATTATGTTACTAACATTTAGTTTGTAATGTAGGTAGGTGTTTTACTACCTAATGGGTCTTTGTTACTCGATTTGAAATAATAAATAAATAAATGTCTGGAACGGGCGGATCCGTAGCCAAACGCTAATTATCATCTGCCAAATAATATTATAGCCTGTGGTAAAAACAGAGAGTTTCCAGTTCAGTCTTTGGATGAAAATAATTAAATGTGTTTTTTTCTGACTGACCAATCGGTCGAGTGGTTAGAGACTTTAAATGCGGAGCCAGAAGTCGAGTATTCGATTCCCGCCCGGATCAAATATTTGTGTGAATGAAAATGTTTATTTGTTCCGTGTCTGGGTGTAAAATATTTATATATGTATGTATTTTAAAGAATATTTAAGTATGTATATCAGTTGTCTAGAACCCAGTACACAAAATGGCGCTGTGTGGGATGTCCCACGTATTATTATTTCTTTTAGTATCACTCAGTACTTACTAAAATATTGAGATACAGGGCCACAAATTAGCCGACGATTGATGATTGTGTCGATCAGCGGCCGCCGGCGAGATACCACTCCCCGCTACACCCGCGGACGCACTTTTCTCATGCGTAGTATTTATGTTTGACTTAGCAACCACGCTGTAATAGATATTTTTTTCGGGAAAAACATTTGCATGTGAAAATGTTACATATTTTTCTTCAATTATGTAGTCATTAGATGAAACCTACTGCCTAGAAAAAATGACGGTTTATAAAAAAATCATGCAATATATATTTTATATCTGTCTATAATATCTATTTGATATCCGATATGCGATTGGTCTCTTTTCCTTAAGTAAAAAAACAATTAATATTTTTTTCAACCGTTTTCACATGAATTTGACGTCGGCCAGCAGGAAAAAAGATTATATTTAAAAAATTAATATTTAAACCTAAAAGCATACATTGGCATCATAAGTCAAAGGCGTCAGACAAAATAATCTAGCGAGATAAAATATGAAAAAAATATATAATGAAATTCTGTTATGACACAATCGCCATTCCCGCCATTCCGGAGTTCTCCCCCCAAAAGGGCGTCTCAGAAACACGAATTAAAAAGCAAAACAATTTGTTTTACTCGAAACTGCGAGGTTAATCGTTTTAGTAATTAGTAGAAAATTAAACCCGGCCTCGAAACATAAATAAAACTTGTGGAAGTAAAAATATCGCGAGAAAACCAGCGCTGGCCGACCTTTAATTAGAAAAAGTGAAAGAATTGCCCGGACGAGATCAAATCTGGGAAGAACAAGGAACGGCCGACCATTTTCACTTAAAAAGCAGCGCTAAAGGGTTTATTTTATATTAAATTGCACGTTAATTAAATGTTTTAGCGTACACATATATACCGAATGGATATGAAATAGACTTTACCTCCTATCTACTATGTTACAACCTTTTCTCAGTAACCATAGAACAAATTAATTTGACAGCAGCTTTTGGTTTTAAGAGTCGTAAATGTCAGTTCATAGCGTCGAAGTGACATTTCACATTTTCGAGGAGTTGAAACCGGTGTGCGGGGATTTCTCGGAGACTCAGTGCGCCGCACGGAACCTTGCGCACTGAAACTCAGACTTAAACTCCCCATCGTACACCGGCTAGCTATAGCACAGTCTACTAATCCATAGAGTTAGTTATCGCTTTTGATATTGGCGAAAAAAGCCGCCGTCATCTTGATTGTGTAATGGTTGTCACGCGTTAAAAATAGTATGTATTTAATAATTTTTTTGGTAACATTAGTTAATGTATACCCGTATGTGATCAAATTATTTGACCAGAAGTAAAAAACTACACTTTGTTGTCTTAGATCATTGGTTGATCTCCGCGCGCGCGCTCATACTAGATTCCGCACTACGTAAATAACAAAAATTAATTCAAATGTGATTAAAATTTGAAAAAAGTGACCCCCGATTCGAACTTTTTATTTACTGGACCAATTGCTTTCAAAATCATATCGAATGGTCCTCGTGGACTCCGGTGACAAAGCTGTGGTCAAAATTGAAAAAAGTGACTCCCATTTTGAACTTTTATTTACTGGACGGGTTGCTTTCAAAATCGATATCTAAAGGTACGTGTGGACTCCAGTGAAGAATCTGTGGTCAAAATTGAAAAAAGGGTCTCTTGTTTCAGATTTTTTGTTTACTGTACCGATTGATTTATATTTAACTTTTTAGTTACTGGACAGATTCGATATCGAAAGGTTCAAATACCAGAAATTTCGAGAAAAAATAAAAGTGATAAGGACTTATGAAACAACCCAATGTTTTAAATAAACCCGACGTTCAACAACGGCCATTTTAATGTAATTTTTACCATCGATTCGTGGCCGAAGTCCACGCGGACTCTTAAATATCGATTTTGAAAGCAATCGGTTAAGTAAAAAAAAAGTTCAGAATGGGGGTCACTTTTTTTCAATTTTGACCACAGATTCGACATTGGAGTCTATACGGACCCTTCGATATCGATTTTGAAAGCAATCGGTCAAGTAAAAAAAAAGTCGAAAATGGGGGTCACTTTTTTAATTTTGACCACAGATTCATCATTGGAGTCCACAAGGACCCTTAGATATCGATTTTGAAAGCAATCGGTCCAGTAAAAAAAAGTTTAAAATGGAGGTCACTATTTTCAATTTTGACCACTGATTCGTCATTGGAGTCCACACAAACTCTTAAGTATCGATTTTGAAAGCAATCGGTCCAGTAAATAAAAACATCAATGTGGGGGTCACTTTTTTTAATTTTGCCCACAGATTGTAAAATATCTATAATTTAATAATATGCATGCATTATAAAAAAAAATATACAAGTATTTATATCAGTTGCCTAGTATCCATAATACAAGCTCTGCTTAGTTTAGATGTAGATGGCGCTGTGTGGGATGTGTCAGCTATTACTATTATAAAACGCGGGCGATCAATATATAAAGTCTAATCAATCAGTCATAATAGTCAATAAGTCAATGTGTAAACCAAGAAGATGTGAGAAGACTTGGGAAGAAAACTAGTGGAAAAAGCAGACGGTTGTAGACATATTCACTTAGCTAGTATAACATACGACAATGCGCAATAAAAAAAACCTAAATGATTCGTCGAATTCATCACGTTATCAGTACAATCGAGACACAAATTGTTTCTAGCGCAAAATCACGCGGAGAATTACGACATATAATAATCGAAAACGAATCAGCAATACTAATATAGGTACTCATATAACTACATCGTATCGATTATATTAATACATGAACATGTTACGTTGTTTATTTGTAACTCTTTCACGCTTCATGAAACTGAACTAATTTAACTCTTATTTGTTCACATGTATTATTTCAGTTTTTAATAACATATCTTTACATAAATATATATAAATCTTCTGCTGCGGCTGGACCGGCTTTCATGTTTTTTATGTGTTCAAGTGAATTCGAAAATGGTTAAGATTTACTCATTTACATTTAGATGTTTTTTTTTTAAATATTTTATTTTCATTACAGTCACACCAGGTAGGTAGCGCTAAGATCAGATTCAGGAAAATTTTCTGTAAATTTGTCGAGAATGGTTTAGATTCACATGTTATCTTTGGATATGTATTTTGATGCGGTTTTCGCAGTAATATAGAAAATTTCTTCCGGAATGTTTATATGTGTAATACACTAGCTTCTGCCTCCAGCTTCGCCTGTGTATTTTTTGTGAGTTCGATTTTGTAATATTTGTCTGATTCTGATTGGATCTTCTTAAATATGAGCATGTATCTTATATGATACACGTACCCATAGAATTGGTTTTGTGTAAGCCTCCATGCCCCCATCCCCACCCACTTCGTTTGATGTGAAAGGAAACAAAAACAGAATGGGTCAAGGCCAAGAACGGAAACGATAAAATATTCGGTGATTGGAACGATAATGGGAAAGGGAAGTACGGGAATAAGATAAGACTGAGATTAAAAAAAAATTATTCCTATGAGAAACGAAATCCACGCAAGCGAAGCTGCGGGCGGGTCGCTAGTTACTATACGTCTTCAAACTTTTTGATTGCTAACCAGTTTACTGAGAGCAAAACGAAACTGCAAAATATTGTTACACATAATTTATAATAACAACTATTGATTGTGCTTGTGCGAATAATTAACCCAATACTTTTATCAAATTGTTGTCGATTATGGCTATCCAGCTGCATACAAAATGAAGGTCAAGTTAAGAAGAGAAACTAAACAAGTAGCAAACGTCTAAACGACGACATACAAATTTTATAAAGGAGGTCGAGATCGGTACTTTCGTTTCGTTGTAGGTTGCGAAGTAACGTGAAATTTTGCCGTGCGTATTTCTGAACGTTACACAGAACCCGGAGATTTCAATAGATTTCATTCAGCTTAAATTTATGGATCGTTTCGTAATATGATATATGTGTGCTGTGATAATGACATGCTGTGTGGGATGTCCCAGGTATTATTTATTATTAATTATTTATCGATAATTTAGTAGCCGTATGATATGGGATTACAACATTATTTTTATTTTCTTGTTTTAAAACTACTTCATGTATGCTTTGAGTTCATTCTTCAAACTTAAACTAAAAATTACTATACCAGCGCAGCTTTCTATTAAAAAAATTTAATAAAATAAATGTAATTAATTTTTTGGATGGCGTTATCTTAACAAACATAGCAAAGTATAAATGGAAAGTTCGAAGAGCAAATTTTTTTTTGTTGGTGTTGTTTCCGTTTATTCGTCCATGTTCTATACTATACACGACCATGTCGACCGTCCTGTAATGGCCGACAATTGCTGAGTTGGCCGGCTTGTGGTGGGAACGTCGTGGCATACGTTCGGGCTATTACAACGCTGTTAGTGCCGACCGCAACTGCGCTGACGGCATCGCATGCAGTTACGTCCTCACGTGCTTAGAGTGGTTTAAATTGGTTAGAATGGTAGGTTACCAATTTATATTATACTTCCTATACTTGCTTGGGACGGCGACTTTTTCCGCGTAATATGGTTTTCTATTCTGCTCCTAGAAATAGCAGATAATACAGACCTGTTTAAGTCGAACCACGATTTCATTTTTACGATTTTACCCATGGCGACGATATATTATGCGTTTGAAGTAAGAGGTTGTGTTTTTGTGTGTTTGTGCATATTATGTGTTACCATTTTCCGATCTAGTCGACTGATTACTATGTGGGTTTTTGTATTAGATAGATATCGCTATATAGCAGGTTCTTAGATATAGTTTACGGATAATTATCACCAGGGAGCGCTGCAACAAATGTGTATCTCTAAAACGGCGGCTATTTTGATCCGATTTTCGTATTACATAGATACTACCTCAAAGCCAGTCTTTAGACATGTTTTACTAAGGGGCGCTGCAATAAATATGTTTCTCTAAAACGGCTAGATTTTAATGCGAACAATAGGCAAGTGTTACGATTATAGCCCACCAGAGGACGCTGTAGTTGATGTGTTTGTCAAAAACGATTGGGCTGATTTAAAGCCAGTTATTTGCATTACATAAATACCCTCTGAGTAGGATACTTATGTATAGAGGTTCTTCTTATACATCGTCTCAGAGCAGGTTCTTAGTTACGTTTATTAAACTTTAGGGACACTGTAGTAGATATATATTTATTGAAAATAGCTTTTTCACTGTCATTCATTACCAGACCTACTATAATCTTCAAAAAAATAAGAAAATAAATTTTTAAATCTTACGACGAAAAGCAAAAAAAGAAAAAAATAATAAGTAAAAAAATATTTAAAAGAGTGATCCTTTGAAAAGAGGGAAATAAAAATAAATATATATCTTATAAAATAATAATTGTGGCTATAATTAAGTTTATCTATGCAGTCTACGGGCCGCACACGAAGGTTAATCAATTCCTTAAATTTTGTTTTAAGTCGTTTATAAGGTAAAATACATTTATTTTTATATCTCTTTTTAAAGGACGACCTTTTTAACTTTTTAATGTTTTTTACTTACTTAACGGTTTTTCGTCGTGGGTTGTAATATAATAGTCATGGTTGTAAATTACTACTCGTCGCCCCACTACTTGAATTGTTAAGTGACCCTCCAAACTGACTCTTTGCCTTACTGATGGAGAAAAGCCTTGCTGGAGCTTTTGTCCCAATATAGAATAGAAGTTTGTCTAGAATAAAATATAAAACAGGAAAGTGCATAAATTATCGTATAGAAAGATTTTCTTCTACACAATCCTATGTATCTGTAAAAAAAGATGACATTCCATAAAACTTTATGAATTATTTTACTTTTTCTTTTTTTAAATGAAAATCGTGAATTTCTCGTTTCAAAAACTTAATCACACTTTGAAGAACCTATATTAGAATATCAGCCGCATAGTTGTGTTACGTATACAGAAAAAAAACCTTTCTTGTGGGATATTTGATTGTGGGATATATGATTATGGGAATATGATTCTTTTGTTTATGGTAATTCAAATCAAAAAGTGGAAATAATACAAACTACACTAGTTTTCTATTCCATATTTCTTTATTTTTGGAACATCGAGCAGTCCTCGTTATCTTCGAATCTACGGGGTCTAATATTATGAAAAAAAAAATTATTTACAGGGAAACCCAAACGATAAAGCTAGGTCTTATATTATTGTAAAGAAAATTTTTTACAGCTTTAGATATTTACTAAGTTTTAAACAGATTCTTGAAAGAAATCTAAAAGTGCATAAAACACGTTTTGCAAGGAAGGAATAGAGATAAAATTTTAACTACTACCTATAAGTTCCATATTTTTCGTCCGAATATAATTCTGTTTGTTTGTTTGTATCGTATGAAGTCTATTTTTAAATTTTCTTAATAAATATAACATTTCAATATTATTCACATTTCAAGATATTTAAAAAAGCGTAATGTACAACGTAGTTACCGCAAGTCGTCCAACTTATCAGTGGAGTTGCTAAAATAGCCACAATCGCTCCAAAATATCTTCGCTTTCATATTGCTTTCCCCTCTCCCACATCACTTCTAATGGTTTTCGGCGTTATTGCAAACTAGAAACTCGTAATCGAAACATACATTAACACCCAAACTGTACAGGCACTGACAGGGCAATGAATAATTCAACAACACTTCTTTAGTTCCATTTTCAAACTCTAAAATTAAAGTCGTTATATACAAACTAAACATGATATTGAGTGAGTATCGTTTTTAAATCAATGTTCAAACTAAAGTTGCTGTAACATTTTCATAACCTTTGAGTACTCTAAATTAAAATATAATTAAAAAACTAAAAATACCTACAAATTAAAAGTACTATCTGCATAATGATAAACGAGAAAATTTTTAAGAGACGACGGATCCAGGGTGCCAAGGATACTTGCTGGGTTGCCGCACTGTATATTGGGTCAGTTATATTCACCGCCCTTCGAATTTGTTCAATAGCGGAGTAATGCTTGCCGTTTAGTTCGTGAACCAAAGTTATCATATTTGAACTATAGGAGGAGGAAGGAAAACGGGCGAAACGTGTGTATGGCCATCACGATTGGTTATCTCGATGTTTGTGTTGGTCTTTGTGTAGTACGCGTCACAACTATTTACGTATTTTTGTAATGAAAGGCAGATACCGATTAAAAATTTTTAAAGTAAATAAAGTTGACAAAATTTGTCTGCTTTAAGTCGTTAAGCATGCGTCTTCTAGTCCGCTACACTCAAAGTTCGGTGGTTATATTGTATTGGGACATTAATAAATTATTTCAAGTATTAAATACTGTAACATCGCTCACGCGGTTTTCACGGTTCATTTTATGTAGTTTGTATTCCACATAAATATTCATACATATTTCCAACATGTCAGGATAAACTGTTCTTTATACGTCAGATGTTTGCTGAACTTCCGCTCTATGTTTCTTTCTTGTAACTCCTTTCCTGTTAAAAGTAGCAGCATGTACTAGGAGATCATCAGTAGTAATGTGAAAGTTTTATCAAAATAGTTTTAGTGGTGTTTGAGTAAGTAATAAGCGAACAAACAAATCGACATAAAAATTATTGAGTTCAGCGATGACAAATTTTATTTTTATTGTTTGACCGAAACCGCTGTACCACGCCTTAGGTATGTGCGCGACGCGGACAATGGCAGATCTGCTCTCTCAATCCGTCATCAACGCTTAGGAGCTGCCTTCCTTCCTCGCCGCGCACAGACGCGCGCTTAAGGCGCGGTGTACAATGGCGGTTTCGGTCAAACAATAATTAAAAAATTAAACTGACTAAAAAAGAATCCTTTTTCTCTTTATTTTTTTTTTCCTAGTTTAATTTGTTATTCGTTAACTTCGACGTATACCTACTCTATCCAATAAAAAAAGAATCATATTTTACTACCTACTCTGTAAATAGTTTCCCTATTTTCTACCCTTAGGAGTGTATTGTTTTCAAATTTAAATGGAAACAACTTGTAGGTATACCATATACAATAAATAAAAACATACACAGGCTATATTGTATAAATTTATGCCCGAACACCAATTAGAAAAATTAAAAAACGTATACAGACGAACTGAGAACCACCTCGTTTTTACTTTATTTAAAAAGACACTTTAGGTACTTGGTGTTCATTTTTAATAAACAATTAAATGTTATTATTACAAAGAATTCGAAGTTGCCATCCAGCTCAGTATTCTTGCTTAAAAACCAACAAATATCTTTTATGACAAATTAATTATTCGTTACAAATAATATAACGAACTCGGCGAAAGTCAAAAATTTCATGGTTCGCAAAATAAACTTACGTGAAATACGTGATGACGCATTCCTTATTCACGAAGTCGAGTCGTTTCAATGAAAAAGAAAACTCCTTTGTATATTCTCGAGGAAAAAACTAGGAGGAAAACACTAACAGCCAAGCATTTTCTGAAACATTGTCACTCGCGCCCTCTTTGTATCACTAATGGAGTCACGCGCGAGAACTCGACTCGGCACGAGTTCATCTCGTTACGCAGATCGACTGGCATCGATTCACAATTGACTGTTTTCGCTATCGATACGACACGTATTGTTAATACTCTGCACGTGGTTACAAATCCGAACGAGAGCGACCTGGTCAAGCGCGACAGCCATCGAAGTTCTTTATGTTTAGTGTAATTTATGATACTTACAAGGAAAAGTGGTAGAAATCGGACAAAAAGTTAGTTAATTAGCCTAGTTGGAGCTTTACCATATTAGCCCTATAAGCCTCAATGCAGGAGCTTAGACCTCGCCTCTGAACGAAGGTTTTTGGAGCTTCATCCATCACGCAGTGGGTTGGTAGAAGCGGGTCCGACGGCTTGACGTGCTTTCTGAGGTACTGAGTCAGTAATAGTTATGTAATAAGTCAAAAAAAACTCATTTGTCATTCCTAGGATTCAAACCATAACCTTATAATCAATGAACGGGCTCGCCACCACAAGGTTTTAAATGGTTCCTAATGAATCGCGTAAAGTTGTCATTATGTTCGTTATTGTACTTTATTGTCGCCTACAAACAACCCAGCTGGATATGAGATCCCCAATATATTTCCACGACGAACTGCCTACTATAACTAAAGGCGACCCGTTCTTTACCAGCTCGTCAGTCCGCCTAGTAGAGGGCTGTCCAACGCTGAAAATAAAAATAAAAATTGAACGCAAAAAATAAAAAGGATTATTCCTTAGCTCTGTGTCTCCTACTACATGAATCGAAACTCGAAACCGAAAACGAATCGAACCATTTTTCTCAAACGCTGAGATTTTCTTGTCGTCTCTTCAGACCATAGCCTTCTCCAAACCGTCTTGTACGTATATATTATGTTTGCTAGTCCTCATAGCGGCCATCGACAGCTACAGCGAAAACCCGACGCAATTCATTTTTTTTTTTACTCTAGACGGTACTTTTAAGATAGGCATAACTTCCTAAGTTTTATTGAACGGACAGAAAGACGGATACGTTTCATGATAGAAAGGCTTTTCAAATATACCGTATAATGTCATGTATTTGAAAAAATATTTGGAGTTAACTTTTTTATTTGAGCTAACTTAATGTATATAAAATATGTATTTTCAAATAAATTAGTTAATTTATAACACTTATTTGACTGGATAAATTACCACCGCGTATTAAAATATCTGCCATTTGTATAAATAACTATTTACATTAAGTCGCTTCTGTACAATGATATTCCGTCCGATAGAAAATGACGATAGATTAGTACGGCAGAATGTCACGCTTTCGTATATCGTTGAGTTTCGAGATAGAGGTCGGTACTATGTTATTCGCCGTAATTGTAATTTGTACTACAGTAGTGGCTTCTACTTATAATCGCCTTATATATATTCTATATATATAGATATATAGGTATTTACTTGTCTCTCAATTTCATCAACAACAATCTAAGTGTGTTTGGGCTCACTTCAAAGGTGAGCACAAACTATTCTGACAATTTACAGATATTGTTGTTTGTAAGATATACTAATGTTATCACATGAAACTATCCTACTTATTTAGCCGTATCTACTGATAAACGGAGAGAGATGTTGATAGATAAAAATGTTTATACGGATGTTCGGCTGAACTTATAGAGCATATAGAGCTTACCAAACTATACGAAAAGTTTCAAATAAACATATGGCGCAAACTAGCGGTTACCGAGATTCACATGTTTGAAGTTTCTTTATTTTTCAATTTTTTTATACTTTTTTTTAGTCATAAAATTTAATCACAAATTTAGTAACAAAATTAATAATGCACAGTATGTCATGTCGAATACTCGTGAAGTGAACGCGACCTCAACTCAACATAATACAATTATTCTGGCAACACTACAACAGGAAGTTAAGAAATGGTATACATATAGCAGTTCAAAGTGAACATAGCCTCATTTGCTCTTCGCCACTCGTTTGTTGTTAGATAACAAATTATATTTCTTCCAGTTCGTATCTTATTTCGTTCAATCGTAGGGACGTGCTGTATCGATAGCGTTGTACCGCGCTACCACAATACACCCCTAACACTACTAGACAACAAAAAAAATCGGTATATTGCGTAAGCATGTTATCGGTTAGTTCCGCAGAGGGTAAGATCTCTTTGAGAATTCGGCCCATTACAAAGGACGGGCCTCCGGGAGGGCATTCGAGTCACGCGCGTACCACAGAATCTGCCGCGTCCTGCCACGCTAATTTGTCACTTGAGAAAAACACGGTTACCTGCACCTGGCACTTAGCTGTCTATCTCCTAAAAAGAGACAAAGATAAACATGAAATTGTGACGAAATTATGTCTAAGTGCTTTTATGTCTATTGCCAGCGAAATTGTTTTCTTAAAAATAGCACGACGTCTGTTTTTTTTCTGCATAATCTTTCAAATATCATGAACTATATACGGATTGTGTTGAGAAAATAATGGACGCCATTGCTGTAACACAATGTGGGGTAAACAATTTAAAAAATCTATGTGAACTCTTTAGTGTTGTGATAACCCGAGCGTAGGGAACTTGTTTCATGAGGCCATGTGGCCGTGGTTCGAATCCGGGCGTGTACCAATGAGTTCTTTCGGACTTAAGCAGGTACAGTTCCAATCAAAGTTTATGACGGATGCGAACATAGGCACAAGTCCCGTCGCAGTAACCAGTTTTAGGTGTAATGGGACGCATTGGAACGAGGAGTATTTGACTGTACCTGCTGCGCAAGAATGCTTAAAGCGTTGTATTCCGATCCGCCATAAAGTTTGAGGCGAACTATACATTAACTATCACTGACTCCGTGCCTCGGAGAGCGCGTTAAGCAGTCGGTCCCGCTTGCTGTATTGACAGCAATTGGCGGTCATTACAATCCGCCAACTCGCGTTGGATCAGCATGGTAAATTTAACCTCCAAGCCCTCTCATCTTGAGGGGAGCCCTAAGCCCCTGCAGTGGGGTATAAAAAGGTCTGATGGAAACTCTTAACTTTATTGAATGGCAGGAGAGACATAAAATGTGCTGGAAAGGATTTATGTTTTTTTTTTAAGTTATAGGGTTTTGTACCCAAGGGCAAAACGGTACCCTATTGGGGTTACACTGCTGTATGTCTGTCTCTGTATCACTGGTCTCTAGCTCGTAAACGAAATGAGACATCGATGTTTAAAGATGGGCTTTTGCGTTTAAAAAAATTGCGAGACTTAAAATATTGTATCAATTAAGCTTTTTTTTTAATTTTAGTTATTTTTTAAGCGACTTCAAAAAAGAAGGAGGTTACTCAATTCGACCGTATATATATTTTTTTTTTATGTGTGTTCAGGGATAACTTCGTTGTTTATGAACCGAATTGGATGATTTTTTTTTTTTGTGAAAGGGAGATATCACCGGAGTGGTACCATGATAAGGAAACCAGGATCTGATGATGGCATCCCGGAGCAATCGAGGGCAACCTTCGAAAATCGTATTTTAAAGTATCGTATTTTAAGTATTTTGATAAAGTACTACTAGTACTATTTAATGAAGGTCGGGATTCGATCTGATGATGGAGCTGAAAGACAGTCGAGGGAACTCCTCAACGATTTACAGCAATTACCTGGTGTTTGGACTTGATTCATTTCTATTGATGAGATCTTTGCACCCATATGGATTATAAGTGCTATTACAGGTCTGATGATGATGAGGGAACTCCTCAACGATTTACAGCAATTACTTGGTGTTTGGACTTAATTCATTTCTATTAATGAGAACTTTGCACCCATACGGGTTATAAGTACCATTACAGGTCTGATGATGGAGACCATACACAGTCGAAGGAACTCCTTAACGATATACTGCAATTACTTGGTGTTTGGACTTAATTCATTTCTATTAATGAGAACTTTGCACCCATACGGGTTATAAGTACCATTACATGTCTGATGACGGAGACCATACACAGTCGAAGGAACTCCTTAACGATATACTGCAATTACTTGGTGTTTGGACTTAATTCATTTCTATTAATGAGAACTTTGCACCCATATGGGTTATAAGTACCATTACAGGTCTGATGATGGAGACCATACACAATCGAGGGAACTCCTCAACGATTTACAGCAATTACCTGGTGTTTGGACTTAATTCATTTCTATAATGAGATATATATATAGGTCCAGGGCTACTCGGTAAGCCGGTATTGGCAAGGGGCCGCTCCAATCCCTTGTCATCAGGTATGTTGAAGCGCATTAAGTAATCATATATGGTAAATATTGTCAAATATGTCAAATATGTCAAAGAACTTTGCACCCATATGGGTTATAAGTATCATTACAGGTCTGATGATGGAGACCATATATAGTCGAAGGAACTCCTTAACGATTTACAGCAGTTACCTTTTGTTGGGCTTGCGTCATACGGTTCAATATGCCAAAATGTTCAGTTCGCACAAAAATAATACTTAATTAAAATTGAAGGGTTAGGTACATAGGAATACCACTACCTACTAGGCATGCTGATGCCTCAATTTGACACTGAATTAAAGTTGCGTAATCGCGGCGCTGTCACATTTGAGTAGCGCGTTTAGAAGCCCCATTGATATTTAATACATGCATGCATGCCAACTCAGACACTTTAAATGGGTACTTACCAGGTAATAACAATTACAACAATTATATATTTATAACTATAATAAATATAGAACACAATTTAAAGTGTCTGAGTGAATAGGCACCGACTTCATTAACTATATGCCGCCTGATAATGTTCCTTTCTTTAAAGTGAAAATTTTATTTTTAACTTTTTAGTTTATGTTTTTGAAGTCGGTTTTTATTTTATTTTTTTGAAAATTATTTTTTTTAATAAAATGTTACATTGTTGGTTCTATTCTAGCCTCATGTAAAAGGGGCGTCCACTGTATCCATTGCGATTTCTAAAAGTAAATCGGAAAACACAGTGCGCGCCTCAAAACGATTCATGTACATTTTCGGGTTCATTTTTCGAGGTTCGGTAGTAAGGCACTGGGACACCTTTAAACATCGATGGTCATAGACTATAATAATTTTGTCTACAATATTAACACAAAACTGAACCTCATCGAGAATTCAATCAAATTATTTATCAATAGGGTCCTATACGTTAAAAATAAGTTGAAATTTTTATTTCTTACTATGGTATGCAGTGGAATGTGTCGCAGATACTGTCACACACACCGGTCATACACCTATGTAAGCATTTATTGTGCAAAATTTCATGTTCATGTTCATTTTGTTTTCGTGTTCATTGCTTTTAATATGTTACAAAATTTTCAATGTACTTAGCCTGTTTATCTTTTGACTGTTGTTATTTAGTATATTGTATATGGGTTTTACGTTACATAAAATAAATTATTATTATTAAACATGGATGCCTTTTTCTATGCGAACACTGGTTTCACGTGATTCTCAGAATAAAATAAACTAGGAAATGACAACGAAATTATGGCCTATGAGTATGAGAATTAAGAAACTGTAATAAATAAAATCAATAAAGATTTATGATATGATAAAAACAAAGTAAAAATCTACGAGTAAGTTCACCATCGGGGAACGTACACATACCACGTGACCCATTTTTTGGGCATTGGTGACCAAAGGGGACCCTTTGGTGACCTCCCGTAGCATATGCCAAGACCTCACGTATCTCGCCACGTATTTTTTACGTAGTAATTCATAAGTATGGGTTTAAATCATTTTTTTTTGCAACCAGAAAGTAAAAAAAAATCGTTTAGCTTATTTACTTGTCTTTATTAATACGACACTTGTCACGTGACCTTCAAATACTCGTGAAAAATATATGTAAAAACATATTCTAACGGAATTTATTTTACCAAAACAAGTATTTTTGTCTTTTATTCAGAGTTATTTTCTTAGAAGATATTGAGTACGACCTAAACCCCCGTCCATATGACCAAGCGTGGTATTTTGAATATCGTGGTATTTTTTTCTGTGAAATAGATTTAATTATTGAATTCTACTGTTTTCTTACTCAAAAACCATCAAAGAACTAGGTTTTTATTTTTCGAACAACTTTTAGGTTAATATATTTTTTTCAGTAAAGCCTAGTCCTTATACCATAATATCAACATCTCTTACCATAATATCAGTATTAAAGTTACATTTAAGATGCCACACATAAATATTGAGTGGCATTTTATCAGCGACGTGTTACCGGAGTGCTTGAGTCTACGTAAATATTTACCCCACTCTAAAAATTCCCCATCTCAAGCCAGGGGCAACGTTTACGCAAAATATCGGTTGTGTAAAAGCGCTCAAGAAATTGGAATGCTCGTACCACTCCGGCAGCGAAATATCGCGCTATCGGCCGACTACATAACAGAAGAATATATTTCATTTTCTTGTTATTTGAGAAAAAAAAAAGAAAAAAACTAGACGTTAAAATTTCTAACACTTGTCAGTTATGCGCCTGCGCTTTTGATAATTTTTTTTTTTTTAATTTATATCCCAAGAGCGACGTTCATGGTGAAAGTCACAATGTAGAACTGTTAACATGTCTTTGTAAAAAAATTTATTCATTTGCATTAGCTACCAGCTCTTCATTTACTTCATTTTTTACGTACAATGTTTACATTGTTTACCATTTCCCCAACATTAATTTAATGTCAGAAAATTCGATGAAAAGCTAATGAAAGGGAACCTTATTAATGAAAAACTACTAGGATGACCGACCGAAAAAAGTGACGCATTTCACAATCCCTACTTTATGATATTATTTATTTTTAATATAATATTAATTCGAAAGTATATCTATCTATCTGTTACGCTTTCACGTCTAAACCGCAGAACTGATTTTGATGAAATTTGGTACAGAGATAGATTAGACCTTAGAAAAAGACATAGGTTATCTTTTGTATCTCTGTTTGTCTGTCGGGACTGATTTCCGAAACGGCAGAACCGATTTCAATGAAACTGTACAGACAAAAAAGGAGGTTATCAGGAGTGACATATCTTTTTTTGTTTGACTATTTGTCTGCAGGAGAGTCACAAAGGCTATTATTTTTCGCACTGAATTTAGTACTAAAGTGTCCAAGGCGTGGAATAAAAGCTAACGGATTTTAATGAAATTTGGTATAGTAAGTAAAGTATAGAGATTTCTTCGGTAGTTAATTTTCAAAATGTTATATACACTTACAGTGTCTTTGAGCGTCGTGTTCCATATACTGTCTTGGTACAATCGTGTAGTTCAAGCGTGCGAAGCCGCGGGCGGAAAGCAAGTATGTCATAATTTGGTTAAAATGATTAAAATGATTAAAATGACGTCTCATTAAAATGACAGTTGACTGATACAAAGTCGAGTGTAAAGTATGGTGTAAAGAAAAAAAATATTAATTTGTCAAAGTGAACTACCGACAGTGACAAAAATATATCTTTAAGTTTTACCTACCAGTATCACTGGAAATAATAATAATAATAAAACATACGTAATTTTCATTTATTTAAATATTATTTAAATCGCGTAATTTTATCTTAAAAGTGTAAGTGTAGAAAATGATATTTTCTAGGATTCTTTGCAATTAAAACGATATGAACGAATATTTTTTACACGGGGCGCAGGAGGTCATTCACGTGGAATTTCCGCGGTGGCCGGCATTAACGAGCACATTTTAACTCAATTATGCGAACACTTCGTTTAATAACCATTTATTTGATATAAAATTTACTTTTTAATAAAGCCATTTAGAGCTTGTACACTATTTGTTTGGATAATTTAAAATTGAATAACACTAGAAAAACATTTATTATAACAGAAATTCAAGAACAATGAAATTGCCCTTTAACATATTTAATTTTTATAATTTATTTAATTAAAATAATTACTCATACAGCGTGGCAACGCGGCTAATATCCTTGACACCCTATACCAGCCGTCTCTTTAAAATTTTCTCGTTTATCTTTATTTAGATAGTAATTTTAATTTGTAGGCATTTTCAAGTTTTTTTTTAATTAAATTTTAATGTAGAGTAAATTATTTAATAAATTAATGTTTAGCTTATATAATTTTTAAAAGTTTGGTTTCCTGTGCATAACATTATTTTATTTTGTTTATTGCTCATATACTCTTTACGTAGGTATTTCTGAAATTTAATAGAGATATTATGAATATATTCGTTAGTTCAAACGTACTATCGCTTTCCACGGAAGAACAGTATTTAAATTAAATTGTTCGTCACTTATTTTTTACCTTAGTTCTGGACAAAACTGGTGTTGCAGAAGTGTCGATGATCAACATTAAGGTGTGGATGTCGATGACGATGTAGATGCTAAAGATTAATGAGCACGTAACAATCATACTAATGTTATAAATTTGAAATTTGGTGCTTTGGATGTTTGACAGTCAATCACGTAGCAACGTAGCAAGGAATCGACGTTATTTTTTTGCTAAGATATACTCGTAGTTTATGAGCTGGTAAGGTAGTCAAGGATAAAACTGATCTGCTACACAGAAATAAGAATTCTGTTGTCAAGAAAATATAGCCTTCAATATATAGAAATACTGCATATTCTTGGACCAAAGCAATTTGCATTCATATAAGAATAATTATTTTTTTCCGTTCATAAAAAAAAAGAAATTCTCATATCAATCCTTAAAGAATTTCCTTCAAAATATTTAAAAAATCAATCGCGCTCGAGTATTTCCAAGTGACGTTTTTTTACAACTTTGTGACTCGCCCCTTTTCTTATGTGACGCTCAAATCGTCAGATTATTGATATATACACTTTTCTGGGTGTACTTTAATTTACCTTGTCTTAATCTGACGCGCTCCAGTTTTTCTGAGGATCGATTTTTTTTACTAATCTTGCGGGCTGCCCTCAACGCACGCCCCTATAATATTGAGAGTTTATATATGGTAGGAGTACATTACAGGGTGCAAGGTTTCCCCCCAAATGATTTTTCCCAAAAACTCCGCCTGGGCTCCCCTACTATGATATACAAAAGTTGGAATTTTTATTAACATATACGTAAATATTGGGATAATGCCGCAGTGTGCAGCTTTAAAAAATATAAAAATCAAGGAGTCCATAGTTTCCCATCAGACAAGAAACGCTGTATGTAAGCTTTGGGAAAAGCCTTTGAAGAGGAAAAATTGAAAATCAGCAACTTAGTCGAAATTATGTTCTAAACATTTTTTATCAAAAAATGAATGATATTTGTCATCATCTAGACAGTCTAATTTACCCTCCAATTCAAATGATAATATTCCAATCTACGACAAACAAATACAAAAAAATAGAAATCACGATATAATAAAATTGCCGAAAAATTTCAATTCGACGAGACATTTTTTATTACAATCTATTTTGCTCACTATTCTATCAAATCAGACTTTTTCCCTTTCATTGATGCTTTTCGCTATTTAACATGTCGTTTAATTGAGTCACTGATAGAGGTAAATACATTATTACCGCAAAAAAATATATTCACAAAACATAAATGGCACAATTTATGAAAAAGGTACCATCGCCGAGAGCGGCATCTACAAAAGTTTTGCGTGACACTCTCCGTCCCGATTGGCGTTTGGTTCGAACCCTTCTAAGGGATGGACGACCCCTAAGTGAGATTCACCACAAAATATGAGTCAGTACAATGCATTAAACTAAATATCTGTTGATAACTGTTGGTACCCTCAACATCTGAATTCCGCTTTCACTTAAAGCTGACTGCGACGTAACAGTAGCGGGGCGAAAACGATTTTGTAACTATTGCAGTCACGTCCCGTCTGCGAGGTAGTTGAAAAGTTTCGCGGCCCAACTTCCTACAACCTGTCCTGATTTATTACGCTGTTTCGCCGCAAAAATTGACTTTTTGAGACGAAAAACGTTTCCAAAGTTCCCGTTTATTCATTTACTTTTACCATTAAAATACGTCTTATTTCAGTACTAAATTTCCACACGCCGCTATGCCCGCATGCTGTATTTGAATGCATGGTGTAAACTATATAAGATTTTTGTGTTCGGAGTGCATGTACTCCAAAATTATAAACTCGGGTGGTTTTAAGTTAAATTTTTTGAACGAGTTTTTTTGATGAACTGGGTAGTCTTAGAAAATAAATCATAAATTTATAAGTGGATAGGTATGTTAGGTTTGCGAGTTGATTTGTAATTGAGGAGTATGATATTGATAATCTTCTGTAAATTTTTAGGGGAATTTTCTACAGAAGCAGCTGTTACTGCAGAAGTACTATCAAATATGGACAAACTCTTTGACTGCTTAAATGGTGATAGATCTGATTTAAGGGGAGGCAAACCTCATGCGATGAATTTAAAAAAGACTTCCCTGCATATTAAGTTTTTTGGAAACTTGAGATTTTTTTGAAAAATACTGCGTTTTTGAGATGCCAACGCTCACCGCCATCTCAGCAAGGTTGGATATGGACATTGAATGCAATAGAACGACTCTGGAATAATCTACAAAAACGACACGGAATTAAAAGCTTGGCAACGCGTCGCCTCCAGCCGGACCGGTTGGAAAATTTATTTGGGTGCATACGAGGTAACTGCGGAGGAAACTGCAACCCAACTACTGGGCAGTTTATTGCTGCAATAAAAACAGCAATTTTGTCAAATCTTGCTCACATGGGTGAATGGAATTGTGAAAAAGATAATGACCAAGCAATGAAGCAACAGTTTAACAATGTATTGTCGTCCACCACTGATCTTTGCACATTCGCGAATGAAACTCCGCTTGTATCATCCATGCTTTCTACATTAGGTAATTCTTTTGAAGTAAGAATTAGTGACGAACATAGTGGAGAAATGCAGGCTCGTGCATATATGTCTCTTGTTTTTTAATAAAGAATTACAAAAATCAATCAAGAATATGAGGACACAAATAAGAAATTAATATATGCCTGAAAAGAGTTTATTGAGTGTGTAGAAAATTGTTAACTACACTACATTAACTACTAACTACATTAACTAAAAGTATATTGCGCACAGATGGCCACACATTTCACTTAAAAAAACCATTACAAAGAAATGTCTTGAAGAGGTAAATTTTCCTTTTTTGTGTTAGTTTCTATCACATTACAATGAAAATGTTAACTTTATTGTAAACAGTGTGTCTCACGTATGTGTTAAGAGATACTGTACTTTAAATAACCGCCAATATGCTGCCTCAGCAGGCAGCATCTACCTCAGCATTTGAAAAAAAAAATTTAATATTAAAACATAAATAAAATTATTTTTAATTTCCAGTGTCCTCTTTATTTATCCTTTGACAATGAGGGAACTAGAAATGAATCTGGTCTTCACAAGATATACCTATATAAAATAATATCTGTGATACCCAATGGTATATAGGTACGTATATATATTGTAAATTTCCAGATTCATTTCTAGTTTTAATAGGTTAATTAAATTGTTTTTTTTTAATTTCAAGTTTAACTAGCACTGTAGGTCGACGATAGAGGGCGGTGTGGTCGAATCTGCCGCTTTGATTTTGTATGAACTCGGCATTCTTCTAAAGTAAAACAGTTCTGTGCTTCGGCCTGGCGCCGTGTGGTGCCCTAAATCCGACTGTCTCGAAGATGGGCGCCGGCTTCCTCCGGGACGCGTTACCGATTTGCAATTTCATTGGGTACCGCCTATGGCGCGAGATTCTTTACTCTCGTGCGCGATTGGCTGACGCTAGCCGACATTTGCGGATCCGTACTGTAACGGTCAACGGACATTTTAATAGCACAACAACATATATAACTCAAGTCAACAGTTTGCTCTGAGCGTCCGACCCGCGCGGACGTCTCACATTGCGCCCGAAATCGTTCGCGAGTTCTTGTGCAGTGCTTCATAAAAAGCTTTTTTCAAAGCTATTTCTATTCACATACAGCCATATAAATCCACGACATTATTACTGTGGTCGAATCGGGGGAAACGTATAACGGTGCCAACAAGCCGATTCGGAGCGGTGACCGGTCCGCTCGCCTTTCCCTAACGGGAACGGCAAGTTTACCGACGGGCCAGGTACCACCGACCTTGGGGGCTACCCTCGTCGACGCCTGGTGTCACCCGCCCACCCCTCCTATCCTTTTACCCATTCTTCGGCCGTAGTTTGATCGCCAATCGAGTATCTCTTGGCGGTCTCTCGGTCGAGGCAGTTAGGGCCTTTAGGTACGCACCCCCTGGTTTTGCTCACGCGAAACTAGGGGACGCACCGTAGGTGTAGGAGTAGGTACCCACATCACTCACCACACACACGTACAGTCATTCACCACACACCTTCAATTAAAAAAATAAAATATGTGAGCCACGAATACCCCCCCGCCCTTCAGGCAAATATTCTGAGGGAATTGATGTCCGTCCTCGCTGCTTTCGCCGCCGCGCACGACCTGCATGTCCCAGCAAACTTAAATCTGGCCAGCATTTTTGCGCCTAATACCGCGAGCCCGACCGCCGTTGTTGTAACGGAAAATTCCACGCGCGCCGCCGCCATTATCCCTGACTCGCCGGCCTCTCCGGCCACGAGTGTGAGCGAGACGGAGAGTGACGCCACGCCCTCTCGCTCGCACTCGAGCATGTCTGACACTATGTCAGATAACGGCTCAACTACGGGCAGTAAACGCCCCCGCCCCGCCTCAGGATCTGAATTGGATTCTTCCGATTCAGATTCGACAATAATTGAATCTCCCAACGCATTAATTGCGGATGACGGCTTTGAGCTAGTCAAAGCCGGATGCAAAAAGAAGCGAGCGTGCGACCGTCGCCAACTCGCTACCTCCGCCGAGTCGATGGTAGTCGACCCTCCCCCTCCCCCCGCGGCCGTCGCACACCAACCCACCGCCCGCGCCCCCCTCGCTCCCGTGCCCTCAGCGCTCACTCGTGACGCCGTAGCGGCGCACAATAAAGTCACGGCGCATAAGCCAACCCCTCCGCCCGCTGGAAAATCACCCCCGCCCGTCGTCCTTCGGGACAAATCCAAATGGACGGTGGTCGCAGCCGTGTGCGGCCAACGCCACATCATTTATAATAAAGCGGTGAATACCTCCGAAGGTATTCGCATCTCGGTTAGCGATACCGACTCCTTCCGCGCCCTAACGCGTTACTTAACGGACGCGAAAATACAATTTCACACGTTCGCGCTCGCCGAAGAGCGCAAACTCAAAGTCATCCTTCGCGGTATTCCCGACGAAGTCGATGATAAGATCATAATTGAGGACCTTCAGACCCAAAATTATCCCGTCATTTCGGTCCACCGCCTACATAGGCGCGATGGATCATCGCTAGGCCTCGTCCTAGCAATCTTAGAGAAAAATGAGCTCGGCAAGCTCATTCTTCATAATAATATTAAAATAGCCGGTCTTTCGGGCATCCGCTCAGAAGTTCCGCGGCGCCGCGGCGGCCCAATGCAATGTCATCGTTGCCAGCAATACGGCCACGCTTCTATTAACTGCAACGCGAATCCGCGTTGCGTTAAATGCCTCACGCCCCACTTCACCTCGGAGTGCCCGCGTGATAAGGCAAAGGACGGACCACCAGCGTGCGTCCTCTGCCAACAAACCGGCCATACGACCAATTATAGAGGCTGCCCTAAAGCGCCTAAATTCTCTCCACCGCCAGTGCGTCCCGCACAAAGGCAATGGGCCCCGGCGGTCCACAACACGAACCATTTCCCGGCGCTTATTCAACGGCGCCCGCACTTTAACGGCCCTCTCGCTCCCACGACCACTCGCCCCGCCGCGCCCGCGATGGCGTGGGGACCGCGTCCCATCCCAAAAGCGGCTGCACCGGCCGCTCGTACTACCGGGCCCGTGCCCAGCAAACCGCTTAAAGATGCGAGCTCATTCCTCGCAAATTTAAGACTAATAAAAGCGGCCATAGCTGAGGTCTCCGAGGACGAGGTCGCCGCGTTGGCCTCGGAAATCTCAAATAGTAAATGTACTAAGGACAGAATGGCTGCCCTTAGTCGTTACCCCAAAGTGATCGAATCACTCTATTAAATTCATTTAATTATAAACTTTAATTTTTTAATTTTTAATTTTAAATTTTTAAATTTTTAACTTTCAACACTAAATTGTAATGAGTGCACCCGCGTGCACACTGGGCACTCGCGCTGGGCGACATAAACCGAGTTCGGTCTCGATTATGTCGTTCAACGCGCGTGGCCTTAACACAAATTTTATAGAGTTAGGTGAATGTGCGTCTGAGTACAGCGTAGATATTATATTAGTCCAGGAAACCTTTTTATCAAACAAAAGGCCCAGGGCCTGCAAAATTAAAAATTATAATTTACTTAGAACGGACCGCGAACGCGGAAGGGGCGGGGGTACCGCGGTGTACTTTAAACGCACGCTGTACTGTTGCCCTATCGACGCGCCCTCTCTTATTAACGTAGAGGCGACAGTGTGCAGATTGGCTATGACCGGTCACGGGACCCTTATCATAGCCTCTGTGTACCTGCCGCCGACTAGTGAGTTGCTCCGGAGCGACATAGAAGCTCTTCTCGCCCTTGGAGATTCCGTTCTCTTATTCGGCGATCTTAATAGTAAACACACAGATTGGAACTGTGTGGCCACCAATATGAACGGCCGCAGGCTATCGGTCCTAGCCGAGGCCCTTAATTTAGACATAATCGCGCCACTTACACCGACGCGATTTCCCGATAATAATACTCATCATCCAGAAATTCTGGACTTCGCAGTTCTTAAAAACGTGGCGCTGAAACTGAGTTCTATCGAGACGCTTCACGCCCTGAGCTCAGATCACCGGCCCGTTCTCATGAAATTGGGTTCACCGGAAAATCCGCCGGAGGACCCCAAATTCATCACCGATTGGGATAAAGTCCAAGCCGCGCTCCAAAAAATCGATACCCCTGATCTTAATAAAATCCCATCGGAAATTAATTCCAATAATGATATAGATCTAGCTATAGGGGCTCTTACTGAGCACGTTCAAAAAGTGATCGCGGACTGCTCGCGGAAGGCGCCGGCGGCTAAACCCCGCCTGAACCTGCCACCTGACGTGCGCGAACTCATAAGAGTCAAAAACGTTGCTCTGCGCCGCGCGAGCGCATATCCCACGCCCGAATATAGGTCACGAGCGCGCGCCCTCCAACGCCGTGTGAGAGCGCGCATAAGTGAGTTACGTAACGAACAGTGGAACGACCTTATGGAAGGCATTAAGCCAACCCATAAGGCCTACTGGAGTGTCGCCAAAGCGCTCCGTTTAGACGGACACGCCGCGTCCCCCCCACTTAAGAAACCAGATAGCTCCCTCGCGTTCGACGATAACGAAAAAGCTGACTGTCTTGCAGATAGTCTTAACGCCCAATGTTCAATCAGCACACTTCCGTGCGACCCCTCTCACGTAGCCTACGTCGAAAACGACGTACGCAATCACGCGGCCCGTCCGCCTTCAGCGGACCTTCCCCCAGTCACTTGTGAGGAAATTAGTAAACATATTAAGAAGCTTAAAAACAAAAAAGCTCCGGGTCTCGATGGCATCAATAACAAAGCACTCAAATGCTTTTCCTTTCCATTAGTCGCCCTTCTGGCAACCATTTTCAACACTTGCTTCAAAAACTGCTACTTTCCACCGATCTGGAAGGAAGCCGTCGTAATCGGCATTCCTAAGCCAGGCAAACCTCGAGATCTTCCCACCAGTTACAGACCCATAAGCCTCCTCAAGGTTATGGGCAAACTCTACGAAAAAGTTTTAAAGACTCGTCTCTGCGATCATTTATTTGGAAAGGGACTAATTATAGACGAGCAATTTGGCTTTCGTCCCCGACACTCTTGCCCTCAACAAGCTCTCCGCTTAGTTGAATACATATCTTCCGGTTTCAAACGGAAAGATAAAACCGTAGCAGTATTTTTCGACGTAGCCAAAGCTTTTGACAAAGTTTGGCATGCAGGCTTAATATACAAGCTGCATAAACTTGAAGTCCCAGATAGATTAGTTTTTATAATCCAAGACTATCTCACCGACCGACAATTCGTCTATAAACACGAGAAATCACTCTCAACGCGGAAAACGTTAAAAGCTGGAGTCCCGCAAGGCTCCACTCTCAGCCCGATACTGTACTCAGCGTATACCAACGATATTCCGTTGCCGCGCAACGGAGTCCAATTAGCACTGTTCGCCGACGACACAGTGCTCTATTTTCGCGCGCGCATTAATAGTCATATCGCTCCTCGACTTCAGTCCTCTATAGACGAACTCACGCAGTGGTTTCGCCTATGGAGGATTGAACTAAATCCGGACAAATCCGCGGCCATCTGTTTTCGCCATTCCAAAGCGAAAGACCCCTCACTCCTCCCAAAAAACATAGATTCACTCAAAATGTCCGGTGTCAACATTCCGTGGCAACATAGTTATAAATATCTAGGTATTACGCTTGACAAGCATCTGCACTTTCGCGATCATGTCAAACGTGTTAGCAAACTTGCCAAATTTTATATGGCCCGCCTGTCCTGTATGATAGGTAGCCGTAGTAAGATGTCGATGCGCAACAAGCGCACACTCTATGTGATGGCTATCACACCGGTCATGACTTATGCATGCCCGGTCTTCGCTTACGCCAAAGAATCGATACTTAAACCGCTACAGGTCATACAGAACAGATTCTGT
Organism: Luffia ferchaultella; assembly: GCA_949709985.1. Lineage (NCBI taxonomy): Eukaryota > Metazoa > Arthropoda > Insecta > Lepidoptera > Psychidae > Luffia > Luffia ferchaultella. The sequence goes on along the minus strand of OX453256.1, from coordinate 2,009,186 downwards.
AGAAGAGCAGTAAATTCTCCTTGGTACGTTCGAAATAGTATGCTTCACAGCGATTTCGACTTATTAACTCTTTCCAAGTACATGAAGGACGCGTCAAAGCGCTTCTTCGCCGCCGCGGTCGCGCACCCCAACCCGCTACTTTCGGCAGCGGCCTCTTACGAGCCCCCGCCCGCCACCCACTTTCTCAGACGTCCACGGAATGCACTAACAGATCCTCCTGACGATCTCACCACCGAGGTTGAGAGTCTCAGGAATGCAGGCAGATCAGACCTTCAGTCTGACATAGGCGAACAGTACCTAGCGCCCGATATTACCTAGTTAACGTAGCAAATCTGTTCGAATGGCATCTGAGCCTTGTTTGTTCACAGTCGGGCCGTCCAGCTCGAACTGCCCTCCATTGCCGAATTTTTAATTCTTAATTTTAATTTTAATCATAAGCCTACGAGACGGGGCCCTTAAGGCGCCGCCCGCCAATAGGCACTAACGCACCGAAGCATCCTCAATGCGTCCGGTCGTCGTTCATGTCAAATCCTATACGCTCTCCGGAGTATAGGTTGAGGAGTCGTTTAGCCGGTCGGGCTGCACCTTCTGTGTAGAAATCCCAACCCGGCACTATCTGCGCGGTAGGTCGGGCGCGCAGATGTCTGTAAGCAGATTCGGCCCTCACTAAACAAAAAAAAAAAATATATAACTCAAGTAGAACTTCATAACCTACATACTTGTAGTAATCATCTGTAGCTTTTTTCATGTATCTTGACTTCAAGTTTTTATTACAATTATTATTATTATATAAAGTTTTTTATGTAAAGACGCATTTTTCGATTGCAAAAAATTTTAAAAAATGACGGAAAAGAAACAAATCCTTCGATTGCATGGATTAGAGTTTAAACAACTTTTACTAATGAGTGAATTTAGCAATGAAGATTGAGATTGTAATTTAAGTATGTTTAAAGGAACAAGTATTTAATATTGAATTAAACTTTCATTCAAATAATTCACATAAAAAATATCTGTAAGCTCATGAATTATTTACTGAGACTTGCTAAAGATGCAAAGCTCTGTTCTGAGGTCTGTATAATAAATGTATTTTTCAATGTGGTTACGATAATTTTTAGGGTACCTATAAACGGGAACCCTATTACTGTTGCTCGTCCGTCCTTCCGTCTATCACAAGACTGTATCGTCTGAACCATAAAAGATAAACGCTTAAAAATGTCACAGAGTGTATTACTATTACCGCTATACCAACAAATAATATAAATAAAATAAAGTTAAAAATTAAAGGCGGTATACAAGAAACCTGTTTTTTTATTTATTTATTAACTTTATTGGAGAACAAACAGATACCGACCAATAATAGGTTAATAAGATTTACATTATTGAAACATGATGGATATGGACTATCTATATCCTAAAACATTCTCACTAAGACTTAAAAAATTTTAATTTGAGCTTCCACATCACACTCAAAACACACATCACTCAACACCAACACACGTCACTCCAAACCTCATTATATTTATTTTATTATAACCTTTTTATATTATACTATGGTACGGAACCCTTCGTGTGGGGTCGGTTTTTTCTTACATTTTGTATTTTCTGGCTAGTGAGGTGAAAAGTTGTATGTATCACACGAGAGTAAAGTAATTTGTTTCCTGTGCTTTTGAATTCTTTGCTTAGGCGGGATTCAAACACAGTACTTGCAATTAAAAAAAATATTGCTTTCGTTTTACACACACAACTATTTTAACTCATCGCAGCACAAAAACTGCAATAAACAAGTCCGTCTAACGTAGGTCTCTCGTTGGACTGATTAGCAGCTAATTAAACTCCCCTCGGCTACATAAATAAGGCGCGAGAAAAAAAAATATCTTCTTAAGTCGTGACTACATTCAACGTTTTTTAATTAAAACGGTTTCTGCGTTTTAAGAGTTTAGTGTTATTCTAATGGGAATAAATGTGTTGAAAAATAAGAAAAAATTGTAAAATTGTCGTGTTTTTGGTGAATATATTGTATTAATAAAATATTTTTCTTTTGATTTGTATATTTTCTTGTATAAGTTCTAAATAGAAATTACACTAGATGCGAAATTGCAGTGGGATCCTCATATTACTAACTTGTCGAAAAGACTCAATTCTGCAGTTTACGCTCGCTGTAAAAAGGATTCGCTTCCTTTCAAACATAGAAACCGTAAGATTAGTGTTTTCAGTGGGTTCCATAGCTTGATGACTTATGGCATTCTGCTGTGGAGACACGCTGCTAATGTAGACACAATCTTCGTACTGCAGAATCGAGCTGTTCGAACAATATAATAAATTAGAGCCTAAAGTATTACTTAGAGACAAGTTTAAGGAATTAATAATATTGCCGTTTCAATATAATAGCTATATTTGAAAATAAAATGTAGATATAAAAATATTGCATTATTTAAAAAAAATTGATTTGCATAATAATACCTACAAAAAAAAACTTTCAGACCATGTTCTCAAACTCAATAAAATCACAAAATCTTTTAAAGGGCAACTTATATGCTTTTACAATAAGTAATAAAATAAATAAATAACTGAGATAGTTGAGATTCTGCATTTACCCCTTTAAACTACAATAAAACGAAAGCTTTGTGCAAAAGCTTATTATGAAGTGTCGGGGGCTACTTAGATCCTATCGGTTTGTTTCAATAATATTAATCTTTAAGCATTTATTGTTAAACCAATTGCTTATAAATTGTTTGTTTTATTAGATTTTTCCTCAGTTCCGTGTGTATTCTTCTGAGAGGAAATAGCACTTCATTGAATGCGCTTTTGTGGTGACGTTTTTTTTCACAAAAAGGTAATCAATTCACTCTTGTGACGTATTTCAAGCCTATGTTACATAACTGCGAAATAAAGAAAATAAAGATATTTAATTTGATTTGAATTGAGATAAAAACTGTTATTTGCTCCTTTCAGGGGTCACGTCTGTTTAGTGATCAGTTTGGCATATAGCTGCCTAAGGATTTTACGAGGCAAAAGAGATTAAAAACTAACGAGTCATTTGTTAACGACACTCAAGCAAGTCGCACTTGTGTTTTGCGTATCAATCCCCCCCACCCCCCGCGCATGTCATAGTAGATTTCACCTTGTAACTACGTTATCTAAACTTCGGAAGTCCGGAGGCTTCCCGCCTCTGGCGTCATTTAGTCCTAGGTTACCCATAAGGGTCTCCCAACATCCACTGCGCTGCCATCGGCACCCTAGTCGTGCTTCCTGACCGCTTCCTTTGAAGTCGTAGAAGCCTTCGGGCTAACGACATATTCCCTCATGCTTCAGGCGGATGTTTAGTAGACGTGAGTCTTCACTCTAGACGTTTATTCGTTTTTCCTTCGCAAGGGTAAAAAATAATTTGATAAAGCATAGGGCTGAATATTACTTCTATTCGCTACTGTCTATGGTATTAACGGAAGTAATTTTTCTATTCGATTGAGTCAATGTTATATAAGAAAAACAACAGTTTATAGTAATTTCCTTGCTCGAGCTATTTCACTTTACTTCCCGTTTCTATATTGTCATACTAGAATATTTAGTAAGAGCACGTACTAAATACTGATATCACCATCGGCAAACTTCTCAGAACTTCGTCGTACGAGATATAGCGCTCGCGAATCCTACTCAGACTTTCGGCTAATTTAAGTTCTAGGAATGTATGTGAGTTCTTACAAATAATTTTGGCCGGAGTCACCGCTTTCTAGGGCGCTCAACTAAGATGAGTTTTCAAATCGTTTCGTACGTGAATGTATGTAAAAATCGGAGATTAAAATGTAGAACGAAGTTTGCTATAAACTAATATATGCAACTAAAATCTTAAATTCGTCCAGGAAACGTAATTTAGTAAAGCGCTTTCCGCTGAAAAACTTTGAAAAGGTTAACATTTACTAAATCCAATTGCGCTTCTCCTACTGAATTCAAATTAGTTCTATTTTGTTACGTCTATAAAATGAAAGGTATCTTTAAGTGATGGCCGACAACGAGCCAGACTCGGGGTGAACAGGATTCCGTAGTATAAATTATTGAGTTCCAATGCGATATGCATGTTTCCTTTATATCTGACTCAGATTTAGGCAAGAATTTGAACTCAGCCCTTCGTATTAGTAGGCTATCATTGTAATCACTAGACCAGATTAAATTGTTAAGTCTTCGATTAAATTAGGCAACACATTTTACACTTTTTATTATCTTCGCTGATGTTTTCTATTTCCCGCGAAAATTTAAAAATAGAGATTTCTGTTTTAGTTTTTCTTAAACTATGAGTGAGGCACTATGATCCGAGTTTTTTTTTCACAGTGATTTCAGAGAAAAGCTCGCATATACTATATATTTTATAATAACTTTTAAATTAGGATTTTTTTTAAATACAACTAGATTTATCATAACGAACCCTTTCATTAGATGTGTCATATGATGCACTTGACAAAGTATTTTTTTTACTTTTTTTTATTTTCTACCTTGCCCTCCAAAATAAGATAAGCCGTAGTAATAGTCGATTTTCGTATTTTCTTTAATATCTTTTTAACTATGATTTTATTAAAAAAAATGTATTTGTATTTTTAATAACGGGCACTTTCAATTATTTTCTAATTTGCATCCAAAATGAAAATTCATTCATTTACTCTACACGTACGTGATTGTCATCTAATTTAACTCAGCATTTGTACTAAGTTGCAACTTATTTCGTCCAATGGTTTTGAGAAAATAGGCTGTGACAAACGTACATACAAACACCAGAGTGATCCTATAAGCAGTCCGTATTTTCCTTTTGAGGTATCTACGCAACCCTAGAAATTAGATGAGTCCATAATTCTCTTAATATTAATTCTTACAAACATATAAATCCTAGAAATATGCAAATTTATACGTAAATATCCTGACTTCTTTAATCCCAAGTGGCTACTCTTTGAGATACAATTAAAAATTAATACTACCAACTTAAAACGTTACACTTCACTCCTCAAGTGCCTTTGTTATAATAATAATATCTGGGACATCACACACAGCGCCATCTAGTCCCAAAATAAGTAAGTATTATGCTTGTATTATAGGGTACTAGACAACTGATATACATACTTAAATATTCATTTTTTTAATGGGTAATAAAATATATAATAAATTACCCGAATTGATAAAAAATTAAAAACTGATAAAAAATGGTTAGCATTGTTAAAGAACTTATTATATACAAAGAATTATTACACTTATCCTGAATATTTAGAGGACACCTTGTAATAGAACTAATAGAACCATAATAGAACTTACAAACCTAACATGCGTAGTAGATGTAAGGTCCTCTTTTATAGATACATTTTTTGCTGTGCTCTTTATGACAAGATCCACGATAATATCATACATGTCTATTTCTAAAGTCATTAAAGATTAAATTGACTTGAACAAATTTAGAATGAATTCAATTTGACCATCTCAAGTATATAACCTATTAAAGACGACCGCTTAGCCTAGTGGGTAGCGATCCTGCCTACGAAGCTAGAGGTCCCGGGTTCGAATCCCAGGTCGAGTCAGTATTTATATTCTGAATATTGATACTGGTACCGAGTCTTGGTTGTTATATGTGTGTGGTGTCTTCGCTTGGTGTCCAAAACACAAGCTGATGCTTAGTTTGGGAGCCTATACGTTCTTGAGAAGTATACGTCATTATTATTATAAAGTTTTTATTTTAAGAGATCCGTACTTACCCAAAGAGTACCTACCAACGGGAACCCTTTTACAAAGACTTTGATGTCCGTCCGTCCGTCTATCATAGAGCTGTATCGTGTGAGCCTTAATAGGCAGACGCTTCAAATTTTTATAGAGTGCGTATTACTATAGCCGTTCTAACAACAACTAATAAAAAATAAAACAATGTTAAGAATTAAAAGGGGTCCCCATACAAGAAACGACGTTTTTGGTTACTCTTCTTCTTCTTCTCAGTCGTACGACCTTTTCCGAGACTTCTCCATTTTTGTCTGTTCGTGATATTGTGTGTACACTCAGTAAGGGAACAGTTCGTAGATGATTTAATGAGGTCTGTCCATCTAGTAGGTGATCGACCACGGGAATTTTGACCTTCTACTCTTCCTTGCACCACCAATCGTACCAGTGAGCTTTCATTGCGTATCTTATATGTCCAAACATCTCAAACATCTTTTGGTTATTGGTGGTTGTGAAATCATTGCTTAAACTTGAAATTTTCATGTAGTATGTACTACTATGGCCGCTTTAACAACAAATTATAAAAATAAAGTTATAATTAAAGGGGATTAAAAAAACGTGTTTTTTAAATATTATACGGTGGTACGGAACCCTCCGTGTGTGAGTTCAACTCGCACTTGGTCAGTTTTTTATTTCCATAAGGGTATAAAGACATAAGAAAAGGACCAATTCAATGTAATTTGAATTCTTCATCTTGCACAGTATATCATTTAATATAATTTACTAAGCACATATATATTTATATTTATTTTAATTAATTTTTATTAACCGACAACAAAACATCAATATCAACCTAGCGGTATGAAATCGTGATATTCTGCCATTTTTTTTACAATAGTTTATTAAATAATTATTAAATAAATAAAATTATAAATCATAAATTATTAAATATATTTCGTCATATGTCATTCATCTATCATCAAGATAAGTCATTAGCGACTTCACAATTTTGTGCTTATCTGGCTATGATAAACGTATTTTTCGTGCCGTTGTTTCTGAGATAATTTGTACTGAAAAACCCTATTAGAGCTTTAATAATAATATAATAGTAATATAATAATAATATAGTAGTATTGCAATCATAAAACAATTACAGTTCCTTAACATGTTGCAGTGGAAAAAGCTCGCCTTTTGCTCGTGATGGGTTTCGGTTATCAGCAGGCCGGCAGTCCAATCACGTATAAACCCGCTCTCTTCCGCCCTCTATTTGTCACCCCTGAAAAATGTACCTGAAATTTTCAGAAGGTTACATCTTTTTTATCCGTTTCCGTTTTTCAGTCGTTTATCAAAATGTATTTTATTTTGGAAACAATCAATTGTACATAAATGCTTGTAGGAATAAAATACGTATTTTTTTAGATAAAAACAATTCATCATACGCCCTACTGCTTCTCTAACGAAACTTTATCAATGTCCGAATATAGGAAAACTGAGAAGTAGCGTGTCTCGGATTACGTAAAAATGGCGTCCGGTAGATTCTACACAAAATACAAAACAAACGTTTAGAAAAATCTGTGGTATGCTTGGTGAAAGCTTTCTCTCTAGCTACGCCATACCAACTACAAACACGTACAAACCGTCTCTGTGTGCGTAAATTATAACCGAACTGTTAGGTGATATTTTTATCTACGTTTTTTTGACGCCGACTCTCTATCCAGACTTTATGTGCGATCAAAGGATAACAGCATGGAAGTACCGTGATCAGTGTCGCGCGGCTCCATATAAAAACGAGAAATTTTATTCTCAATCATGACATCTTGTCGTATCTAAAAGCATATTCACACTCGTAGACATTGGCAATCGTGTTCATACAAATATTATTTGCCTGCTACCTCCAGAAGGCGCGGCGCGAAAACTGTTATAGCTCCATGAATACCAGTTAATCAGGATTAAGGAGTAAAAGTAATCTTGCATTGATTCTTATTTAAGCAGCATATACATATTCGTTATTTTTTGACATTTTTTTCATTTTTCTGGTATTAATTAAAACATTACAGGGATCAGGGTAAATACATTAGAAACCACTGCTGAGACTAATACTTAATAAATTCCACAGAGAATAGAATAGGTTAGAGATGTCATCTGACGATATTTGTTTACAGACACGCGTCCCTCAATAATAACTCACACAACGAACAGAAGTAAAAATATTACGCACACGTAAATAGTTTTGTCTCAGAATTTATATAATTTTAGAAAGCGGTTAAGTCGTTCATCCCTTTCACTTACATCTTTGGTTTGATTTGATGTCGCATTTTAGGATTTAAGTTATAAGATTTGTCTTAAGTATGTAAGATACTGCGTACTTGAAGGGGACGACGTATCTGCCAACATGCCAACTCTAACCTACTCCAATACTCTGTGGTGAATTCTCATTATGGAATGTTTATTTCAATTAAATCTCCGTATGTTTGCCCACTCTTTTATCATTTTAATCGATTTCATGTATTTTTTTTTTCAATCACATCAAACATAACTTCTAACGCGTGTGAATAAAGCGCGTATGAATAAATTACAATTTGTTTAATTATTTTGCTGATTATTTTACTGAATTCTATTTAATTTTTTCTTGTAACTTCATAAACATATTTTACACTCGATTATTTTATAACTGAGTGACATTCGACCTTTCTCCAATATTACAACGAATCGTCGAACTCAAAGAGGCTACAGTCGAAAGCTATCGTTGGCATAAAATGATATCGCAACTCGAGATAGTTTTCTGCGTATAATCACATAAAGGCATAACAATGTCGCAAAGGGCTCCTGTCAAAGAAGACACTTCAAACGATCCGGTTTTATCCGGATTTATCCGGTTGTAGACAGTTGATGGCGGAATAACGAAGAGCGGAAAAGGAGGGCGGGGGGGAGAAAAATAAAACGCTTCGCGGATCAGAAATGTTTCGAGTTGAATAAACATCACGTGGTTAAACGTTAACGCTTGAAATCCTCACAATAGGAATCCGATTGGGTTTGTAGCAGGTCAGAGTAGGTTAAAAATTTTCAAAGGAGCTTACAATTACAATTTGACTTCACACACTTTAGCAGCTGCTCGAAATATTTGTTTTTTTTATGAGGGTCGAACCTGTATACGCATCCGACCTACCACGCATAATGTGCCAGGTTAGGACAACACAGAAAGTGCAGCACGACCGACTAAACGACATCCTCAATCTATACTCTGTAGAATGTTATACTTGTATATATAAGATTTGAAGTGAACGCGGAGCGGACGCATAGAGGATGCTCCCGCATGAGTTAGATTCAAGTAGCTTGATTTTAACTAACTTTGTTAAAAAATTATCAAAGTTTTGTTATTTTCATGGTAACACAACTAGTTTTGTAATTCACTTTTTTGAGTGTGAGGGACCGCATTCGCGCCGACTGTGGAGCATGTAAGCGATGGTTTCATCAATTTATTTAAGGACTTCAGCATTTAAAAAACAGTCAAGCGCGTGTTGGACTACGCACATTGAAGGCTTCCTAAGACTGCATAAACGTTCAGGGTTAAAATTCAAATAAATATCTTAAAAACTACTCAATATATTTGATTCAAACCGATTTTTGTTGAAAGTGTTTTTTAAGCAGCACTAATTTAATTATAATCAAATTTTTATTTTTACATGTTAGATCGCGCTGGAAATTTATTTTTCGTCCCTCAGATGACTGGTTACCCCAAACAAATTTGCTTTAGGAAATTTTTCTACACCACTGGATAGCGGTTCATAGCTTACACATCTAATAGTCTCAGAGTAAAATGACTGTGACAGACGGACATACAGACAAACTAACATGAAAAAATTGGAAGGGCCCCTTTTTGCCATTTAACCGCGGAACTCTAAAAACTGATAAATTGCATTTTGGGTCACGCATAAGGTATGGTTCCGGAGCCATGTCAAAAATAAAAACTGATAAACCAAAATCATTAGTTGTTAAGAGTTTAACTGCGCATAAGCTTAATCGGCTATAGCTCGTGAACTAGTTGACCACAGATAAACGTGATAACTTAATATATCTATTATACCTACGTATGTACATATTTTTCATACTGACACGAAACAAATAATTATTATCGTGGGTTCAATCTCCGCCGGGACAAATATTTGGGTGCATTAACATTTGTATCGGGTGGAGATTGAACCTACGACCTTTTTATCAGCAGTCGACGTCTCCGATCGCTAAACTTATCGGTCACTCATGTATATTTATATTTAAACGCATCTAATGTTAAATAAATTAGATAATATAAAACCGGATAATTCTATTTTTACAGAATAATAATTTGTAGATTAATGAGTGAAATCGATTGAATCAAATTGTTTGATAACAATTTTTTAATATCCTGTCCAATCAAAAATTTCACTATAAACAACAAACAAAACTCAGATCCGTGGAAATATCGTATAGGTACCTACGTGGAAGTTTAGTACAGAAAAACTTTTGTCATAAATAACGAACCATCAATAAATTCATATACCCGTAGGTTGTTTCAACACATCCAGTTTCAGTGCATACGAGTTTTAAACAAATAACATAAAACGTGACCATCCCTAAAACCAATTGTGAATTTTATTTAATTTTTTTTATTTTTTATTAAAGGATTAAATCGTTGTGTCTAGTTTACTCATGATGTTGTGTGTCGTGATAGCCGAGTGGTATCGAGCCCGTTTCTTGTTTAGAAGGCCGTGGTTTGAATCCCAGGACATCTGTGTCTCGGAGATCACGTTAAGCCGTCGCGGGTCGGTCCCGGTTAAAATCCACCAAACCGCACCGGAGCAGCCTGATGAATTTAGCTTTAAGCCTCCTTATCTTGAGGAGAGGTTTAAGTCCCTGCAGTGGGGCATAAATGGGCTGATGGTGTGGTCTAATTTGCTACGCAAAATATGTACTTGATTATTACAGTTCCCAATAAAATCCCAAACCCTTTTAATTGCGTCCTTTCCGTTTATCTGTCCGTCTGTCACAACCATTTCACTCGGAGATTATGAAAAACAATTTAAAAATAAAAATACTGCCTTTAGGAAAATCAGTATCAAAAATAAACTGAAACGAAAATGCCTTTAATTTCGATTTTATGATTTCTCATGCCGCTGGGTTTAATTAACTCTGTAAAAAAAGGTAATGAAATTCCCATGGAGTAGATAAACCATCCAATGTACACAGCGAAATAAGTATCGAATTATTTGCTATGCTACTACTACTATTAGTCCATTTATGCCCCACTGCAGGGGCTTAGGCCTCCTTTTGGGATGAGGAGGCTTAAAGCTTAATCCACCCCGCTGTTCCAATGCGGGTTGGTGGATTGCTATACTTTACGATATATATATATATGGCGCTATCTAACTAGTTATTCTCTCTCTCTCTCTCTCTACTACTAGTTATTATCCTTTAAAAATGATAAACTTTCAAACACGTACCATGTATTATTTCGGAAAAATACGTATTGCTATTAATAAAAACAATCGAATGCAACTGCGTAACATATAAAGATGGCGCCACATATGTAGATTTTAATAAACGATAAGTCGAAAACGCCTTTTTCTCGAAAATATCATAATTTACCAACAATTTTGAAAAAAGATGGACTTGACGAATTTAAGGCAACTTATAGTGACGTAATAATAATAACTTGGGTCGATTGCATATGGAGTTCACTGTAGTATTTTTCTCATTATGAAAAGTAGGTGTAATCTATTGACCGCTATATAATGGTGTAATAAATTAAATAATAAAAAAAAATCTCGGATACGTGTTTATAACATCCGAACTAATAAAAATATGTAAAATTATTATTAATATTCAAGAAGCCGATAAAGTGAAAAACATTTTGATACCAGTAATGACTAGAGTTTGTCCTTTAATGAAAAATTCACAGATCTCGCGCTTCCCGCAACCATCAGAGAATATTTAAAATGTATACATATTGTTTGTTTAGAATTTCTATTGACGCATACAAATAAAATAAAAGAATCAAACTTCACTTAGGTGTTTTATATTTTAACATAAATACCTAGGTACGTTTTCAGTGTCCTTTGTTTGTTGCGGGACGCGCGAGATTTGTGATGTTTTACCGGAAAACGTTTGTATAAATAAAGAGAGTGAGCCATTCTAGTATTTTCTCATATCGACGTGTAGGTACTAAAACCAAACAATACACTTGAATCGTATATGTTGCCAAAAGTGGAAGCAATCGCTCTAATGGTACGAACCAGGTGTTGTATTTCGTCGGCAAAACATTTAAAACGGCTACTCGGGAACGTTCATTTTGATGTACAAGTTTTAGAGTCTCACTAAATATGCAAATACGTAGGCATTCTCTAAGTCGCAACACCTGTTCGGAACTTCTCTTTGTAACATCGTTTAGTTTACCTTGTTTAAGTGCTTCATCTTCAGTAATAATGTAATCAAGGTGCCCCGAAGTTTCACGACCGAAAGTCTGTTTCACAATGGCAAGTGAATTCGATTGCTTGTTGTTGAAGCATTTAACTGTCAAGGAATTAAAAAATGTTAATTATGTTTTGTTCGAACAAATAAACCCACGCTTCTTTCCTAGGGCAGCTGGCAGAGACTATAGATTTCTCCTGAGCTTCTAAGGTTTAATACAACTTATAGTACTTTTTTGAGCAAGGAATACCTTGTTCAGAGGATCAGTATCGCAATCCAGCGCGGAACGCGGCAAATATTCTTGGCACTCTGGACCCGTCGTCTCCTTAAAATTTTCCCGGGTTATCATTATTTAGATAGTATTTTTAATTTGTAGGTATTTTTAGTTTTTCAATTAGATTCTAATTTAGAATTTCTTAGTTTGTAACTTGTGTTTTAAATAAAAAATAAAATAAAAATTACTTTAAGAAAAGAGCATTAATGGGCGACATATAGTTTACAAAATCGATGCCAAGTCATTCACTTTATATTGTGTCCTATATTTAGTATAGTTGTAAATTTATCATTTTGTATTGTAATATATATAATAATTGTTGTAATTGTAACCTAGTAAGTACTTACCCATAATTATAATCGTAAAGTGTCTAAGTTGGCACCTACCACGCGACCTTACCGTCGTTTTTTTGTAGTTTACTTCTTAATTTTGTAAAATTTTATTTTTCACTTTTTAGATATAAATGACTGTTATTTATTATAAATCGCAGTATTGTCCCATATAACCTTCTAACTGTAAAGTAGTACTGTAGCTTACATTATTAGCCTTGCATCATGGTAAAATGTCTCTCAAATGCGAACACCTGAATAACTAAAAAATAGACCTCAAGCACATTATGCATTCCTTAGGAGTGTAACCGAATCGGTACATAAGGTGCTTGTTTAAAAAATCGGACCACAAATTGACGAAGATATCGATGAACATATATAAAAAATAGCCAACTTTTGAAGTCGGTTAACAAATATGAAAGTTCAAACTTTATGTTTTATCAATTTACTAATGCATTTTTTTAGTGTATTACTCGTGTCGGCGTAGCTATCTCAACCGTTCTCAACCGTTTTCCACCTTGTTCATAGCCTAATATGGCACCTATCCTACTTTCTTTTTAATTGGTTAAGCAAAACTTCTAGGTTTTGACTTACATTTCCTTATTTTTTCTTGTTTTTCCTTCCAGTTTTACTTAAGAAAAGTCATTGTGACCTGTTTACTGACCAATCATTTTCCTCTTATTTTAATTAAACTATAATGCTTGTCTATCTAGAGTAGTATCTATCCTTTTTTCCTTCATGCACCACCGTTCCTAACCCTTCTTCATTAGATTTTTGTTCGTTCCAACTTAGTGACCGATAATAACGGCCAACTGACCGATCAGCCGAGCGGTCAGAGACCCTAACTGCGGAGCCGTGGGTTCGATTCCCGTCCGAGACTAATATTCGTATTCATGAACATGTATATTTGTTCCGTGTCGGGATGTAAAAGTTTCTATATATGTATATTATTGTAAAGAATATTTAAATATGTATATCAGTTGTCTAGTACCCTATAATACAAATATACTACTTGCGTACTTTAGGACTAGATGGCGCTGTATGGGAGTATTATTATTAATCCATTTTATTCCAAGACTATTGGTATTATAAATGTGTTTAGCATGGTTATACATGTTTCTCACCGCTACATTGGTGAACATGAAAATTTTGGGGGAAATTGTAGTTTGCTTCCCTACATGCAAAGTGGAGGATCTACTCATCTGGTGGAAGTAATAAATATGGTTTTACTTACCTCCTCGGGTGGAGTTTCATTGAGTAGTTCAAAATCATTAGGTATGAGGTTTTTCGATCGTTTTTTAAATAGTCTCGTTTACGAAATGTTTATTTTTATAGGGACATTTTAATGTAAATTGAACTCTGCTCTATGATTCTTGTACCTCTGCACTGCTCCAAGAAATCTCATATACCTAGTACATGGTACAAACTTATTAGGAACTTATCGCGACTATCTAGGGTCAACTAGTTCACGTGTTTTAGCCGATCAAGTTAATGTGTAGTTCTCTAACTCTGACAAAACTCACGAATTATGCGTGACCCTACCTAACCTACACGCAAAGGACTGGTTGTTTAAAATAATATTATCGTTATTCATTATCATCATCATCAGCCCATGTTTACCCCACTGCAGGGGCTTATGCCTCCCCCAGGGTGAGGAGGGGGGCTTGGAGCTTAAGTCCACCACACTGCTCCACTGCGGGTTGGGAACTGTAACGACCGCCATCTATTGACAGCGTCCGGGACCGACTGCTTACCGTGCCCTCCGAAGCACGGTGTCAGTGATATTGTGTACTTAAGTCAGAAAACTCATTGGTACACGCTCGGATTCGAACCATGGCCCTATGGGGCCTTATAAATTTATATGTAAATATTATATGTAAATATTTGTACAATACGTCACTCGTTCCGTTGCGTTTTAGCCGCCCATAGGCGCAACAACGTTTTCGAACGCGATAGCTGAGCATGTCCGCCCACTCAACCGTATTAACGATTTGACGGACGGACGATTATCTGATGAAAAAGAATAAAATAAAATTGAATATATTTAATAATTCATAATGACACATTATTTTATATCGTGTATACATATTGTTTTTTATTATTCCCAAAAATTCATACACACACAATTTTTTGCACGCAACATACTTTTGTAGACAAATCATAATTGATACAGATAATAAAGACTTTCAAGCTTTGAAAATCTACATGACTTTCCATCAAAATTTTCTTGCAACGCCGCCTGATGGTTTAACCGTTAAACCTATCTAATAATTTGCTTTCGGATAACGCATATGTATAGCGAAAAATTGGATCAAAATCGACTTAAACGTTTTAGAAAACACATCTACTACAGCGCATCCTAGTGGCTTGCCTTCATAATGTGTATCCCAGTAGTAAGTCTAATCATAACTTAACATAAAAACAAAAAGTTTCATCGAAACCGGTGGTAGTTTTTGCATGATACTGCAACAAACAATCAGACAAACAATAGTTTTATAGTAGTATAAAAAGATAGAAGATGTATCAATTAGTATGTTTTGTTTGTTATATCAAACTGGTTTGTGGTAGAGCAATATATTTACGTTAACTGACGGCTGAAATCGGAGGCTATAACTGGAGGCAAAAATTTCTCTAGATAGACCTGCGTTAACGTTTACACTAGGGGAACGAAATTATTTCGTCTCTATTAAATATACAGAAATGATGAAATAATACTTGTCTTATTTTCTTCTTTTTTTTCTGTCAATTTATCACGCTGCGCTTCAATCAGATAAACGAGCGTTTTTTTTTTATATGGGTGAATTTCCCGGACCAAAATTTGCAAGGCATCGATGAAACCGGTACAAAAAAACATAGTTATAATGTTCTAACATTTTTTTCTGGTTAGGCGAAATAATAATCTATGTGTAACACTAAATATTTTACTAATAGGATTAATAAGTATTCCAAAAAAATTAATTAAACCTTGAAATCTTTCATTACCGTGTTTGTCCACACGTCACCTTGATGTGTATTATCTTATTTATAAACATCTATTTAATATATTTATATTGAAACTTAGTTTTATTTAATACGTGAATAGTGAAAGTATTATTACGAGATATATTTATTCAAATATTTAAACAATACAACGAATGGTTAAAGAAAATTCGTTTGGCCCAGAACTATCATACTTTCTTGTTTAAGAATATTGTTTTATCTAACGACTTGCGTCCCCTCCTCTGTGCGCTAAACATTGCATATTAGTGCCACCTAAGTGCTCAAAGTGGAAGGACGTACACACGTGCTACGTTTTCGCACCCTAAAAAAAGGTATTTCATTTTCATGTTACTATAGACATTTTTTCTTTCATCGCCGTGGATAGGTATAACTTCTATTTGCAGAAGTTTGTCCTCTTCATTAAGCATTCGAGAGAACGCAATTTATCTTATTTTTATTTGTGAAGTGTTTATTACTTCAAATAATTAATAGATTTTTTGTTATTATAAGTTTTTGCCTTGTTTTTCATTGCCGTGATTTCAGTGGACAAAAATTGCTATGCCAATGAAAAAAAAACACAGCAAAGGGAAAAAATTCATTGCTGTGCCTTGTAAAACAATTTAGTTTCATTTCTGTGACTTATGTTTTCATCGCCATGGTATGATTAGGCAAAGAAAACATCTTTACCTGCAATACAGGTAGTACTAGCGAATACTGACAGTACAAGACTTGTCAAGTTAACCCTCTGCAATACGATAAAAGACTTAAGAATAGACTTGATGCGTTTTTTACTGTACAGTCAACTGGGAGGAATTTATAGGATTCGATGGAGAGACACAGTCTGGGTATGCCTTCCCCTCTAGGAGACAATCGTGTATCTATTATTTGTAAGTATAATACTAAGGTAAGTATATAGAATATTATGTTTTTGGATTTTTTACGGATTGATTTTTTCATTTCCATAGCACAGTTCTTTCATTGCCGTGGACGCTTGTTTCATTGCCGTGCGCGCATGTTTTAACGCCGTGGCACGAAATTTTTATCTTGATATATCACGTTAGTTCTTTAAGTTATCTGTTAGATGTTAAGCAGGAATACATACATTGTCAAAAACTTTAATAAACGCGAAAAACTTTTTTTTTAAAGTTAAAGATAAAAAATCCACAGAAATGAAGATTTTAATGGACCTGTTGAAGTTCACCCATAAAGTCAAAATATGATACTAAATCTATCGAACTAAACAGATAGCGCGAGGACAGTGGTAGATTTACCAGCAGGCTGAGTAGGCTGGAGCCTTTAGCCTAGGGCAGCAGACTTTAGGAGCGCCAATGTTGGGACCAACATTTTTTTTATGTCTAACAGAAATTAAAAAGATTCATATATATCTCCCAAAACTATTTCACTTGTGCAATTCTAACTAAATAAATCGTTTGGGTTGTAAAAATAATCTAGGAACTGATACTCGATCCCCTAGTTCACAATCATGCTAATTACGGAAAAAAGGTGGTGTATTTAGGACGATCGATAATGCACAAATAAAAAAATTGCAATTGCATTGAAAAAAAAACTTTACGTAATTTTTATTATTTGTTTTTATAGCGGCCATAGTTAATGCACACTCTGTGAAAATTTTACGTGTCCCCCTATTACGGACTGCGGAGCCTTACTAATAGAATTCCCGTTGGTACCTTTTTGGTCTGGAACCCTAAAAACAGATTAATTACGAGACTTTCATATCTGTAATGTTGCTTTTAAAAAAAATCTGTTTATTTGAAACTCGATAAACCAGTAATTGACCGATTTGCATGCAGCAAAAGGCGCTATTAGCAGTTGGTCGTAATGCGTTAACAACTACCTGTTACTAGTTAACCGCTATTCGTTGCGTGTCGATTGTTTTCTTGGTAGGAACACGACTACGTGGCTCGAGTACTAATGGTTCATAAGTTCACCATAAGTTGTTGAAACTCTCTCAAGAGATCTAACATGAACTTACCTGTAAAGTAAAACTGCTTGGTCATTTTTTTGTCTATTTAAAAGTAACTCTTCCGGACTTAATGTATCTACTTTGCAGCAAAGAGTTCTAGAGACATAATAGGGGTATTAACGCTGAAAGCGTTGCTAAATTTTTAGTTTTCCATAAAATGAAAGAAATCAAATTTTAATGTTTTTTTTTTCATTTATGTAAACTTATTTTTATGACTGTTTTTCAGATGCATCCCGCCGCGCCTAGTGACATAATACCTACGTTAAATTTTAAAATCCCTTCTGTTATCTTTGCCTATCTTCCTCTCAATTTGTAAAGATTTAGTAAGTTATATCAAAAATACCGTCTAAAATAAAAAGAAACCTTGATAAGGTACACCATTGTTTTTCTGTTTATTTTTTGTTTCGAATATTTCATAGCTTTCTGATTACGAATCGAAAGCTGAAATCGAAAACAAATCGATGCATTATTCTCCCACAAAAATTGAAAATGTATGTATTACGGGTACGGTTATTAGAAGCGGCAGTAAAAAAATCAAATAATTAATTGATTTTATTTTTAGATCTGTCTGCGTACTTATATCTGTCTCTTGTATATTCACCTACTTTCTTTAAACGTTTGTAATTTTTTTTATAGATACATCTCATGTACGATTATTTAGTCCAAAATTGCAGAGCCTGTAATATGGGTACTACGAATAGCCATCTGATATACATTCCTACTTAATTAGATATATTCATAGTCCCGGGCGGGATCGAAGTCGCGACTAATTCTTTAATATAGTAGATATTGTTAATTTATATATCCTTGATGCACGAAAATTACGAGAAAAATAAATAAATCTCACACACGAAAATAATGTTCAGTATACATAACTAAGTAGTTAGTTTTTGAAGTATTAAGTAATTCCCTACATATTTTCGTTCACATTTATTTAAAACTTATCCATCATATAATTTTGTAAAAAGCGCGGTAAAATAACAAATCATATTTTTCTCCATCCATCAAAATTAACAGACATGCTAGCAGAAAAAAATCGTTTCTGCCTCAAACGAATTTATGCCAAGAGCTGTAGGACAAATCAAAATATAATAGCACAAACAAACGAAAATATAATAGTATATACGATTAATACTAGTAACACCGCTACACACAGCCAAAATATTATAATTTATTTTATTATTGATGTGGATAACGATATAGAGAATAACTTAACTACATTATTTAATAAAGTAACAAACTATATACCTATACATACAGAGTTTCATGAACGATATGATAAGAATGAATATTGGTCAAGAAAATATTCCTAGCAAAGTTTTAAAACACGTTCCACGCCAAGGTCAAAATTACACACCTCAGAAAAAAATACTTAATTTTGCTGCAAAATTCCTTCACTGTGAGATTTGTGCATATTTTTATATACATGGGGATATATAAATCCGAAATTTAAAAAAAATATATCTTTATTTTTTTGCAACACGTATTAAGCGCAATTGAAATCCTATGAGCAATTTTCACAAACAACTAAAAGTAAATGCCCGACTGACAGCCATGGTAATCTAAAAGCTAGATTGGCCTGTTCGCAGTTGTTTCACGTAGATGTAGCAAGTATGCCTTTGCGTAGGGAGCCGAATAACGACTAAATTAGTTTGGCTAAACGACTAACTCAATCTATCAAATTATCAATATTCGGCTACCGATGACGCCTGTGGTAT
Source organism: Luffia ferchaultella (assembly GCA_949709985.1). Taxonomy (NCBI): domain Eukaryota; kingdom Metazoa; phylum Arthropoda; class Insecta; order Lepidoptera; family Psychidae; genus Luffia; species Luffia ferchaultella. The sequence goes on along the minus strand of OX453256.1, from coordinate 1,989,776 downwards.
TACAAAACTGATCAGGAGTCGGTCACCGATAACACCTATGGTATTAAAAAGCTGATCAGAGCTGGTCACCGATAACCCCTACGCTATTACAGAGCTGATCAAAACCAGTCAGCAATAACCCCCATAGTATTATAAAGCTATGTATTATAAAACCGGCCACCAATGACCTCTGTACTAAGGTGCTACAAAGCTGATTAAGAGCCGGTAACTGACCCCTTCGACTTCTAACGTATTATTTGCACGCCTCTCAAGCACTGCACTAACATTTACTATGCCCTTTCCAACCGTCGCATGCGTTGAAACAATTACGTAATCACGCACACGAGCTCTTGGCGCCGCTAAGTGGAGTATTTTCGTGGTTCGGGTTATAATGAGGGAATATTTGGGCGCGCAACAGCCGAAATGAAATCCATTGTTCGTCGGCAGAGCACGCGAAATGAGTTTCATTGTTCTGAATCGAGATAAAACAAGGCAGGAAAATTACTGGCCTCCCTTCGATATTGTCTGTCATTCGAGCCCCTTGTAACTGAATATCGTCAGCCTTTATTTCACTTTTTTTAACACAAACTACTGAATAGTTTTCCGCTGAAAACAGATTGCGGCTTGGATTTTTATTTATTTATTTTTTTTAAATATATTTGACGATTGTCGGTACGAATTCTGTTGGTATTCTACCTTTATTAAAAGGAGTTATAGTTTAACGTATAATTTTCTTCTCAGTTTTTTTATTTAAAAGCTTATATATACCTGAGAAGCATTTAATCGATGTTGATGTAACTTTCGTAATTAAATAGATATCATTATGATTTGACATAATTATGAAGTTTAAACATTACATTTAACATTTTAGTCAGTACATTTATATTTTCACGAGCAGAAGAAAGTCAAGATTTGAATTCACTGAAATAAATGCAGTTCAGATTGCTAACTAAATACATGTACTTAAATAGTATTATCCAATATATTAGCTTATGGCTTATGCTACTTGATTTAAAAAATATTTAATCTAAGATACATGTTAATTCAAGAATACTACCCGGTTACGTTGCTGTTAAGATTGGACATTTTGGATCTGAGCACTATTTCCGAACAGAGAGATGCCAATGTCTAATCGCAAAAAAATGCGTATACACTTTAATAGAAATCAGAAAAAAACAAAGACAAAAATAAATAAGATAAACTATATTGAAAATAATGTTGGAATCATTTTACAAAATTGTATTAAATGAAATAAGAAATTACTATTTGATTTTTGAAAACTATTACAGTAATTACCTATAATTTTTATTTGAAGTTTTAAAAATACCAAATAATAAAAATTTACTGAAAATGGTCACACTGTGGCACACGATCAAGCTCAATAACCAAACGTCCAATCTTAATAGCAACGTAACCGGGTAAGTACACAATTTAATAATTTATTGTGACAGAAGACCAGAAGAACCATTCTTTTTTTCAAAAACGAATCTCTCTTAAACAACATTATGCTCAAGCAAAAATAACTTTTCTCTTAATCTTATATTCTCGAAATCTGCATAAAGCCCGTTGAAACGTCAGAGCGTTTCGCCGCAGCATCTCGGCTGAGATTTCAAAGGAACCGCCTCGAGCAAATCGACAGTAAAACCGCTGCCGTGTGAATTTCCTACTGTCGGCTCCGTCGCGGAAATGAACGCGATCGCTTGTGAACTATTTGGCAACTTATGCTCAACTTAATCCGAGAATTTTAATATCCGTTTCGAATATTTTAATGGCGACTTTTAACTTAAATATAACAGCGTTGTTAAATATAAAAATAATAATAATACCTGTGACAACCCACAAAGCGCCATTTAATCCCAAACTAAGCAAAGCTTGAATCATGAGTAACAGACGACTGACATTACATATTTAAATATTCTTTATAATATATAGATATTTTACACCCAGATGCGGAACAAACAGACGTTCATGCACACAAATATTTATCGCGGGAATCGAACCCGCGACCCTTGGCTCCGCAGTTAGGGTCTCCAACCACTCGACCAATAGGTCAGTCAAATAGAGTAACACAATAATACTTAATCAAAAAAATGTGACTCATATTTTATGACATAGATTCAAAGTTTCGTATTTTCTTTTCAGCACAGATTGATTAAATTTTATCAATTGATTCAGAAAATCTCTATAGTATTTTAGAGCTGTTTTCAAATATTTTGATAATCAGTATCTAATTTTCTCATTTTTCTCTTTTTTTTATAAAAGTCTGCGAAATCGTTATAATAAACCGCTTAAATAAAATACAAATGTATATACCTATTATTACCTACGAGTATAAACCTTATTTCATCTGATTCACTTTCCATTAATGCTCCCTGGTCTGGTTGCGATTAAAATCATTCTTGTTGTACGGTATGAATGAACTACGGTACGTTACGTACTTCATGGAAAATAATTATAAAATAATATTCGCCCTCAAAATATTAAATCAATATAAGATTTATTTACACACACACACTGAAAGTTAAAATTACCACCGATTCGGATTACAGAATAATAACAGTCGGCAAGAATGTTTTTCTCGTGTAACAATATCTAAAAAAACCACTAAAATTTCATTCTTATTTAAACTAATTTTTTTTTAAAGTCTTTTATAAGTTGTACTAGTAATTTTTTTTTTAATTCTCCACCCCATGAAACAAAAATTAAAGGGGAAACTTAAAACTTAAATAAAAATTAATTAAAGACACGCCTTTAAGGACTTCGGGAGCGCATTTTTTTCGATTTCCTGATCCTTTTTTCGTCCCTTATATGTATGGCGAGGTCGCCATCAGTAGGTACTAAAAGAATTTTTTTCTTAATTTCACAGCACTGTTGTAGAGAGGTTCATAGATGACACCTAGTATATAATTTCCACATTTAATTTTGTATAGTGAGAATAGTCTCCGAGTAAAATGGCTGCTACAGATGCACGAACGGATAGACAGACAAAATCATAAAGAGTTCGGTTTTTCTCCATTTGGCTACGTAAAACTAATAAAAAGGACTATTAATCAACTGTGGCGAAGTACCTACCAAAAATTATATAGATGTTAACGTAGAGTAAATAAATTTGACAACAGCGTCTGGTTTTACCCTTTTATTAGAATCAGACCTGTCACTTCTCAGTATCGAAACGGTCAAACGCAAATTCGCGGGATTGACACGACTGGAACCGGACTAAAACTTGCCAAAGATACACCAGCTAACCAGAAGAAGAGTGGTTAGACGGTAAGCCCAGAAGAGTGCTTCTAATCAATTCATACTTTTATGGACGTCAGTCATAACACAACTCAATACTGCACATCACGACTAATGCAATACCAAACTTATAACAGAGAAAAAAAACAATCAAAACAACATAAACCAAATATATTACAATAGGCAAAAAATTATTTGAAATTCACTGTCCTGTAATAAATCCATGTTGGGCCAGTGACTAAGTAGGGCGTACGTTGAATTTAAAATAATTTTCTTAAAGCAATGGAAAATTTTGTTTATAGTGTCTCACACAGCGTTCCGTTTCGTATTATTTTATTTGGGTGGCAACACCGGGCCACGGGGCTCAGACTTGCATACCTTTTTAGTATCCGTGTTTTGAATTCATAATTATAGGGGTCGAATAAGAAGCACGTAAACAACATCTCACTGATTTTTGATGTGTAAGCATCTTAGGTCTCGGTAGGCATTTGGTGAAACTAATTTCGTGTTCAATATCTAAATGAATTCAATTGGGAGACCGCAAGGATTCAAATCAAAGGATCAGAGGTCTGTATTTGACCAATAGAACCTCAGCTCCGAACATAGAATAAATAGGTTTGAGAGGAGCATCCATTACCAACCACCATAGCCTATCCAACCACCTAAAGACCTGCATACTGTATTTATATTATTTTACAATATTACCGAAAAATTATCTCTTTAACATTAAATTCCTTGAACTTCGGAAAAATCAACCAAACCTCTGCACATATTGTTAGTCTTAAAAAACTTTTCTATTAAAATTACAAAGTCTTACTGTTTGTGCGACGTGATGTTCAATACAATTCAGTCAGTGTGTGCTGTTTAATTGAAGTAAAATGCATAATTTTATTCTGAAAAGCGCAATCCGGAGCCCAGGCGAGAGAAACCGGGCATTTTCTGTTAATCAAGTAAATGAGTTGTTTTTCCCTTTTATTGTGGACGTTTCGAATTTCTAGTTACAGGCCAATAATAAGTCAGAAAACAAAGTAAACATTCTATAAAACCGAAGTATGCGATACATATACATATGTTACGGCTAAAGATGGATGAAAAACTAAACTTAAGATAGCTTAAGTTTATTTTTGAGGAGAAGCTATTGTTCGATATTCGATATAACTGCACATTCGACTAAACGCAAATGCCTAATAAGTGTTCGATCGACTGGCGGGCCCGGGTGAAGAGTAACTACTTAGGTACCTAAAATATTGATTGTTTAATAAAAAAAATTTTATTACGAAAATAGATACTATCTCGAATAATTTACCTGCTCGTTAGTCTACCGTGTACTGAGTTTTAATTCTTTAAGCATTTAGGTCTGAAAGTACCTACTTATGTTTAATGAAAAAAAGTTTTTGTTTACGAAAATATATATTTATTATTCTTCTTTCTTTTTTCATTTGCTTCTTCATTTTTAGCCAAGGAGTTACGGCTACAATTAAGTTTGGCTGGCTAATATGAAAGAAATTGACATTAGCCTGTTCACCCGGCGCTGCTGTCGTCAATAAGAAGTTTGAAATGCAGTTGTGCATGTATTATAGTGAAGTAATGTTTACATCTTTTTTTTAATTCATTTGAAATAAATAGTTTTTAAATAATATATTATACTTATACTTCATTATATATTTAAATAAATAAATAAATAAATAATAATGATATAAATTAAAAAAAAAAAATACTTTAAAAAAAATCAAAACCTTTAAGTTAAATACACATTCTACTTATAAAATTATTTTTCACAAGAAATCAAATCAATTATTTCAAAAACTGGCGATAATAGGACTTTATTCTGCATGCAAAACAATGTTGAAAAAGTAATTTAAAATTTAAAACTGTGTAAAGATTATGCAGAGTTAAAATAATTCAGCGTTATAACTATTCCCTATAAATACCTCATCTCCATTCCCACATTTCCCACACCTGATCTCTAATAACTCTAGCACCATCTACCGAAACGAACAGCAACCATTACTTCCATCGTGGCATTGAAAGTGTTTCCATAAGTAAAGTTAAGAATTTTTCGAATAGTGCCTCCCAACACTCGTTCAAAGCTAAATAGGCAACGAGTTCCTACGAAATAAGTCAGTTGAATAATGCAACCCGCTCGCTTACACGAATATCCCGCGAAATAGAAAAGGTTGTCGGGCAAACACGCAGCCGCTGGGGAAATTACCGCACTGTGGCAACACTGCGATAATATGTCCTTGTCCGCTCCGAGCGGCGCCGTGCGTGTAAGGAATACCGATTGAGCTGACAACTCCGAAACTGGGCTGCTATACCAATCATTAAGCGATCACTATTGATAATCTGGCATTATTGAAATGAATCAATCTTATCTATATACTGTATGAAATATATTGGGTATAATCTTTAGATAAAATACAACTTGCAGGCGTTTTTGTTATTCATATTGTATTTCTGTATTTGGAAGCGTCCACCACTGCAATAGTTTACCCTAACGTGATATTAGAAGTTAGAAAGTTTATATATTTGTTTGTCCTTTCTTCTCATTGTAACGGAGCAACTAATATGGTGAAAAATTAAAAATAAAGTCTGTTTAAATCAAAATAATTCGCTATACAAATATTAAAAATAATTTAGAATAAATTATTCGAAAGATATTTAAAGATATTTAAAATTAATTAAATAGTCGTACGTTTCGAAAATTGTTTTTTTTTGGGATAGGTCGCTGTACGCGTACAATAACTGAGGAAAGAAAAAAAAATTAAACACATATTAACCTGTGGGGTATATATACTAGATAGGTCTTTCATTATATACATGCTATTAAAAAAACATGTCAATAGTCGAAAGAAAATAATTAATTTGGCAAATAATGATTAAGTAGGTAACACATATAGTAACACATAGGTAACTAAAATACAAAAAATTGCCAAAATGGTTAGGGCTCAACTGCATTTCTGCGGGCATTTCAGCCGTTTTCAGCTATAGCCAGAAATGATGAGGTCACCACAGACATAAATAAAATTCACAACTAATGCACGCGAAACCAAAATCTGCCACTTAAAAGCCAAGTCTAAATACGAACAATCAGCCTGTATGCAATACGACAAACATAACAATTGTCCAAAAAGTACAAAACATTACAATATCATAAAGATACACATAATCGTTACCTATATGAAAATTCTAATGAAGATGTAGATGTGATTACCCGTCACAAACTATAGTTCAATGTATACCAAAATATAAAGATCTGGGAAATTAAGTTATTTTTCTATTGGTCAAGAAGAACTTTTCTTAGATTATTTGTTTGAAGGTGAAAGCACTAGTTGTTCAGATATACACTCCTAAAATCCTGAAAAGTACGTATGAACCATAGACCTAAGTATTAATTTTAACTTGAAACTCTTACCTCCACGCATACCTGAGAAAAAGAGTCTTAGACAGACACACAGACGAACGGACTTAACGAAGTGCTCCTTCCTATAAGGATTCTTTTTTCCTTTTTAGGTACGGTACGAAAGCTGCTATTAAAATTTATAAATCGGGAATAACAAAAAAACCCCTATCATTTAATATGGTTTTATTGCCTTTCAAAATATTCGCTATGATGATCAATGCACTTTTGCATACTTTGAAACCAATTTTCATAGCAGTTTTTCCATTCTGATTGGGGTATCTCCGAAACATGCATTTTGAACGCATCAACGGCTTCTTCACGGCTCGAAAAACGTTGAACGCGTAATTTATTTTGCACGTCTGGAAATAAATAGAAATTGTTGGTTGTAAATTAGAGCCCTACGGCGCCGGCGGCCGGATGACCGGTCAATTCAATATTTTGACCTTCCAAAATCTAAGTTGTTATGGCCGACGTGCTAGCATAGTCATGATGAAGAATGATCCTGTGTTGTCGGTTGTTCTTTCCCTTTTTTAACTTTTCAACTAAGAGGTGGATTTAATTAGTACAACAAAACACTTCGAAGAAAATTGGTTTGAATAAAATACGTTGAGTAGTTTCTGAAATAGTTGTTTTCAAACTTATTATTTTAATTTAAACCATGAACGTTTATCCTAATCACAGAACCCTTCACCGTGCGTGGTCGGATAGGTACGCACTTGGCCAGTTTTTTATTCCAAAAACCGTTAATTTTCTTGAAAATAATACAATTTCAAATAAACAAATTAATTAGCATAAAATCATTTTATTTTTTTCAAATGAAGATGTTTACAAATACTAAAACATTATTAATTATTGTGTTCTTTCAAGTAAATAAAATTAAAAGACTAGATTGTTTTTTTAAATATGAAATCGTATTTCACTATAATGCTACAATTAATTACTAAGTTGTAACCAGCAACAATATTCAGTAATTATTCGACAAACGGCAACGGAATAAAGCTACTTCGGGAGATCTGACGAAGTTTATACATGCACATGATTTCCAATCTTAACGCCAATGAAATAAGGTTTAATCTCGTGGGGAAATTCGAAGACTTCAATACTAGCAGCAGTCAGCGGAGTCTCATCAAGCTTGTATTGAACGTGTCGCAATTTCATCCTTGTTCCCTCAGCATTTAGATGATTCATGCATTTGTAAAGTTTCGAGGAAGTACGGCTTTGCTACTAATAGTTACTTTTGTTTATCGAAATACCCAAATCCTAATGAACAGTATAGTAAATGTGTCCTGATGAGTGGTGGCGAGCCCGCTTTTTGTTTAGGCCATGGTTCGAATCCCAGAACATGTAGACTACCAATGAGTTTTTCTAACTTAAGTACATAATTATTACTGACTCCGTGTCTCGAAGAGCACGTTAAGAAGGGGCGGGACGCGTGAATGCCCATACAAATGTTCTTAAACTAATAAGTTTTTAATAGTCATACCTATTAATCTTGAATTTTTTTAAATTATAGTCTCACTTGAATTAGAACTAGGTTTATATAGAGCCAAAACTTTTAAATTTCGATAAAGCTTGTTAGAGAAATTTTGTATATTTTATATATATATTACGAAATCTCTATAACTGGGAAGTACATAAAAAATTCAAAATTTTGGCTGTATCCAAACCTAGTTCAATATGCGTATTATTAAATCAAGATTAATATGTGTATTACCGATATATAATCGTTTAAGGGCGTTCGTATGGTGTGACCACAGAAATGTACTCACATGCGTGGTTGGGCTGAAAGTGAGATCGTGTACTGGGTTGTGACTGACCTTGAGTTCTTGAGTTCCTGATAGCGAGAGTCCCGGAAATGGCGAGAGCCATCCCGGCCTGTACCCGTTCCATGTATGAGCTGACGAGATCAGTGCTAGATTAAGTTGTCCCTCCACACTGATAGTTATTTGACTGATTTGCATGTTTAGTTCACGAACTTTGTGTGACGCACTGACACACTTTACGCGTACCATTCGCGATGCTTACTCCGCGAGACCTTCTTGAAAAGTACATGGTCCGGCCGTTCGGTACTGTGGTTATGGAATGAGTTTTCCCTTTAATGTAATAACTGTCGCCGATCCGTTGTGTTTGGCGGTTATATATTGAGTGTTACTGGCGCTGGTGCCCACTCGGTTAAAGAGCGAAATGAATGAATATCAGAACGTCAAGTCATGATTGAATCGCTTGAACATTACGGTGCCGCAACATGGACTCTCACGGCAGGACTGGTCTTCAAATTTAAAGTCGCTCAGCGCGTTATGGAGCGGGCTATGCTCGGTATTTCTTTGATGGACATAATCAAGAATACTGAAATCCGCCGAAGAACTAAAGTTGTCGACATAGCCGTAGTTATTAGCAAGCTGAAGTGGCAATGGGCTGGCCACATGTGCCGTAGAACCGACAACCGATGGGGTGGACGAGTTCTCGAGTGGAGGCCAAGTACCGGGAAGCTAATCGTTGGACGCCTCCAGCCAGGTGGACATATGACCTGAAGCACCATACAAGGGGTAATTGGATTCGCAAGGCGGAGGACCGTGTGGGGTGGCTAGCCTTAAGAGAGGCCTATATCCTGCAGTGGAGAGACACAGGCTTCTGATGATGATGATGATGTATGGATGTTCACGCGTCCTGCCCATTTTTAAGCTATTGTCCCGGTTCCCAAAATTAGATGGCAGTTAATGGCAGTCGTTAAATTACACCAACCTGCACTGGAGCAGCGTAATGGATTAAGCTTCAAGCACCCTCATCTCTAGGGGAGGGCTAAGTCCCTGCAGTGGGGCATTAATGGGCCGATGGTATGGTATGTTTTCCAAAAATGAGGTGTATGTAGCTTTAGCACAATGGTACAAAAATATAAACATAAATAATTTAATATACCTACTTTAAAACAAAAATATACCTATAAAGGTATATAAATAAATCGGTACAATTTTGGATCCCGTTTCACTGCGCATCGCTGTGTGTTTGCGGTTAGGCGCAGAAGTGTGCGAGCCTCATCAATGCCCATGTGGCCGTGGTGTGGACCGGCTGGGTCGCCACGGACTTTCGTGTCTCAAAAGCGCTGGTCGTATCTACCGCCACGGAGCCATTAATGACTTGATCCGCCGGGCTCTTGTGACAGCATCTATCCCCTCATCTTTAGAGCCGAAAGGTTTGTTCAGGGACGATGGCAAGAGACCCGACGGAGCAACGTTGGTGCCTTTGTGCCTGGGCCGTGCTTTGATTTGGGATGCCACATGTGTGGATACTCTGGCTCCGTCCCATGTCCGGGCCACGGCCCAGAGTGCTGGCGCGGCGGCCGACCAGGCCCAATTATGTAAACGTCGCAAATACTCGGGGTTGATTCCTCACTACGAGTTTGCGGCGTTTGCAGTAGAGACACTCGGTCCGTGGTCGTCTGATACGAAAAAAATCGTAAAAGATTTGTCCACCCGTCTGGTCAGCACTGCTGGCGATCCCAGAGCGGGTGCCTATTTCGCACAGCAACTGAGCATCGCTGTGCAGCGCGGAAACAGTGCAAGCGTAATGGGATCGATGCCACATGGGACCAACCTGGACGACATTTTTATGTTGTAAATATTGTAAATATTGTTAATTAGTTCTTAGATTTATTTGTATGTATTAATCTTTATAAATAAATAAATAAATATATATATAGTTAGTAAACTATTTCACGAAGTCACATCGTCATTTCACACCCACTGGAGCGAAACTTACTTATCTTTGTTTTTATTTTCATTTTATTTATGAAAACGCTATATATACTTTCGTCAATCGACCAATTTAAAAAAAGTTAGATAATTTTCCTATCCACTAATTTCTTCCATGGTAAATACCATTTTACATACATGCATGAAAACGAAAAATAAAAAAAATGCTTGACCGACATACTCACAGCTTTCCGCTCGCGGCTTCAACTGCGTAGTATTTCTACCAAACTTTTACCATTAGCCCATTAATACCCCACTGCAGGGGCTTGGGTCTCCCCTCAGAATGAAAGAGCTTGGAGCTTAATCCACCACGCTGCTCCTATACAGTGAATTGTAACGACTGCCATCTGTTGACGGCAACCGGGACCGACGGCTTAACGTGCTCATTGATACACGTCCGGATTCGAACCACGGCCTCACGGCTCAATAATATATGCTGTTGAAAATGTAAAAGTCTTTTTCAAGAAACTTCTACTGCAGTGCCCTCTGGTATCTTATTTGCAAACTATTCAGAGAACCTGATCTCAGGTGACACGTAATGCGGGACACCGGATTAAAACCGACTTAACTGTTTCAGAGAAACAGATCTACTGCAACGCCACCTGGTGGTGCCTATACTCCTTAAACTTGTCTAACGGCTTTGAGGTGATACCTACTGTAATACAAAAAACCGCCTCAAATCGACTCAGCCTTTTCAAAAAAAACATACTAACTGCAGCGCCCCTGGCGGCCAACAACCTTAAAACATGGCCTATATCAGAGGAACATTTTAAAAAAGTTAAATGGCGGCCAACAATCTTAAAACATGGCCTATATCAGAGGAACATTTTAAAAAAGTTAAATGGCGGCCAACAATCTTAAAACATGGCCTATATCAGAGGAACATTTTAAAAAAGTTAAATGAAAAGCCGTCACACTTTTTTAAAGGTAAATAGCCACAATATAAACATACAAAGAATTTAAATAATAGTACAGATAAATCGCCATTACCCTAAAAATGTTTTAGGATAGTTAACTCTTTATACCGCTTTTATTACTGACATCGGGGTAAATGAACACACAACAAAGTTGGAGATTTTCTACGTGTTGCCCATTAGCAAGGAAACTGTTTCGCCCGCTTTGCACTATGCTGTTAGCTGACAGCTGCATCTAGCCAGACTCGGTTTGTCCTAACTTTTGTACGAATAGAATAACTTATAACTGGTTTATATAGAAACGCGTGAGCAGTGTCCATTCATTATATACGGTTGGAATATTCAAACTTTCGTAACTCATGACTAAAGGACAATATGAAATAAAATATTATGTACACCGTTTTCATTGAATGTTTCAAAAAATCTAAAACAAAATATCGTATAAAGTATTCTTACATCTATACTTAATATTATAAAGCTGAAGAGTTTGTTTGTTTGTTTGTTTGAACGCGCAAATCTTAGGAACTACTGTGTCGAATTGAAAAATTCTTTTTGTGTTGGATAGTCCATTTATTTAGAAAGGCTATAGGCTATTATTACATCACGCTACGACCAATAGGAGTGGAGCATCAATGAAAGATGTTGCAAAAACGGGAAAAATTATTCTTTCTGAAACCTTGCGTTATGCGCGCTGCGTAAACGGTTGATGTTAAGCAAAAATTATGTAATACGGAATTGTTCCGATTTAAAAGTTCTAACCAAAAGTCCGTGACACCATATGTGTATCTTTTAAGATTGACTTATTGAATCTTATTGATTGAATCTTTTTTATGGCAATCAAATTTATTGCTAGACGCGCCAGAGAATTTATTTGTTTGGATGATGATGATGATACAATAGTGTAATACTATTTTATGGTTGGAATAGCGATCCACCCCTACTTCGAACGGGTGCATTGTACTAATGCATGGAACGGGAAGAGAAACGTTTCCGTAGTCCACCCGGGCGAAGCCGGGTACGACCGCTAGTATCATATAAAGACGTAAGCGTATTTCATACAAAATTATGTTTGCTTTTTAATGTCTGTACTGAATTCAACGAGATTAGGAGAAATATCTAAAACATTGAAAATATAACCAACTTAAACTTGTTAAGATTAAATTGAGATTAGTTGAGATTAAATTAAATGACATATCTGTTTTATGAATGTGAGTGGGTGCGACGCTATTGGGTTAATCTATGATATGAATCTATGCCCTATTAGTAGTATTTTGTTATTATACACAATTTGGAAACATGAATATTTGAATAAGCATTTCAGTCTCGTTACGTACCGTTCAGTGTTTTACCTAGGTATTAAATTTATCTGTATTCTTGATGTAATGTAAATTCTATAAAAGATATTTTGCAAGTCTAATAGCCAAAAATATAAGGAGTTTCTGCTTATTCATTTTGTTTACTTACTTGGGAATTCCTGAAATGAAACGTAAATATAGTGTTTCAAAATAAAAATAGGGAATGAACATTTGTGTGTCTGTCAATTTTAAAGATAAATGTACAAAAATTGGAGTTTAACTTTTCAGTCAGAAACTAAATATGTCGTTTTTCAAGATTTTTGAGAATTTAACCCTTAGGGGTCGTGTCGTGATAGCCCAGAGCGCAACGAACCTGTCTCAAATTTATAAGGCTATAGGGCCATGGTTCAAATCCGGGCGTGTACCAATGAGTTTTTCTGACTTAAGTACATTAACTATCACTGACTCCGTGCCTCGGAGAGCACGTTAAGCAGTCGAGCCCGGACGCTGTCAATAGATGGCGGTCGTTACAATCCCCAACCCGCAGTGGAGTAGCGTGGTGGATTTAAGCTCCAAACCCCTCCTCAACCTGCGGGAGGCCTAAGCCCCTGCAGTGGGGTAAAATGGGCTGATGATGATGATGAACCCTTAAGGGATTAAAATAGAGGATAAAAGTTTGCAAGGCATTTACTTATGTCATTCTTAAAATTAAAACCATGAAATTCATTATTTTGCTATATGATCGGAAATCAAGAAATACGGTTTCTACATTTTTGGACAAAGAGGAGATAAAAATTTGCACCCACGTGAATCCCACTATTTTCAATATTTAAACCGTAGAAATTGATATTTAGAAAGATCTGTTTTAGCAATTATAGAAATAAGTGTAAAACAGTTTAAATTGGTACTTATTTTGACCTTTCAGCTCGAAATTAAAAAATTAGACGCTTGGGTTTTTTTTTTTTTAATTGTTAAATAACCCTTAACAAATGCAAATACAGACATGTAATCCACGCTAGCAAAGCCGCGAGTGACCGTTGGTATAATATAGCAACACAGTTTTTATGTAGTGAACTCACAGAGTCATATTGTTTGATAAACTCCATTAGATATTGGAAAGATTTCGTCCCACTTAGAGGTCGTGTTTAGCGAGGAGATGTGTCGATGTTTACTAAGGCCTCCCCAAACATTCAATGGCGAATCGAAAGCACTGTAATGGAATTAAAATACGAGACCGACAGACAAACAGACTCTCTACATTGTGCTCTTGTTACGTCTTTGTTTTACTAATGTATTTATACTATATGTAAATTGCGTTTACTGTAAGGAGCTCGAGGGTATTGTCTTACTGTTGTCGTGTAGAAGCTTTGTAGTCTAAGAGACTGCGACAACGTTAAATACGTTTCTCGATACCTAACAAGTTGTAACTTAATCCGTTTACGAGTCTTGCGGTACGGCCCATGACATACAGGCAGACGAACGGACGGACGGTTAAACTAGGTTTGACTCGGTCAAACTTGGTCAATCAATCCTACTATGTCTATTCAGGTTCCACTAGGTAAGTACAACTCGAATTAATTTTGTCCAATTCGTTTAAGGTCACAGTTAGGCGAAAGATGCATGAATGTTGGGTGTGCTTAGCCCATAGAAGTCTCACTTCTGCGCGTGTATATGTAGACACTGATACACGCTTCTGTTTTTGTTTTTTTAACATTGGAATATGTTTTTCTAATCGTTCTGGGCTAAGGCCCGGTTTTACGGGATAGTGCAACATCGCGCTTGTGGTGCCAATTTTGGAGATAGGAGGTTCAAAAAAAGCTCAAATGACGTGGAATTACAAGAACTATCGATTGACATCAAAAGTTTGAAAATTGAAATTGAAAAACGAAAGAATTGTCGAAAATTTGCTCAAATCTCAAACTTCGGAGTCGATTATTTTAAAAACGAAAATCGATAGCGACAAAATGAAAAAAACCGGTCGGGCGATTTTCGTTGGCTGTCGAATATGTCCAAAATTTTAGGAATCAGTCAATCAATCAATCGAGCGGTTAAGGCTGTAGAGCGGTCAACGTGAAAAAATTTAACTTTTTCGCGCGCGGCGTCTATGAGTCGTGCTCTTCGACGAGTCATTTGCCTCGCCTGCTCTACCTCTACTATACTAAGAGCCGTGCTCATCGATAAATAAACAGGTGTTTAGAATTTAAAATTCCTTCTTTCCAAGTTTTAGCATTTCTAAATTCATATTCCAATGCCGATAGATAGTTACGCGTAGTGTGAAATCTGTACATTTTTTAATATTGTTGGATGTAGACATCTTAATTAGATATATTAATGTAGATACCTAAATCGATCTTGCAGCTAAAAAATACTTTATCTATACAAATAACAGTTTTATTTTGAACGTAGCTAGGTATCTATTGACCAGGTTATGTAATTAAAAAAAAAAGAATATTTCACTTTTACCTACAAAAGTTTGGACGTCCTACAAACGCACTGGGTTATTAAACGACAAGTCTCGACATATTGTCCTGAAGTTGTATGTGAAATATTTAATTTATATGAGTGATTTGACCTATTCTACTTTTTTCATTCGGTTTTGGTACAGATTTGGTACAAAGTCAATTCAGTGAGTGTGGTGTTGTTCACTTATAATGAGTTTATATATCAGTTCATAGTCTCTAAGCATATAATGTGTAAGTGTACAATTTTAATATTTAAGAACTGCGGAAAACCGAACTACACTAAAAAGAATGGCAACAAATACAGAGTCAAACCCCGAAACCCAATTCACCTAGTTAACGATCGAAGCCCCGAAAAAACGAACGCCCACGATTCACACTGGGGCCTGGACCATAAAAACTTGGCATAAAGTATTTTAAGTCACTACAACACCAACTGATACCCGAAAATGCTTTGGAGGATAAAAAACAACATGTATGTGTGTCGATTGGACAGAATAATATAAATTTAAAAAAAGTAAAAAAAAAACTTATTTATTTTATTTAGCTTTAGCGAGAAACCTTTCCATTGTTGAATACATGTGTGCCATTTCTTTTTAAAATCATATATAAAATGCGAAAGCTTATGTTTGAGAACAGTAGTAGAAGACTCTTTGTGATTAGTAAGTTTCTCCAAATATTTTTCCAAATACAAATCTAGACCGTAAATTGTTAATTCTAGATATAAACATATTATTATATCCAGACCATTAAAAAAAAAAATTTTGAAAATATTTTTAATACGTAGTGAATTTCAATTACACTATTTAATCGATATTATATATTCAGAGTAAATTTATTTGACAGCAACGCTTGGTTTTAATAGTCATAAAATCACTTCACAGTATCGAAGTGATAATATGCAATTTTGCAGGGTTGAAGACCGGCGCTCAGAAACCTCGCGCACTTAACCTCGGACTAGAACTCGCCATCTTACACGAGCTCGCTAGAGTATGAGTGGTTAGCAGGTAAACGCAGAAGAGGGCTTCCAGTCAATTCGTACTTTTATGGATATAAATATATTGCATTTTTAAATGGCAAAAACGGAACCCTTATAATTGCTTCAAATCCGTCAGTCTGTTTAAACCAGACACGTTAAAAAAATTACATTTAACAAACAGTAACTACTAAAAAATAGGCCAAGTACGTGCGAACACGCATTAAGTGTTCGCACGCACTTGGCTTATTTTTAAAAGTGTGTACGCTTGGGCAAAATTTTATCATGTTTCCTGAAGGCAGATAGCTAATGTGTAAGTTACTAAAAATCTAAATTTTAAGTACCCTTACAGAGCCATGTGTGTAATACGTGAATATTATGATGTATTACCTATATAACACTTTTGTATACCACACATATACACACACAAATGATATATGAATACTGTTAATACGCTATATTGATATGTTATTGACAATAATTATTAAAATCCACATTATAATGCGTTGCAATAGTTGACACTTCTTCCAGTTCGAACCGTTATGATTCATCCTAGTTCAATCTTGTGAATGTGACGTCTTTATGGCGTTGTACCGCGTCACATCGAAACATCGCTACCAATACTTTGCTTTCATCTATTTGGCTCGCACAGCTTCGTTTTCAGGAAATCTCCGAAAAAATTACGTATAATTTAACAAAAATAATAAATATATACGTACATAACATCATTCTACAATTCATCGTTATCATCGCAATTTTTCCATCATTGTTGGGAAAAGAAAAGTTTTTGTAATCTTATCACTAAAACATATATCCAGACGATGGGAACAAAATAATTACGTAGACTAAAGCATAGGTACAACTCAATGTACGGCATATCACCAAATTTTAATATCCAAATTATGATCAAATACCTACCTACAATTTTGTAAAACTGATTATAATATGTATAATTCAATAAACGAGGTGCTTGATAAAAGGTAAATCACAAAAGGATTTAAAATATAGACAAAAATAAACTTAAGAATGTATGTTTATATTTTCGAAATTTTGCTCACTAAGTATGACTTTTGCAGTTGAAATTCGAACTATTTATAGTATAACCATTATTTTAACCCACACCCTTTGAGACGCCACCAAAGCACTCAGACGAAAAATCCACAAAGAAAGCTGCTGCACGTGCTGACCGTCACAAAGGAAACCAATGGGTTGCGCGCGTGGCGTACAGTTTCATCGAAAATTTATCAGTTTATTTCGACGCTTCACGGAGTAATTAAATAACAAAATAGAACGTTTTATTATGGACACAGGTGGTGATCGAAGGTTACGTCGAGTGATGAAGAATGATTGTCATAAGTTTTTGTTTCCTCTAAATAAATATATTTTAATTTGTCTATTTCGTTTCTGTTTTGCCTTTCGGTGTACCGGGGTCTAATATAACGGATAGACTTTACCATTGTCATTCTTTTAGAACACTTTATAAGCAGACAATGAACTTACAGCCTACTATAATTTCTTTGTAAGCAGACTCCGGTACCTTTAGTATGTAATATTTTCCGAAAATATTCAGTGTAAGTTACAACATCTACGACTTCGCTGTCACGTGCCACTGTTTACCACAGTAATTGAACTGTGGCAAACAAAAATATCGTATAGGTACGCGAGATGAGACAAAAGAAATATGTTTGTGTCTCGTTCACTCTATAGTGATCGGCAATAAATATATTTCGCTCCCGCGATATTACTGTTATTACCAGCTTCTCTAAACCCTCCTCTCTCTCTATCTGCTCTCCATGCGTGAAATAATGCAGCGATTCCATGGCGCATTGGCATGCGCATGTTAATTAGCACAGTAGAGAGTAGGTTATTATACTTTTTCAGGAAATATGGAATTACTAGTTTAAATACAAGTTGTTGTAAAAAAGAAATAAACAAATTGTATTTCACAGATAAATATTTTACTTGGATGCCTCGTTTGAAACAAAGCTCCTTCATATTAGCAACTAGCCGATAAACTATCTTCTCAATTTAAATAAATGTCATTACCAACTCACAGTAAGATGAAACGTGAAGCTTTTAAAATATATCTACTAATCATCAAAATCAAAAAAGCTGTCACAAAAGAACCGGCATCCAGAAGCTATCGCACGATGTCCTATCCTGTTAGCCCCGTGCATTCTCCTTATAAAGCCAATTACGCTACGCCAAAGTTGGTGCTTCGTAGGAGCTCCGAACTGCTGGCGCCATATCGCTGACTTCGTACTTTATAATTAGTTTATTAAGTAGTGAACAAGAGTTGTTGGACGTATCGCTCCATCGACAACAAAGTATTGAAATTTTTAAATTGTTAACAACCTTTAAAAAACGGCCGAGTGCCAGTCGGACTCGCAAACGAAGGGTTCTCTACCACTGTACAATATAAAAAAAAAGTTTCCTGTGTGGACAACCCTTTTAATTTTAAGTTTATTTTATTTTGATTATGTATTGTTATAATGGCCATTAGTAACGGGTACATATTTCATGAAACTTTCGAATATAATCAATCATCTTACAACCACCAATCACTAAAAAACTCAAAAAAAAATCTGTATAACTATTCTGTATTTTTAACTTTATTTCATTTTTATTATTTTTTGTTATAACGACATTAGCGACCATAGTAATACTCTGTGAAAATGTCAAGTGTCTACCTACTACTATTCAGACGATACAGCATACAGCTACATGAGTAAGTAAACCGTACAGAGGCAAAGCTTCATACAACTGCGCGAAACGGTTACACTACTACAAGCACGCGAGACATGTACGTACGTACACAGCGCGAGTGGCTCAGCCAGTGGACAAACTTAGGGTCAGCGCGAGGAATGTATTTTATTTAATACGCTTTTATAATTTCCACCTGTATGTTTATATGTAATGGAATCTTATAACGCTGTTTTAACCCACTTCTACTGAAGATATCGCACTGAAAGGAAGATATGTATATGTAACTTCGATGACAATACACTAAAATGATAAAAATAACCTGATGCTGCAGCCAGGATTGTCTCCTCATAAAGGATCTTCAACGGTTAATAGCACGAACACAAAACTTTGTAAATAGGTACGTTGAATTTTGATGGTAAACCAAGATTTCCACCACGAATTGGGCTGAATTGGAGCTGAAGCCAAGATTGTCTCCTCGTGAGGATACTCCTCAACGGTTAATAACACGAACACGAAACTTTGTATATACGTTGAATTTTGATAGTCAAACAAGATTTTCACCACGAATTGGTAGAAATCACATGAGCAGAGTTTGGTGTAAACGTAAATAGACATGTTCCTTTTAAAATATAAGCTTTTAAAAATTTGGTCATGTGGTTATATAGATCTCGCCAAAACATCAAGTTTGAGTACCAACACGATAGGTCTATCATTGATTGTTTCGAAAATATAAGCTTTTAAAAATTTGGTCACGCGGTCACATAGATCTCGCCAAAACATCAAGTTTGAGTACCAACATGACAGGTCTGCTATTGATAGTTTCGAAAATATAAGCTTTTAAAAATTTGGTCACGCGGTCACATAGATCTCGCCAAAACATCAAGTTTGAGTACCAACATGACAGGTCTGCTATTGATAGTTTCGAAAATATAAGCTTTTAAAAATTTGGTCACGCGGTCACATAGATCTCGCCAAAACATCAAGTTTGAGTACCAACATGACAGGTCTGCTATTGATAGTTTCTAAAACATAAGCTTTTAAAAATTTGGTCACGCGGTCACATAGATGTCGCCAAAACATCAAGTTTGAGTACCAACATGACAGATCTGCTATTGATAGTTTCGAAAATATAAGCTTTTTTAAAAATTTGGTCACGCGGTCACATAGATCTCGCACAAAACATTAAGTTTGAGTACCAACACGACTGGTCTTCGATTGATAGTTTCGAAAATAAAAGTTTTTAAAAATTTGGTCATGCGGTCACATAGATGTCGCCAAAACATCAAGTTTGAGTACCGACACGATAGGTCTATCATTGATGGTTTCGAAAATATATGCATTTAAAATCTAGTCACGTGGTCACATAGAAACGTCTGCAAAGTTTTATTGAAATCGGTATAGTCGTTTCGGACATTAGCCGGAACAGACAGACAGACGGATAGACAGACAGAAAAAAAGTAACCTATGTCACCCGCGGTAATGCCCTCTGCATGGCTGCAAAGTTTCATTTTTTTATAATCCATCCATCCATCAGCCCACATTCATCCACTGCTGGACATAGGCCCCTCCCAAGGCCCGCCACACTTCTCTGTCCTCAGCCATTTTCATCCAGCCACTACCGGCAGCCAGTTTTATATCGTCGGTCCAGCGAGCCGGCGGGCGTCCCACACTACGTTTGCCAGTTCGTGGTCTCCACTCAAGAACCTTTCTTCCCCATCGTCCATCAGTTCTTCGGCAGATGTGACCAGCCCACTGCCACTTCAGCTTACTTATTTTGCAGGCTGTGTCGATCACCTTTGTTCTCTGACGGATGACATCATTCCTGATATGATCCATCAGAGATACCCCGAGCATAGCCCGTTCCATAGCTCGCTGAGCAACTTTAAATCGGTGAACTAGTCCTGCTGTGAGTGTCCACGTTTCAGCACCGTAGGTCATGACCGGTAAGACGCACTGGTTATACAATTTTGTCTTTAGGCACTGAGGAATGGCTGAGGTAAATACCCGACGAAATTTTCCGAATGCAGCCCAGCCCAGCTGGATCCTCCGTGCGGCCTCTTTTTCGAAATTGTTACTACCAAGCTGGATGGTCTGCCCTAGGTAAACATATTCTTGGACAACTTCGAGGGCCGCCTCACCAACGTATACCGGCTCCGGCACGATGTGATTGTTGAACATGACTTTAGTCTTGTCCAAGTTCATGCCGAGGCCCACGCGCCGGGAGGCAGTGTTGAGGTCGCGGAGCATCCCCTTGAGCTCCCGCAACGACTCCGCCATAATAACTATATCGTCGGCAAATCGCAGATGTGAGATATACTCGCCGTTGATATTGATGCCACGTCCAGTCCAGTCAAGCGTTTTAAAAACATCTTCCAACGCGTTAGTGAACAATTTTGGGGATATGACGTCCCCCTGCCTGACACCACGTTGTAGTGGGATGGGTTTTGTTCGCTGGTCCTGGACCCGGATCGTCATCGTCGCGGCGTCATACAAACATCTCATCACCTCGATGTACCGCCAGTCAATGCGGCATCGCTGCAGAGATCGCAGAACAGCCCAAGTTTCGATGGAGTCGAAGGCTTTCTCGTAGTCCACAAATGCTAGACACACTGGGCGATTATACTCCTTGGACTTCTGTATAATCTGCCGAACTGTGTGTATGTGGTCCACGGTACTGAAACCTTTTCGAAACCCGGCCTGCTCTGGAGGCTGAAACTCATCAAACCTTTGGGCGAGACGATTCGTGATCACCCTCGAAAACAGCTTGTAGACGTGGCTCAGCAGTGATATTGGTCGGTAGTTCTTGAGGAGGGTTTTATCTCCTTTCTTGAAGAACAAGACTACCGCACTCTCTCCCCACGCCTTCGGTATTGTGCCATTGTGGAGAACGGAGCTAAAGAGCCTTTGTAGCTCCTTCAGGACAGGTGTCCCTCCGGCTTTCAACAGCTCGGATGTGATTCCGTCCTCACCTGGTGCTTTTCCGTTCTGAAGCTGTCTGAGAGCGATCCTAATCTCACCCAGATCGATGTCCGGGATGTCGTCGGTAAAGTGGCGTGTTAGTGGAGCTCTGCAGTCGGTGTCGCTGGTTGCAGGCATTTAAGCGTGTGAAGCATATAGTTGTCTATAGTATCTTTCAATCTCAGCGAGGAGCTCAGGCTTAGAGAGAGCGATCTTCCCCTCTGCCGTTTTGAGCTTCGTTAGGTGGCTCTTACCAAGTTGCTGTGCGAATACTTTAGACCCCCGGTTTCGCTCAATCGCCTTCTCTATAGAACGCGTATTGGAACGTCGGAGGTCATTTCGTATCCGCTTTTTGATTAGCTTATTGAGAGCCGCGCGTTTCGAAGGCTCTTGTGTATCGGAATATTCTCGTCTCTGTCTGATAAGTTCTAGAGTCTCGCTTGAGAGTTTGGACCCTTTATCTCCACGTTGCGTCCTAAAATGCCTACGTCCCACTTCACGTAGAACTTCCACTATGTGGTTTGTGTCCTCATCTATATTCGCTGTGGTTCCTAGTACCTCGAATCTATTCTGAAGTTCAATTTGGAACTTCTCGCTCCCTTCTACAACCTGTATAGCGGTGTGGGACGAAGAGTCAAACCCACCAGACGTCTTCTTTCTAGCCTGTAATCGATTTCTAGAGTGCCTCTCAGAAGTCGGTGATCGCTACCCGTGTTGAATTGGTTAACCACTGAGACATCTCTAAACATGTGCCGTTTGTCTGTCATGATGAAGTCGATTTCGTTCTTCGTCTCACCATCCGGGCTTCGCCAAGTCCACTTCCTCTGGGCCGTTTCTTGAAGAACGAATTCATCAAGTATAGCCCTTGCATCTCAAGGAAGTTGACAAGCATTTGCCCTCTGTGATTTCTGCTTCCATAGCCGTGTGGTCCGAGCTTGGATTCGTTGCGTTCTTGAACTCCCACTTTAGCGTTAAGCGTTTTTTATAATAATAACGTATAAATCACAACAACGTCTAGGCCGCAAACTAAGCCTTAACTTGTATTTTTGGTACCAAGCGAAGACACCACATACATATAACAACCAAGACCCGGTACCAGTATCAATATTCATCATATAAATACTGACCCGACCTGGGATTCGAACCCGGAACCTCCAGCTTCGTAGGCAGGGTCCCTACCCACTAGGCTATTACACTATTACAATACAATATTACACTAGGCATTGAAATCGGTTCAGCCGTTTCGGAGTTTAGCCGGAACAGACAGACAGACGGACAGACAGACACTTCAATTTTATTAATATAGAAGAAACGTAATGAATAAAACCACAAAACTTTTACGAAAAATTTATAAACAGTCAGGTTTATTACCTACTTATAATTAATTCACTTAGTATTACGGATATACAGTAGATGGCGTGTTTTTGAATTTGTTTCGTAATTCAAAAATAATCGACTACTTCAAATAATTTTTTTTTGCAATATAAGACTATTTTTTACATGAATAAATTACATTCAGAGCTTGTAAATTGAAATATATTACTGTCAGTATTATAACAAAAAATATGTAAAACTGAAACTTATTGAATTTAGTTGCGTCTGCGCTGATCTGCGCGCCTCTAGCGTTCGTATTGAGGAACGTACCAGGCACGTTGGGTACTGATGAGTCTTAAATTGAAATATTTCTTTCTTCCTTGAACGCGGAATATATTGATTCAGGCACAGAATGTTTACGTAAATATTTTCAGTTTCATTATTAGCATTAAAATATGTTTTGATCTCTCAAGAAGTACCAAATATGACATTTTGAAATAGATAACACCTCGTCGTATTTATTGTACGAACGGCGGCAGCGCCATCTCTGTTCAAATGTGTAAAATTCAATAAATTATATATGACTTGATTGCCCGCGCCGTATATAATATTATATAGGTACATACACAAATCGTACGATGATCTTCGCATACTTTATGAAATTACGCTGGCAAAAATTTTGGCGAAAAGGCATGTATGTAAGCCATGCCTTTTCGCTCCTGTATTCAATATTGATAAGAATCGAAATTGTAGGAATACTAAAAAAAAAATAAGTGTACTGACATTTAAATTATAATTTTTATTCACACACTGTCCAGTTTTCTTTTTATAAACAGAAAGTAAAATTAATTAAGATTCAAAGGTTCAAAACCACACGCAGAACTCGTACTGCAGCAAAGTTCTTCGTTTGATATTTCCGCCAATGATACTGAAAATATAAAAAAACAATTATATAGGGAATTTTTTTTTTATCAAAAATATTATGGTTTACATATTGCCTTATACTCAGGAAACATTGAAAACGTTGCCGTTGCCATTTTCGCGCAATTTAATTGGGTCATTTTTCGTACATTTAATTGATATCGTCATTCCACGCGCAGATGGCGCATTTTCTTGACGTTTCAATGTGACATACGTACTTCGCCTTGCCGCCATTTAATGTGACGCATTTGCGTTTTAAAAGTATGAGAAGCTTAATAGGTTCTGTTGGAGCTTTTGGAGCAGTAAATTAGGTTTTTGTAGAGTACCTGACTGACACTGGTATATATTACCTATACAAGGCCTTATGTACACGAAAAATGTATGTAGTGTATATTGTGCTCAGTATTAACTGGCACAAAATATTTTAAAATCCTAAACAATTATATAAAATTCCTGATGATACTGCCAGTTTCCATTCGAGTATGCCATGGTAGACGTTGATCTATCATGATTCCCTGGTATTTAGTTAAGATTGCTGATAGTGAGACAAACATATTTCGAACGGAGTTTTCCCAATTCACGTCAGTGAATTTTTTTATTTTACTTGGCTGAGTAATGTTATGAGAAAGACATATTTAATTAATTTTGTTGGTATTAAGTGTGAGCATAAGGTTGACATTGATAGATGGCTATCAATACTACTTGTTGCAACTTTATTGACAAAATTCTTGGAATTTCTACAGCAATAGAAGCAAAACACTAGGTGTGTTTATTAGCCATCATAATAATATTTTATTCGTAATTAACTAATAAATAGCTTACCAATTTGATACGGAATATCACAGGTATACGTAAAAATATTTTTGTCCGGCGATGCCTGTAGCTCAGCTTTTAATCTACTTTTCTCATGAACATGCTTGTGTACTATAAGTGATTTCTTCCCTAAAACAAAACATTACAAACACAAAATGTTGAAACTTTATATATTTACTTTATCTGGAGTGCGGGAACATTTGTGCCCTGTTATTTGACTTACTATAGTAATTTACAGTTCTAGATATATAGGTATTACCGAGCTTTTATAATATTCTAATTGAATAGCGACCATATGAAAAAATAAAGTAGCACATAAAGTGACATCATTTTGTATAGATTATAGTTTGACCGAAACTGCTGTACCGCGCCTTAGGTGTGTGTGCTGCGAGGAGGGAGGCAGCTCATAAGCGTTGACAATGGACTGACAGAGCAGATCTGTGTGGTACTGCTTGAATAGGTAGCGCAATAGTTTTAATTTTGCGGTAACTCCTAAGATATTATTAGTTTAAATTGTAAGATCTATAGGGCATGAAACGCTTAAGGCACCTAATGTATTTAATTTGATAAAGATTAATATCGTATCCATGTAAATAGCTTTCGAATCACTACATTTTTTAAAACACTGACATAGGTATAGTAAGCTATTCTATACACTAGTAGATAGACTTATTTATTTATATTGGCCATCGCGGGCATTTCTTTAGATCTTTATAAGAGTAACATTTCCTCCATACATTTTGTATATCTCAAACGAATTCGACAGCATGTTCGATGAAAGCTCCCAGTTGGCTTGATTTTTTCCGACATCTGCAACAATCATCGTCATATTGCAACCAATTTCCACTCTGTTTGGTAGTTTTTTCATCGTGTTCAGACAGACGCGGCGGGGGGACTTTGCTTTATACACAGTAATGACATAATATAGGTATTTAAGCTATAATCGTAGAGTTAGTGCATTTCTGCAGAACATATACGATTTATACACCAACACACTTACATTTGAAAGTTTTGGGGCATTCATCACACTTGTAGGGCGTTTCTCCAGTATGTACTCGCTGATGGTCCCACAGGCCACCTAAAAAAACGTGACATTGCCACTTACTTCAAATTACTCCAATTTGACCACTTCCGAATTTTCAACATATTTCAGATGTTCACTGCCAACAATCGACGTAATGGATTATTGTAATTGTCATTTAACACTGCTGCCATAAGTTTCAAGCAATTAACTCTCTAGCGACGGCGTAAAAGATTGAAATAATTAAATATATGCAGCAGATGTATATGAGGGAACGTGGGTCACTAATGTGCCCTAAGAAAAACATTGTCGACCAAATTAGTGATATCTTAAAAATGCTAAATTTTAACCCGAAACAGACAACCCCAACGCAATGTAGTTTATGGCAAAATGGTATGTATGGACCTCACCAAATGCATTCGTCTGCCCCTTCGTAAAACAGGCTTATGCATGTTTCCATGTAAAATTATCACTTCTTTAAAGATTTATAATAATATAGATTATGGATATGGACTGAGATGATAATATGCATATTTGTATTCACTTTTAGTAATGTACATCCGTCCGCATACTTCACAAGCGTGTGACGGTCCCGCGTGCGTCAGCTGGTGTTTCCTTAGGATAGGCAGATTCGCAAAACGAAGTCCACACTCATCACATGCATGCGGTTTCTCATTTGTGTGACTCCTAAAACAAAAATAGTACACATAAAACTACATAAGAATGGAAACATCTGTTTCTATTAAATCAAAGGACATCAGGCAAAATCCATACATTGTTGGCAAAATTAAGTTGTACAGCCAGACTTAGGTTTATTCATGGAAATCTAAAACTATAACATAATATGTCTATTAAATATGCATAATCATCTATTTTAAAAAAGTATAGAAGTCTCTGGTAGGTTTTTGAAGGATGAAATAATGTGACACCTCAACTCACACAACAGAATAACTAATAAATATTAATTACCTCGTACAGAGGAACAGCAGCTTTACGACACTCCAAACGTGTCATATTTTAATGGGTCCAATTTGAGTATCAATTTCGCTTCTACACTTTTTTAATTCACGTGTATAGTCCATACTATATTATTAATGCGAAAATATCTCTATCTGTTACGTTTTTTACTAAACCGCTGAACCGATTTTGGTATAAAAATAACTAATAAACTTGGTATAAAAATAGCTTGAACCCCGAGAAAAAACATAGGTTACTTTTTACTGGGAGAATTTGTTTATGTGTTTGTTACGCTTTCACAGTTAAACCGGTGAACCAATTTTGATATAACTCAGTAGGAACATAGCTTGTTCCCTAAAGACAGACATAGGCTACTAGAAATGTGTGAATATGATTGCTCTTTTTCACAATCAAACCGCAGGACTAATTTTGATATTTGATATAGAGATGGCTTGACCCCTGAGGAAGAACATTAGGCTACTTTTCACCGCAGAAAACGTGTTTGTGTGCTGTTACCCTTTCAAGGCTAAACCGGAAAAGCTACTTAAATATATTTTTCCAATTCCAATTAAATTGTTATTAAAATTACATATATACTTACACCATATGCATGTCTAATTTATTCTTCTCGACAAACGATTTGCTGCAATAGCCACATGTGAACATTTTATTCGCCGTGTGAAATTTCAAATGTTTGCAAAGAGACGAATGCCACTTGAATTTTCTACCTGTCAACAAATAAAAGAATAACTATTAATATCATAAAGGGGGTGTGTGTGGGGGGAGCGTGTATGTTAGTAATGATTTAACTTAAAACAATTTGACAGTAAAGTTGTCTCGTAACCCATAACACAAGCGTACTTGCTTACTTTGGGACTAAATGGCGCTATGTAGGATATCCCATGTATTGTTATTTATAGGTTAACATATTGATTATTTTATATTAGTTTCACATGTTTGATAATTGATTATAATTTACAATTTTTTTAATGAATTTCCGTGATTCTAGTAATTTAAATCGGGATACTTAACTGTATTTATAGAACCGTAGTAAAAACGGAGTATGGAGGTGACCCACGCTAAATGCTGATTGGTTAATGCATCAGCAGTTGCTGTTTACATTGAATACTGGTTACAAAGTTGATGTAGATGCGATAATTACGTCCAAATGTATTAATGGATACGCCAAGAAGCGCTACAGTAGATTTATTCTCATAAAACGGCTAGGCCGATTCTAATGCGCTTTTTTGCGTTAGAAAGAGGGCTGATTTTGATAGAAATTTTTGCATTACATAGGCATCACTTCATAGCAGGTTTTTAGATTAATTTTCAATTATAACTGTCACAGAGCACTGATGTTCGCCTGTATCAATGGGTACATGCCTGCTGATCTTTAAAAAATAATGAATAAAAAAGTTTAAGATAAAAAATTTCAAGTCCATAACAACAAAAAAATATAATTAAAAAATACTTTAAAAGTGATGCTTAGAGTTTCACAATTTTTTAGAAAGTGTCCCAAAGTCCTAGAAGGTCGCATTCCTGTAGGATTTCGAGAAAAATGTGGATATAGTCTACTAAACTAATAAAATATAGACAAAATGGCAAAAAATATGGGAATGAGACAGGGACTGTAAAAAGTGGTAGCAGGAAAACATACAGGGATATTATAAAGCAATTATCACAGTTGTTAGCATAGTATAAATTACGGTAACCAAAGCACAAAATCAACTAGCATAGCCATTTTACATTATGAAATATCAGGGTTTGATTTTCCTAAAATGGAGAGATGAGACCTGATTGATAGATGCATTACTAACCACAATAGCTGCAGAGATAAGGCTTCCCTATACTATTCCTGACCTCCCCTGTGTGAGTCTGCACATGTCGCACTAAGTTCATTTTATCAGCAAAGACCTTGCCACAGTAATCACAAGCATGACGTTTCTCGGAATGAGTATAGGCATGCCTTCTCATATTAGACAAAGTCACTATTTTGCCGCAAATGCCACATGATTCCTTGTGATGAAGCTTATGTGCCTGAAAATGTATCAGAAAAAATTATTTTGATTCAAAGTAGCTAGAGTATGCTTGGAGCACTTTCAGCCTTTTGAATTATGGCTAGACTCTAGTCCAACACACTGCATAAACAGGTCGTGCCAAACAACTTGATCGCTTTAGACTTGAAACGGGTGCCAGTTCCCGCAGTTGAAGGGTCTGCTCTCACTCAGATAATACTAATTTTTAGATACTGAGACCCTATTCACCTCAACTTCAAACTGATGAATAGGTTTGGCACTACCTATTCAAATTTAAAATATATTTGAGTTTCCTTGAAAAGATACAGTCGATGATCATCAAATTATGTAATAATTAATTTGGAATAGATAATAACTGTAATCATACCTTAAGGTCATTATTATTTTGGAACACCGTATGACAATGTGAACATTTGAATACATTATTGTCTTTCACCTCATCCAAATGATTTTCTATATATTGCTCTTTTAATGCATTTGAAATTGTTTCACCAGCATTATCTGCAAAAAAATCATTAGTAACTGGCATCACGGAGAGGGCAAAGGGGCGGAGGGGGGTATGGGGGCAGGTATACATGATTGCTAGTTCAAGACGTTAGAGTAAAGCATTACCATAATGTAATACAACAGTAGAATGTGAAAAAATTCTGGGATAGGAAAAGCACCGTTATTATGAGTTTTATGTGCTAACATTAGCTTGCGTGTATGTAAAACATTTGTATGGAGAAATGTACAGCGCCTCTAGTGGTACCGAATAGCACTAAAATCACTATAATGAGTACCACAGTTTTCGATATGTAATTAACGCATTGAAAACTATTCAATAGTTGCAATTTTTTTTCATTAGTTTCTATGCAAATCCGTACTACGAGTCACTAATTTGACAGTCGCTACAGTGAAACACCATGACGATACTGGTATAGTCACTTACTAGTGATGAAGCGGTGAAGTGCTCATGTTTTTCACAGTTATTGTCAATTAAGTACTAAATTCTATAATTCGACAATGACTGGAAGAACATATTTAGCATGGAATATGCTAGCGGTGGCTGAAATTCAAGATGAACATCGCGAACAAATAGAATTTCAAACCAACATGAGAAGCACTCGGTCTCGATTCTCTGATACCAATTTTTCAACACTACTAATTTTGACTTCAGCAAACTAAAAATTTTACTCGAACTGTAGTGATAATAATATACAGAATAAAGTATTTCTTTTCATAAACTCCTCCAGTAATTGAAACTGAGACGCATTAGTTCCCATTTTAAATATCTATACCTTTTTAATAAAAAAGAACTAAAATTTAAACAAACAATAGTAAGTAGTGAATTTGACAGTAAACTTTTGAAAACAACATGTTTATATTTTATATAAATAAAGAAATCACTTACCATAGGAGCACACATACTCATAAAGGACCTTTCTATTAAGTCAGATTATTCTACCAATTTGGTTATCAAGCTTTCTTTGTTTTTAACCTTTGTTAGAAAGGAAGGGCGATATTCAGTTTGAAGTTTATTGTTACTAATGTAATGGTACAAATACTTTACTACGGATCGAGCCAACTACAATATTTGTGTTCAAATCAACTCATGGTGCCAATATTATTGATATCTATTTCATGATTTTTACCTTGCTAGCAACTACAGTAAAGTTATGTAGTTTTTTGATAGCAACACATGGTAATGGTGAAGGGAAAGAAAACCCTGTTCAGTAAATACTTTTCACCCCAAACATAAGAGAAGTAACAAAAAAGGAGATAGAGAAAGAAAATCTTTAATATCAAAAAGAGTCGTCCATATGTATATATGTATGTACCATATGTATATACTGTTAAGAAAATCAGACAGCTCACAGACGTATATACAGATTGGTTATATAAAAATATGGTGGCATTCAGAAAATTATACATGAAATAGACATAAGATAGTGGGTGCCATCTTATCACCTGAAATAAGTCCATAGCTGTTTCATAGGACAAGGTGTACGCATTTATAATGTTTGCCACCGGAAATTTAAAATTGCGATTAGATCAATTTTAAGAAATTGTTTTTAAAAAAATTATTGATAAGAGCTATCACACAGTAGATAATTATTTAAGTGACTAATTTGATGTCTGGCTATATTTCTAAGCAATTAACGTGTTTAGGTTTTATTTTGCTTAAAGTATTTAACTACTGTTTTTAAAGTTGAATTGTTAAAGTTACTTATTGTTAATGCAGATAATATTTTGAAAAAAATAAAGTAACTGATGTTTCTTGTCAGTTCTTTTCAGCACAAACTACATTACAAACCAATAGGAACTTAAAAAATTAGATAAAAAAGGAACTGTATCTGTAAACTGTGCTGATTGAAAAGTACTTGCACAAGTCTACTTGTTTAAAAATATTTTTACTTTAACTTTATGACTCGGTTACTTCAGTAGCAACTAAAACTTGCAACTGCTATGATACTGTGGGAACTGCAGCTATTCCATTTTTTAGATCACAAAGTACAAGCATCCATGCCAGGTTTCCATCACCTCGCACATGGATATAGGCATTCATAGTGCACCATACTGTTGTGTAACCAAAACAGATTGGTGTGCCGCATGCTCAAGCACATGATATCGCACGCTAGTAGATGCTATGTTTTATTCTGTAGTCATGTGCTTAGTAAATTCTTTGTAAATTCATTACTTACAGATTATATTGATTATATTACTAATAATAATTATTATAAATATTCTTTTTTGCACATCCAAAAAAACAAACAAAAATAAAATTAAATACAATGTACTTACATAGGCATACAATAGGCCACCTTATCATTAAAATATTATTAGATTATACTTGGAGTTTTTTTTTTTTTAAATGGCGCATGTAGAACGTCATAGTTCCTTGTGGCATTTTGAAAAAACTCCATATTAACCGTACTACATTGCCTGTTTTTATTATTGTTCATTATAAATAGTTTAACTCTCATAGACTAGACATTGGCAGAATTAACATATGTTAGAACACCATTAACCAAAAAAAGAAGTAGAAGATTATACTTTATAACAATTGTGAACTGAACCTATTGAGGGATAGACAGATGCCAAAATAGTAAAAAGAACTAGGTAAATACTGTAAATACTTTCATACATTTCATATTTATAATTTTATTGCTGAAGAAAAGACTAATTTTGATGTCATATATGAGCAGATCAATCCATTTTAAAGCTTGTGTTGCTTATGTTCAGCAACTCAGTTTAAACTCTCACCTGTGATATTGTTTTGTAGACAGTTTATTTCAATTAAATTATTTTCAGTCTGACCTAGCTTCGTTTTCTCAACACATTTTTTAATTAACTCTATTTTACCATCTTTCACAATTTTCACATCAGACAGAATTACTTTCTTTCTTGAATCATTTGCAAAAGCTATTTTATCATTAGGAACATCTTGATTTGACTTGTCAGTTTCTGCCTTCTGTAAGATATATTTAAATATGCA
This sequence comes from Luffia ferchaultella, assembly GCA_949709985.1. Taxonomy (NCBI): domain Eukaryota; kingdom Metazoa; phylum Arthropoda; class Insecta; order Lepidoptera; family Psychidae; genus Luffia; species Luffia ferchaultella. The sequence continues at coordinate 1,957,560 of OX453256.1, read as the reverse complement.
CATAATGTTTTGTTAAGGCAATATTATTGGGTTTCTTAATTACTTACATAGTCAATTTATAATCTCTAGTATGCATATCCATGTCTTATTTATATTCATTAAAAAGCTGTGTATTTACACTAGGTACTTTACAATTTACATGGAAAATTGTTTTTTCAAAGTTTTTTCCATTGTCTAACATAAGTAAATGGTTTAAAATTGTAACTTAGAATTTAAAAAATGATTTATTCATAGGAAATCATACCTGAAGTGCATCATTTAATGATTGGTGACTAGACAGCACAACATTATGGAATCTGTAACACATACTCAAACTGCGGGCACAATTTGAACATATTTGTTGAGGATAATCATCACCTCTGTCTACCTAAAATTTTATTACAATATAGTTACCTAGGTACCTTAGCAAAAAATATAGTTTTTATCTGTTCATGTGCAAATTTACATCTTGAACAGAATTTAGCGACAACCAAAGTAATGTAGTTTAGCAGTTGTTTTGTAAAACAACTTTGATAAGAAAATAAATATTGAAATTAAAATATCATCCTCTTCAATCAGATAATGGCGTATTTGACTCAGCTCGCCTGGTCCTAAAATAGAACTAAACCATGCTTTTAATGTAAACTTAGTTTCTGGTTGATATTGGCTATAATCACTCTACAACTGTTTTAAATGAAATATCACTAATCATTGTTATATGCCATATCATAGCCTAACATCAGTGGGGATTGGACGATTGTGATATCAGAAATTGTGATGCTATAAATAAGTACTCTGATTTATGTGATGTTGGGGTATGAGGTTTCCAAAACTACCACTCTAATAATATTAATAATGTAATGTAACAGTGGAGTCGAAATGAGGAGAATAGACCAACTTTTAGAATTTTTAGAAAATGTGGAAATATGAGAATAAATCAAAAATTTAGAAATACATATCGCACCTGCTACAAAGACAGGGTTGGGTTTTTAAAACTATCATCCTTTTAATATCTGTTTAAATATCCATTGTTTAGGATAAGTAAATTAGAAGAATGTGACAAGCCACCCAGAAGGTTTTTGATCCATTCGAAATTCGGCCAAGATGAGTTTAATGGTCTACCATTTCTAAATTAATAGATTAGGTTAGGTATATATACATCAATGCGAGAAGCGAAGCGGAGCAGAGCGACAAACCACCATGAAGATGAACATAATTTACAAAGTAATTTACTAGGTTTCAAGTTTTTTTATGTGACAGATGCTTGTCTGTCTCCCTTTGAATGATTATTGATACTATTAGGATGGTAGTTTTGGAAACCCGTACTTTTTTGTCGAATACAAACTAAGAAAATACTGTTGGAGAAAAAAAAACAAACCTTAAACGGAAATAAGTTTTTGAGCATCTCATCAAGGCTAGTCCCAAACAAAGATTGTAATGGTGCAGCAGTTGCCAAACAGCAACGACAGCATCGGGTAAAATCATCTATATTTATTACTGACATGATTTTATTAAGAACTTTATTGTTAAGGGCCGTCATCAACAATTTCAATAGAGAGGACGAAATCACATGTCATTTCCTTCCCAACAAACTTTTCAGCAGTATATTTCAAATAGTTTGTTACACATATTTTTGTTTGACGTACCTACATTACTTTCTAAATTACTTACAAATAAATATGTAATTTGACTTTGGTATAAACTCGTGAAAACCATATAACATCAACACTGCTGTCCACAGAACCAGGCTCAGGCAACTTGTTCGCCGCGGTCATGGACATACCTACGGGGGCCAGGAGTAGTGATACCAGTTACTGTGTGCCAACTTTTCTTTTTTATTGTAGCAATATTATTTGCCAATGATACCAGAAACACAATTATCCTATGTTTTCAAGATTTTTCCCCAAGATAATCGCAGCAGAATGTATGAATGACTGTAACAAAAGTGTTTTATTCGACTATGAACGATGTATATGGAACAATTCATAAACTATGCGCGTGCAGTGAGCAAATTAAATAAGAATTTAACAAAATCATTGTGTGAAATATTTGTACGAACTCCTTAATTAAACTGTTGATTATGGTCCCATTAATCAAATAAATTACCTATTTTGTAATTAAAATCGCATATTCTTTAAAAAAAATGTATTAGAATTTATTTAAAAAATTTGGGAATGGTTAATTCGATAGGATCACTTTTTATAGTATAGGTACCTTTTTTCTTTTATATCCAAAATATGGTTAAAAATTAAAAAAAAACTAAATTAGTTCTTTTGATTTTTTAAAAAGGTGATTGACTGAACGAAACCTGACGACCAAATGACGACATATTAACAAATCCATAAAGAGTATAGAGTTGAAATGGATTTCCAGTCACTGATTTACGACTGCTTGATTAAGATTTTTTTCGAAATTGCGCATGTGAAGTTTAGGTCATTTTGATAAAAAGTTTGTATTAACTGTAAAGGGTTGCCTTCTTTTAATAAACCATTCGAAGCATAATGTGCAGAAACATTAACATATTATACAAATATGTTTCCAATTGATCATAAAAACTGTACGTTAGAAAATATGGTCTTACCCTTACCCAGTCACTTTTATGAAACATTAATTAAAAAATTATAAGTGTATTATAACGAAATTGAATTATACAAGTAATAAGACAGTTTCCATAATACTTTGCTCTATCTAACGAACTCAAGTTGAATGGAAATTAATCCTAACAGCGCCATCTAGTTCCAAAGTAAGCAAGTTTTTGCTTGTATTATGGGCACTAGACAACTGATATACACTCTTAATATTCTTTGCAGTATATACAATACATACATAGATATTTTGCACTCAGACACCAAACAGATAGACATGTTGATGCACACAAATATTAGGCTCGGCCGGGAGTTGAATCTGTGACCTTTGGTTCTGCGATTAAGGTCTCTAACCACTCGGCCAATAAGTCAGTCAATGTTTTTTATCGTCTAACAAAATGACTCCAATAAATCCACATTTCCTACCTCCAGAAATGAAAAACTCTCAACAGCGAATGTTATTTCGATTTGTGAACAGTTTTCATAAAATATTTATGGAAACACTACGGCATTTCACGAAGAAACAAATTATCTTCTACGTTCCACCAGGACAATGCACAAGTACAACATTTTTCGAGATTACCTACTAAGTTAAACATAAATTCACGCAAGAACGGTGCGACTGCGAGTTACAGTGACGGGTATTCTACAAATGGCCGCTGACCGCTACAATGTTATTGTTAGTCGCTGGCGCGTCGCCACAGCTCTGTATCTCAATATTTTAGTCATAATATTAAAGTTTTACAGGTGATGAATAAATCTAGTGTAAATATTTTACTCACAACTACAAAACATGTAGAGAACTACACAAACAAATTTTTGTAAATAATAATTACCTACCTATATAATCAAATATATATATATATATATATATATATTTGATTTTACATCACTGATGTTTGATTTCTGCATCCTTATCATCAAATTGTATATTATATTAGACCTTTGATTACAACTGCTAAATCACAAAAATATTTACCGAAATAGGTTCAGTAGTTTTTGTGTTTATTATCGTGTTTATACAAATAGATAAAAATTCCAAAAACTATTGTTTTAAGTATCGTAATAATAATAATAACGTCTACATCACAACAACGTCTTGGCCCCAAACTAAGTAATCTAAGCATTAGTTTGTGTTTTAGGTACCAAACGAAGGCAACACATACATATAACAACCAAGACCAGTATTACCGGTACCAGTATCAATATTCATCATTTAAATACTGACCCGACCTGGGACCTCCAGCTTCGTAGGCAGGGTCGCTACCCACTAGGATAAGCAGTCGTCATAACCCACAACAATTATTGTTTTGGAAAAATATCTTATGTACAGGGTTGACTATACAAATATGTTACAATTTTATTTATAAATTTTTCATTACATAACTATATAGTAAGATAATAATGATTTTTTATAAGTAAAATTATAACAAAATATTTTATTCGGTGTATTACATAACTAAAAATTCTCACAGTTATTCAGTACTGATATTATTATTCGTAATCATATAATCCAACTAAATAACATATAATATCAATTTGCGATCTGTATCTCTTAAACTAGGTAAGAATTGTAACTATAGGAATTCTACCTCAAATACATGAAAATATTATTGCACATTACTACATGGTAACACTACAAGTTTAGCTGATTATTCAGTTATGTATGGGGGCCAGTGGGGGCTAATAATTTTACATGAAACATAGATGTGTGTGTCTGTGTGCGTGTGTCTGTTTAGATGTAGGAGTGTAAGAGGCATGAGGTTTGTGATTGCTGACAATTAAATGGTTCTAGGGGCAACCAGTAGTTGGCGCTATTCTTGTCGTTTTTTCCCCCCATAGAGTTACATTTCTTCTTCCCGTAGGGAAGTATTATATTGTTCTGTGCACAGAACTGCTGTCACTGTCAATATCTGTCAACGTCCATTGATATTGATCATCCATTGACTCTTGCTCACTCTTGCTCTTCACATTGAATGACATATTTGACTCTGCGCAACGCAAGCCCGCATTTAGCGTTTTATTTATTCACATCCACCATAGAGACATCCACCGTGCTATGGTCTTAAATGGCCTTAAAGTTGAGGCTTTATCAGATAAGTTAATACAACGATTACATTAAATAAATAGAAAAACATAGATATTCTACAAATAAATTTTCTAAAGGAATGTAAAAACTCAAGTGAGAAATGGGATACCAATATTTCGAACATACAAAGGACATAAGTAGATGCGGTTCAAGTCCCCGTCCTCTAGGCCGCATTCACACAATGAGGAGTCCCATGTTATGTGTCGTGATAGCCCAGAGCGCAACGAACCTGTCTCAAATTTATAAGGCCATAGGGCCATGGTTCGAATCCGGGCGTGTACCAATGAGTTTTTCTGACTTAAGTACATTAACTATCACTGACTCCGTGCCTCGGATAGCACGTTAAGCAGTCGGTCCCGGACGCTGTCAATAGATGGCGGTCGTTACAATCCCCAACCCGCAGTGGAGTAGCGTGGTGGATTTAAGCTCCTAACCCCTCCTCACCCTGGAGGAGGCCTAAGCCCCTGCAGTGGGGTAAAATGGGCTGATGATGACAAGATATTATGTGTAGCTAGCAGTGTAGTCCACTTAGGTGAACAAGAAAACAACAGTAGGTACCTAACGCAGTCTGGTTCTAGGCACATGTAATAGAAGTAGGTAGTTTTTTTTTAAGCTTTAGTTTATAAAACCACTAGCGACCCGTCCCGGCTTCGCATGGGTAGCAGAGCATATAAGCCGTACTGTTTTTTTCTGTCTAGTGTCGTATCACTTTGTTGCGTCGAACATGTGGATTGAATTTAATTAGATTTAAATGTAACGTAAATTCATACTACTTGGAGTATTTTTAATGTATTTTATTTCCAATTCCATAAATATTTGAAAAAGTAAAGAATAAAAAGGTACATAAAAACAAACTACAATATTTCTATGTATACAACACTGATAACTTTGTGTAATTTTATATCAGGCGAGTCGCGTGGATGTAGGGCCCCGGCCGTCACGCCGCGCTGGCTCGGCCGATTGTCGCGCTATAGTATTTATTTCTCGATAACTCCGAAGATATTAATTTAAATTGTATGGTGTAAAGGGCAATTATAATGTGCATGAAATTCTGAAGGTAAATATCGTATTTAATTTGATAAGGAATAACATTGTATCCATATAAATTGCTTTTCAATCACCTCATCGTATGACACCATTTTTTTAACATAAAAATAGGTATAATAAGCTATCCGTAAAAGATACACACATTCTATCCCGGACTTTTTTGTAGTCCTATAAAAAATAATAAATTATTATTGTTATATCTCAAAAGGATTAGGCAGCATTTTCGATGAAAGCTCCCAGTCGGCTAAATTGTTTCCGCCGTCTTCAACAATAGTCGTCATATTTCAACGAATTTGTACAAAACATTATTGAATTCTACTTACACTTAAACATTCCTCTGGAATCGAACCGACAGACAGACACGGGGTGGGACTTTATTATATAACTAGCTTTCCGCCCGCGGCTTCGTTCGCGTAGACTACACAGTTGTACCGGGACAGTTAAAGGAACGCAACGCTCCAGAAGATTGTAACACTTTCTAGAACATTCTGAAACTTAACTACCTAAGAAATCTCCATACCTAATTTCATAAAAATTCATTTAGCCATTTTAGCATGAAGAATAGCTATCTCACAAGTCGGTCCCAAAATCAGTCAGCCGTTTTGGAGATTAACCGGAACAGACAGACAGACTAACAGATAGTACGATTTTTTGTATGTAAATAAAAAAATGCTTTTTGACAAACTCACAGACAAAAACCAACTTATGTCACTCCTGATAACCTCCTTTTTTATGTCTGCGTAAATTCATAGAAATGGTTTAATCGTTTTGGAGATAAGTCTAAACAAAAAGACAGACAGACAACCACACGGACAAAAAGTTACCTAAATCACTCCTGACAACCTATTTTGACAATCTTTAAAAGTTTGGCTCGAACATACATATGGACAAACAGACACACAAAATGTAGCGTAAGTCACTTCTCACGCCACTTTTCACGTGTGCGAAGTTTCATTTAAATTGGTTTAAATGTTTTAGAGTTTAGCTCGAACTGACAAAGAGACGGACATGCAGACAAATAAAAAGTATTATATGTCACTCCTGACAATTTCTAATCACATCTGTGAAGTTTCATTGAAATCAGTTCATCAATCTCGGGGATCAGTTTGAACAAACAGACGAACGGACAGACAGACAAACAAAGTATTGTATGTCACTCCTAACAATCTTTTAATCACATCTTTTTATGTTTCATTGAAATAAGTTTAGCCCTTTCGGAGATCCGTTCGAACAAACAGACGGACAGACAGATAAACAAAAAGTGTTGTATGTCACTCCTGATAATCTTTTTATCATACCTGTGAAGTTTAATTGAAAACGGTTTAGCCGTTTCGGAGATCAGGTCGAACATGCAGACAGATGAACAGACAGACAGACAAAAAGTAGCTTATTCTACGATTCAATGATTAATGATTCAAAATCCTTCTTGCAGGTGGGCGTAAATGGAAATTTTTTTGCAATTTGTTTTATTAATTTGTTTGTCCTCCACAGGAACATTAAATAAAATTACACATTTTTTTCCTAACTAAATGTCGAGCATCCATGGCTACATTATCCCTGTTTCTCGAGTACTTCTTCAGAAAATAGAAATATTGCCAGTTTCCATTCCGCCTCTGAATATAGATTTACTTTCCATAGGCACCTTTACACACAACAATACAGTCACTATAGGAAGTTCATGTACATATGACTTAGATAACTGACTAACAAACCAAACGTATAAACATTATTATGTCTGGATCGGTTGTTGTTGTAGCTGTGCTAATTAAGAGCTAAATTCCATTCAAGTTCATAGTACGGACCAAAAATTAACGGACTAAATCTCAGATCAGTGAAACAACGAGATATGTAATGTATTAATTGTTCAGCATGGAACCTGTGAAGCCGTTTTTTCCTTAAGCTCCACCTCTCCCTCTGAACGCGAGCTATAATTGGTTAAAACAATATGACGGAAACGCGTAAGCGCCGCCGATTTAGCCGCACTTACGACGTTTCGGACGCGGCCTACACTGTGAGTAATACAACCGGTAATACAAATTATATCTCGTAGTGTAGGGATAAAACACTATCGATTCATATATTCGATTTATATATTCGATATATCGAGTCATATTTATTATGTTGTGAAAATATTTAAATATGAAACACAGTATGTCTCAACTTTATTCTTATTTAATTACTACCTAGTGTTAAGAATAAAATTACAGTCTTATTCAAAAAATAAAACTCAAACAGGAAAAGGAAACTGTTTAATAAAAAAGAGTCACTTATACAACGCTTAGGCACATAATCAGTTTAATATTTAAAAAAAAACATGTGTGTACTAAAAAAGTAAAAAAGACAATAATAAAATAATTAAAAAAATCTCAAAAACACTTTGTGGAAAACACTTTTCATCAAAGTGAACCGAGCAAATTGTGCTTCTCTTTGGAGGAAACCAGCTAGGTCCTCTACCAGTGGCATTTATACACTGCTCCTTTATTGTAGCATCATTAGGAAGTCTGAAAAGGCTAAATAATATAAAAAAGGTATCAAGTATCGGTTGTTCTAAAATTCTGTTGAAGGGCTATGCAAAAAAGGATCTTGTTCATAGCCCATCATCGAACTTTTGTAGAATGAATGAACATAAAAAAGAATAACAATATATGACAACATTGTTGTAAACGCGTCCGTTTCGGAATATTGAATTTTGATGATTAATATATAATTTTTTTAATTAATATACAAATTGAAGCAAAGCATCTGAAAAGTACTATAATTATTGACTAAAAATATCGACATGCTGGAATCGACGTTACAACACTAGCTCCGCCATGCGCTCCTCGCGACGGCTCAAGAGATTGAATACTTACAAAGTCTTATAAAATACATTTTAAAACTTTCTTTTGTACTTACCGATGGAAACTGATGCCATCTTGTGTTTAGTTTTGGTTTTCACTTCGATTTTTGCATAACACTATAGCACAAGTAGGCATTTTAATAAAAAACGTTACGAACAACTACCCTGTAAACAGACGGCCGCCAAATGAGCCGAGACGTGCCCGGGCACACGAAAGTATGCCCGTGTCGGGCTAACTCTAGACACGCGCGCCACGCCTCCATGCCACATCTCGTAAATTGTCTGATCTGAGGACTAAATGGTGATGCCGCATCTATCACATCTCAATCGGTACTTATGCCTATGTAGGTACATATCTAATGCCTGAGATTACCTCGAACAAAGAAAGACACAATAATATAACTTTCTTTTTTCTTAAAGTCTAGCTAAATAATACTAAAATATTCAGTAACTTTACCAATTTTTGGGCTTGGCCACTCGCATGGTCCAAAATTTCAAAGTTGCGCTGGTGGTCATTAAAATTTATAAGAATAAGGTTTTACAATAATGTCCTAAAATTATTTTTTTCTATTTACGAATCCGCCAGACATTTATGAAAATTCATGTGACGTTGAAATTGTCCCTGTTGTGACGTCATCTGGCTGGTTCCATAGTGAAAAACCAAAGCTAAAAGTAAATAAAAATATTTGTGGTAAAACTACGTGAAATGAAATTGTAATTCTCATGAATGAAAAAAATATTATGACTTTATTCAGACTAAGATAATGCAATTATTAAGCATCTGTCCACATGACATCACTCACAGGAATATTTTATTAATCAAGTTTTGGAAAAAAAATATTAAGAAAATTAAACACTTATTGTTTTTATTTTAAGGGGGCGGTATAAATTGTTCTATATTTTCGGAAAAAAATATAAAAATATGTACGTGTTCAAAAATAGTGTCCAAGCCCATTGAGCATATTTACACTAGCGTAAAATGTAAGTTTCTATAACATTTTACTCCTAACAGAGAAAGGCGCGTGTGGCCTTTGCCGCCTTCCCGGAGCGCCAACAATAAAAGTTTAATCTAAGAGATGTTATTTCTTCCCCGGAATCGTTGTTATATAGTATTCGAATGAAATTAGATCGTTAATTTTGAGTGGTGAACTGCTAACCCTTACCGCTTGTATATTGTTCTATACCCACGGGTGCCCGTCTACGACTATGTTACCACTGGATAGGTAAACATGATATAACAATATGCTTGACCGTGGCTATTAATTATAATAACCGATGTTTTATTATGCTGAGGACAAAACAAAATGCAGGTAAAGTGAATGTCAAGTACTGGGCCCTGGAAAGAAATTACCCCAAATTATAAAGGTAGCAGTTTAATTAAAATAATACTTTATTTATTGTTATTCTAAAGATAAGATCTGTATGCATGTAATTTTTAAAAGTCATTTGATTAAGCTGGGAATCGATCCGAAACTTAAAAAAAAAACTTTCTGTGGTTTTGTGGCACTTCGATAGGGTTAATCACAGGGACGTAATTTCTTTCATTATCATTGTATTTAAAATCAAAAGAAGACTATGACACCGAACATTCAACAATCGATTTGTGTGCACGATGAAGATGTCATATAAACGGCTGCGTTTATTTATCCTGTCCGTCCTTGTCTGTGTGTTAGTCGTAATTTTGTATGACACGAGCGACAAGTACGAAAAATTGAATTCAGTTAACGATTTCATTTACGAGTAATCTTTACAAAACATCGAAAAATATGAATACAGATCCAGGTTATTGTACGAATCTTGTATCATATAACAGAGGTAGTAAAGTCAATTTCCGGGAAGGCAGACCGGGCTCGTAATCTTTTTACTCTTACATCGAAAGAAAATTAAATGTAACACTCTTAAATCCTTCACTTACAATGACCCTATCTATACCCGATATACAATTTTGCTGTTCACGAACACTGACTACATTCAAAAACTTGTTATAAGCATACTAAAATCATAAATATATTACTACATGTATGCGGCAGTCCACACTTGCACGTAGTCCACTAGTTTTTGTGACAAATCGTCACATGACTCCATAATCCTAATAGTCTTTTTGAAAGACTTTCTTTGTTTTTATTTGCTGCTATGGGTGACGACCGATGTAGGTATGTATAGGTACTAATCTAGTGTACTAATAGTGTACTAATCTCAGAACAAGTACTGATGTATTGATTAAAAAGCATTCTCTAACGACGTAATATCATACACTAAAATAAGATGCCTTTACTATGCAGTAATATTATGTATCTACATGTTCAATGTCCATGGGTAGGTACATTAGGTAATAAACCAGATCATCTTCGGATTGCTCGATTGCTCGAACACTAGACTATTCTAATGTGCTCTTTTTGATCCTAAACAATGGTCATTTTAAAATTCCCAGGAGCAGAAAACTGTACGTACTCATGAGCCTATACTTAAGGCCTAATAGAAATATCTTTACATTTAAAAAATAATTATTTTAAATGGAATTGTTTGCCCCTGAAATATAATTCCTGTAATTGTATTCGGAGAACTGTATTTTTTTTTTAATTGCATATGGAAGTAGTGTCAAGAAATTTTCACGCAATTTGTATATACCTACTTCATTCGAGACAACACTGTTTTTGACTGTCTGGACAGACTGGAACAAAGTCGTACCGTTGGCTCAACTTCCATACGCCGTCGTATTAAGGATCGCCTGTAATAAATACGTTTACTTAAGTAAATATGTTTAGTCAATATATAATATATGATAATGTTCACGAATAAACTTTTATAAGTTACTTTAAGGTGGTCCCGTGAGCGTACCAAGTTTGGTCTGATATTAATTGAAACTTCTGCGACATAGGCTTACATGTATGTCTACTCGTAATTTTGGGTAATGGGTACAATTCGGCAAGCAGTGTGACAACTCGACTTTTTGAGCAAAACAGATGCCGTTTTCTTTTATTTTGTAGAACACCCACTTAGGCAAAGTACACAATGTATAGAATACCGATAGGAGATAAAGAAATATCTAAAATGAAAACGATACATACCATAATCAATCATTTATTATGTACATACATTTTTAACGGACTCGCGCTGAGATAAGTACTATAGTGAATTCAGATTTTATTATGATGGTTTCACCATCAGTAGAATAATTGATGTTCGAGATCATCATAAATACGAGGAAACAGAGGAAAAAAACTACGCGTCATCATAGTTACGTTACAGGAGCCATGATTCCGTTGACGCATAGTTTTCCTCGTCATATTTCTCATTTTATATTATGGGGGTCATCCATTGCTCGACTGATGATGAACATTTTTCTCAGTGTAGTATTGCATCGCGCTGGGCTTAAATTACCTAAAGATAATGAAATGAAAAACTTTTAGTCTACAAAACTTTCGCGTCTGACATAAACGTATACACGTAAAACATCATCCATTTATGCCATAATGCTAGATACTAATCATTTGAAATTACTTCGATGGCTTTTAGTGCAATAGGCATGATGACAAATTTTGAAAAACTGTTCCAAAGTGTTCGGAAACGTATATTACTTACAATGAATAACATATTTCTACTTATAATAAAGATTTAGGAGGAAAAAATCACATTTTAGTTTTTAGATTTAAAATTCGCGCCAAAACGCTTGTCAGTGTCATGGCGTCGCTAATGACGTCACGTTTGAGTAAACTTCGAGTAAACAAAACCAAACAAAACGTATTTGTAAACACTGACGTTCCTTATACGCTCATTGAATAATTTAGTTTATTAAATATGAATTCTAAAGTGTACAGGTGGTGTGTGATCCCTCAGTGTGATAACATATCAATAAAAACGCCTGATAAGTTATTTCTGTTCGTTCCACAAAAGAAAACGATACGAGATGATACAAGTGGCTTAAACTGGCAAGGCGAGATCCAACAGCAATGTTGCCTAGTACCTACTCACCTTTATTCTTGTGAAGATCATTTCGACGTATTTCATTTACTTTGAAGATTCTAAAATAGTATATATCTTGTTTGAGGCCTAAAATTAAATTAAACACAATCTTTTTCGAGGTTAGGTTTAATCTTGAACCACTACTGTTGTCTTTTATTATTTTATTTATAAAATATTTTTTATTATTTATTTATAAAAATATTTATAAAATTTTAATTATTCGGTATGTTTGTTAAATAATAACGTACATAACGGTTTTGACGTTTTTAAATTCTGCTGAACAAAAATCTTTATTTGATGCTAAAAATTCTCCCAGCATTAACACATCAATTTAAGGCAAATTATCACTGTTTGCCTTAGTAAATCCTTGTTGATCGTTGACTCGGGTTATTTCACTTTCGTTTGGTTTAAATAATACGGACGGAATAAACAAAATTGAATATTAAATGAAAAAAAAAACACTGCGTTCCTTCGAGTTCGTTTACTTATTTACTCAAAAGTGACGTCATTCGCTCTGATTGGTGTTCAACATATCATGGCGGACTTTCGTATTTCGTAGTTTTATTTTATCAAAATAATTATTAATCTCGTTATTAATAGAAAAATAAATGCGTGTTTCGTATTCCATGACTCAAGTTTCATTAAATAAATATATAATTTCAGTGATTTTCAATTACTGTCATCATGCCTATTGTTGTGTAGAGTCTGAGCGCTAAATAAGTGATGTCAAGCCTATATATGCTAAGAGCCTAGGTGTGATGCGTTGCTGGTGTATAACGTGATTATAACACCTTTGTCCACTCACACCTTCAATTCTCTTTGCAGTGCGTGTCATGATATGGTGAATTTCGTAGGCACTTTCAAACATTTCCACAAACTGAAAAACAATGTAAAAATGAGGGAAGTTAGTCTTCTCTGTATTTTTATTTTACTGAAGAATTTTAACTCTGAATTGTAATGAAGCCGACCAGATACAAAAAGTAAACCAAGAAAATTTGATTAAAACTCCACACCTACAAAATACCAAATAACTTACTCCCATACCCTACTACTTTACGTCAATATAATATATTACAATACGCCAATGTCAAGCACTATCTATAAAGGGGGTGATTAGATTAACCAGAGGGCTTTACCGCGGTTTACCGACTTTCTGTTTATTCTAGTCCCGTATCTTTATTATTCAGGAATAGATATTATAGAATCAGGATCCTATGTCTTTGAACCATTAAAACCGCGGTACCTGAAGCTCGCTGATCGATCATCCTCTTAATAGTTTTATCCGAGGTTTTATTTTTACATTTTTGTCCACAGACTATAGTCCGATTAAATATTTCAATTGACAAAATATGGAGTACGCTTCCTTCTGCGTCCTATTCAATACATAAGCCATATTAAAAATGGATTTTCGAAAATCCTGAAAAAAGTACAAAAATTAAAACTCGCAGTGCACCGCACGTTAGCGCAGTAATCCGCGATATATTGGCCGCGGGCCGCAGGCGAAACTGCGAGACTATGAATTCACCGACATCCGTAAATTATCTCGGCAAATACGCCCATCGACTGGCTGCGACGATTTTTCTATGTTGGCAATGGCAAAAAAATTGTGTTCATTTAAGGTTCAAGCATAGAGTAAATTAATTTGACGGCGTTTGGTGTTACAAGTAACTAATACTATAACGTCTATGCGTAGAAGCATCTCGATGTGTTATAGAAAGTAAATCAATGTAGAAAGTACTCGAATGATTGCGCAGCTTCACAAACATATCGACCGAATACAGAAGAACTAGATATTCTAGATGAAAATAAATTGTAAATGAAATTCAATTTTAGAGACTGAATTAGACATTTTATATTTTGTGAGTTTTGAGAGGGCATCCTGGCCCGCTCAAAACTAGGCGGCGGCCCTATGAAATATTCCCACGATAAATTGTAATTAGAATTTCAAAACTCGAATGTTCGATTACTGAAAATTCGAGATGCTACAGATTGGGGACTTCGGCGCCTACGTAAGAAGACCGGAATGGCGGCATCGTAAGCTAATCCGTATAACGTTCGAGTCGTGTTTATGTGTTGATAGGTACATTTTATTACGTGCGAAAATCTTACAAAAAAAACCATTCCATAATGCATTTTACATTGCTCAAACAAAAATCTATTTAGCAGAGAGCTTGTATCTCTCTTTCCAGTTAATTATTATTTTTTACGCAATCGGGATAATTAGTTTTTTTTTTTACGTTTGAATAATTATGATGAGTATGTTTTATTATTATATTCATTGTGCTAATTTTAAAGTTTTGTTATAAAAATTATAAAATTTTATTTATCTATAGTCTGCTATAACTTACACAGTTATACCTATATTTAATTAATAAATTCCGCAGGCTTTATTACAACTAGTTTCAAATCGTCATAGATGAGCGGCCCAGTCCTTTGCGGTAGTTCAATGTCGACAATCCACAATATATGACACATCCCGTAACTTAATAGCTCTATTTGGCTTCGATAACGCTACAGCAGCTCCAGCTGAATTTACATACCCACAGACGTTATAAAAACTCTGGACTCCCGGTCACTGAACAACCAATAAAGCACTGCAATGGCACCGTGAGTATGTGTGAGTGAAATTTCGTAACGTACTGGTAGTCGATAGACTTACTATGGTATGAGTGTGTTCAAGTTGACGCGTGCCTACATAGCAAGCTGACTTACTAGAGGTGACTTACTAGAGTACTACGTCCAGATATTCCTATAGGTTCATGCATATAAATCGCATCGCTGCCTACGAAGCTGGAGGTCCCGGGTTCGAATCCCAGGTCGGGTCAGTATTTATATGATAAATATTAATACTGGCACCGGGTCTTGGTTGTTATATGTATGTGGTGTCTTCGCTTGGTACCAAAATACAAGCTAATGCTTAGTTTGGAACCTAGACGTTGTTGTGATTGTATGTGTTATTATTATTATTATTATTATTATTATTATTATTATTATTATTATTATTATTATTATTATATATCTATCTAGTTACATATTAATATTATTAATTAAAAATCACATAAGATTAAAACCGAGGATTCATGACATAATATTTCTTTAGAAATGCTTTTTTTTATTTCTTATATTGAAGCATCGTAGAATCCAATCTAATAAGGTGGTATCCCGTGGTGGCATCACTTGATTTGAAGATTTTAGATTATGCGGGATCTACGAATCCGTCATGTGACTCTACCACAGCTAGCTCAAAATTAAAATAACATCCGCGTGTTCCTCGTGCCTCCGTACGTTTTGACTAATTACCTACTACAGCTAATTACAAGCATCCGACGGCACACGGACTGACACAATCCCACGTTTGTCCCCCGTGTCTAGGAAGTAACTCGCGCGCAACGTTAATTTTAATGATTTCTGTTGTAATTTATAATTTTGAAGAAAAAAAATTTATGAAATATTACAGTATAATGTCATTATTTCATCACGTCTAATTACATCATTTTATGGCAACTTAAAAAATAAACAAATACTCAAAAAAATATTTAAATAAACAGAATAAATAAAATGCACTGCTTTTTACCGAATAGAGTTTCTACCTAGGAATGCTTTATTTTGGTAAAGATTAGCATTTTGTAACTAATAAGTATACATAAACATTTATTTTTTTTATACCTTTGACGTCAACAAAACAGGTATTGTTGTTTAACATAAAACATGGATATGTAGTTTAAAACTATTTAAGAACAACTTTTCAATGAAATATTTCCACTTAAATATGAAATGATTTAGACTGCGCACGCAAATATACCTACCAATTCAAGTGGTTGTTTTTTTTTTGCAAATTCCTAACGCAGTGGCGGCTTTGCGAATGAATGAATGAATGAATTGACTAGATCAAACTGTTATTAAATATTTGATCTGAAATTATTTTTTTTATACCTATTATTGTAACACAAAAGCTTTTAAATATTTTTTTTAAGAATGATTGTTGTAATCGTTAGATTTAAATGAGGATGAGCCTCACTTGCCTCACCCGCAAAAGCTCCTCTGATCCCAAAACCGTGACAGCTCAGCAAATATAAGACAAGACAAATTTATTTATGCATAAAAATTTGTTATACAACTTAAATAATAAGGGTTAGTGTCATGTATTTATTATGAAATACCTAAACTAAGTAAAATGGTTTGCCTGTATCTTAGGTACCTATTCATATAAAGTAGGTTAGCGCTTATCACTACATATTATAAAATAAAGTCCCCCGCCGCGTCTGTCTTTCTGTCTGTCTGTCTGTTTGTCTGAACGCGATAAACTTAAAAACTACCAAACGGGTTGGCATATGTGTGACACCAATGGACGGAGTGATTCAAGAGGAAGGTTTGCGGGTACAATGTATTAATGTTTTGTGCAATTTAGTTGAAATATGACGATTATTGTTGAAGAAATCGGAAAAAAATCAAGCCGGCCGGGAGCTTTCATCGGAAACGCTGCCTAATACCTTTGAGATATAACAAAATAATGTATGGAAGAATTGTTTCTTTTTTATAGGACTAAAGAAAAGTCCGCGATACCATATGTCTATCTTTTATGGATAGCTTACTATACCTGTTTTTATGTTTAAAAAAATGGTGTCATATGATGAGGTAATTGGAAAGCAATTTATATGGATACAGTATTAATCCTTATCAAATTAAGTACGTTATTTACCTTCAGCATTTCATGCACATTATGATTGCCTTTTATACCATACAATGTAAATTAATATCTTAGGAATTACCGCGAAATAAAAACTACCGCGCGACAATCTAGGCGGCTGAGCGCCGCGCCGTGCGTCGTCGTCCCCATACCAATGCGACACGTGTGGTAAGGCAGAAATTATCAATGTTGTATATATAAAGAAATATTTTTTGTTAGTATTTATGTATATATATTCTTTACTTATCAAATATTTACGGAATTGGGAATAAAATACATTTAAAATACTCGCAAGTAGAATTAACTTACGTTACATTTAAATCTAATTAAATCTAATCCATATGTTCGACGCAATAAACTGATAGGACACTACGACAGAAAAAAACACTACGGCTTATATGCTCTGCTATCCGTGCGAGGCCGGGGCGGGTCGCTAGTTCAACAATAAAACACACAAATAAATATAAATGACACAAATATTAATTATACACATAAACCTTTTTAAAGAAATAATCTATCCATTGGTAACAAGTGGAAAATTTATGCAACAATACCCGAAATAAGCGCGTACAGACAGATAGACAGACATACGCAGCGGGATTTTTTTTTTGTACACTTATTCTCTAGTGATGATTATGATTACTCATACTTACATAAGCAGAAAAATTATCTTCCGATGCAGGTACACGATCATTGTACTGAACACGCATACCGCGCAAAGTGACATCGTGGTTGCGTAAAACGAGTAACCATACGTTTTTAGAAAATACTTACACTCTTTATTCTGAGATTTTTTTATTGAGATTTTTACGATGTGTCTTCGTTTAAAAAAAATGTGTATCTTGTTAATAAACGTTTATAGTACGTAAAAAATGTGATAATTAACTATTTGTGAAAAATCGATTTGATGCGAACGAGCACGGATCACTACGTTAATTCGTGCTTGGGTCATGTCACCAACTTTTATTTCAGTATAATAATAATAATAATAATACATGGGACTTCCCACACAGCGTCATCTAGTCCCAAAGTAAGCAAGTATTATGCTTGTGTTATGGGTTACTAGACAACTGATATACATACTTAAATATTCTCTTTATAATATATACATATATAAATTTTTTTTTTCGAAGACACCACACACATATAACAACCAAGACCCGGTACCAGTATCAATATTCATCATATTAATACTGACCCGACCTGGGATTCGAACCCGGGACCTCCAGCTTCGTAGGCAGGGTCGCTACCCACTAGGCTAAGCGGTCGTCATATATAAGTATAAATATAAGAAAATAATACGTCTGAGCACTTGGAGATATCCACTTATTTTCCTTTGTCTTTAGGAATACTAAAAGCAAACGCCTAGGAAATGCTACTAAGTCATAGACATAAGTATATTAAAAGGTGGCAAAATGAGAGTGCTACGAGTACGATGATACAGCACGCAGGTCAAGTAGCTACGGAACTCTTTAAATTATAATAATAAGTAATTGTGGTTCAATTTCAAGAATGCCGTAGCCATATTTTGCCGCCTTTTAATATAGTAACTATTCACAAGTGTTCGCTTTTTGTTTCCCTATAGAATTCCTATAGAAGTCGTAATATATCGACTGCAGCGAACCCGCTTCTAGTTTTGAAGGCCGTGCGGCCGTGGTTGGAATCTGGACGTGTAGCAATGAGTTTTTGCTGTCTGAAGTATAAATATATCACGGACACCGTGCCTCAGTGCGCACGTTAAGCCGTCGGTCTCGGTCAGTCGTTAAAATCCACCAACCCACACTGGAGCAGAGTGGTGAATGAAGCTCCAAGTCCCCTCACCCTGGGAGCAGACTTAAGCCCTTACAATGGGGCATAATGGGTTGGTGGAAATGGAAGATTCCTATAGATAGTGACATCATCGGCCAGGCGATTTCATAATTTGCATTATGTATTTTGTTCTTAATTTACTTAGACAAATATTTGAACATATTTCTTACTGTCCAATTTAGATACGTTTATTTAGCTAGTTTACTATAAATGTGTATTATCCTTATCTTTCGTTTTTACACTTACGTTTACAAGAATGAAACAAAGTATATTTTAACTAAAATAGGTCTAAATAAACGTTTCTAAATTTGTGATCAATTCTGTGTAACTTTTTTATCTCGAAACATTCTTTTTAATGTTTTCTCGGAGACTCTTTTTATTGATTTATTTGTTGATTTGTTTGTTGATTACTGTATATAATATTAATTGCAGCACTTAAACAATATACATTTCGCTGCTTCTTGTGTGTACAGTTAAAAATCAATCATAATTACATCTCATGGTTACCCTAAAATGCAAACGTTTTGCAATCACAGAGAGAGTGAAAGCTCCGTTGTGAGTTGCCGTCAGAAAGTGCGCGCGAACGGAACTCGTCACACGTAACAAATATGGTAAGTTTAATATAATCTTTATTATATGTAACAAAGAAGAAAACGTAACTTTTTATATTTTTAAAATTTTACTTCCGGTAAGGCAACGTAAGCGTGGTGTGTGTTCTATTGTCGAACATAGAGGCAGAATTCAGGAATAATATTTATATTATCCCTGAATCATACCTCCCTATGTTGACACATTAAACCAATTCAAACTTATGGTAGCCGTAAAGTACTTATTGTCTAATCGATTTCGTTCGACTTAAATAACCCGTACAGACCGCGCCCGGGCTAAGTAAAATCTATTTTCAGGAAGTTTTTCAAGGAATGTGAGTAAACGCCATAGAGTTCCTCAAATCTAAATTGTCTACTAAATGTCGTCTATTCGAATTTTTCGTTAAAACGACTAGGATGAGTTTGATGCTTTTTCTTACATTACATTGGTGTTAACCTCAGAGCAAGTTTTTAGACAAGTTTAACGGTTATAGGCTACCAAACCTGACCGCTGTAGTATATTTGTTTTTTTAAAGACTAATTTTGATTACTTGCATTATATAGGTACTTGTCACTTCATAGCAGCATCTCCAATAAGTAATACAGTTATAGGCTATCAGGGAGCGTCGCAGTAGATACGTTTATTAAAATGGCTGGGCTAATTTTAAAATAGGTTTCTACATTAAATATGTATCACCTCCTAATTAGATTAGTTTGCAGTTAAAAACCGCCAGAGAGCGCTGAAGTACATGTTTCTCCAAAATCGGTTTTTTCATCACCATCAGTCTACATCTTAGAGCACAAGCCTACTACTGTTCATTAAAAGTGGTCTCCAGAGTTTCAGAATTTTCTAGAAAGCCTCACAATGTACTTGGATGTAGCCTTCCTGGTACAAATTTATACTTAGTCCATGCGAATTAAGCCGCGGGCGGACAGCTAGTATTTTAACAAAACTCTAGTTCAGTTCTTATAAATAGCCATTACAATTAACTAATAAGATATTTTAGCACAATATTTTAAGAACTAATTTTAAATGCGAATAACGAAAACGGCACTTTGGCGTAAATTTAACTTTAGTGCAAATAAAATATCTACGGCCACGTACCGGAAAGCGAAGCGTTGGACGCCCCCCGGCTAGGTGGACAGATGACCTGAAGCACCATACTGGGGGTAGTTGGATGAGAAAGGCGGAGGACCGTGTGTGGCGGCGAGCTTTGGGAGAGGCCTATATCCTGCAGTGGAGAGACATGGGCTAATGATGATGATGATGAAATAAAATATCTACTAAAAACCCATGTTATTTCTATACCAATACGTTTAACGTTGTTTATCTAACAGCCTTCATTAACTGTAATTTCCAGTTTAAAATAATTAAGTCTTTGATAAACTCTGCGTATTTAATAATAGTTGGTAAAGTGTTCTTTTATAGTAAATAACAATTAATTGCAATTCTCTTCCGAAAATAGTTTTGTGCACATTATGTAAGATTTACATTATATCAGCTTCCGAGTTACCTTATTAGTCACAGCTTTTAAAAAAGTTTGTCAAACCGTTTAACCATTTTATACTCTTCCTAGATAACGCCACTATATGGTGGAACTCAGCAGCAGCCATGAAAGTATGACCAACTTGTAAATATCTTCTGAATGAAACACTCCTTGCGTACCACCGGTATAGTTCGCCTCAAACTTATGGCGGTAGTAAATAGATTTCTTTATTTTACACAACATGTGAAAATGCAATTACATGTTGAAATCATAAGGAAATTTGCCAGCACACACTCCTCTTAAGTAGGTACGAAAGTTAGTCTCTGACATTCATCGCTAAGATGGCGCTAAGTTCATCTTTTTTTTTTGTTCCTTTTCCGTCAACAGCTAATCCATTTCGGTTCAGGGTGCGTCACAGAGCGAGCCGAAAGACAAAAACGAATTGGTCTCTCGCATCAAAGCACGGCTCATGCAAGTAGAACCAACGACTGCGCGTGAGTTGGGCGGAGTCTTCCTTTTTAACATCATAAAGGATCAGAATGTATATTCATGGAGTAAGTATTGTATTTTGTTTGTACTGATTAGTTAATCTCAACTTCGCCTGAGCTAAATCTGTTCGTTTCAGGAAAAAAGAGCATTAAAGGGCGGCATATACCTAGTTTACAAAGTCTGTGCCAAGTAATTCTCTTTATATTGTATCATATATTTTTTGAAATAGATTTTTTTATAGTTATAAAAATTATCATTGTCATAAATGTAATTTCCTGTTAAGTCCCTATTTAAAATATCTGAGTGCGTGGAACCGTTTTCATAAACTACGTATACCTATCGTCCTTTAATACTCTTTTCTTCAAAGTAAAAATAATATTTTTAAGGTTTTAATTTATGTTTTTAAATATAGACAAAATTATAAAATCGGTTTTTATATATTGCAAAATATTATCTACTATATTTATAATTTTTTGTCTAGTAAGAAACTATAACTTATTTATTATTAGTAAAATTTTGTTTGCTGTGAATACTAGATTTGTTTTTAAGGTCTATACAGACTGAGATAATTTAGTTTTATGAGGGTTGTTGGAATAAGTCAATCGTTATTTGATAGTGAGTTGTTTTTGTATAGTACCTATGGCTGCGTAGTGTGTCTATTCTGTATTATATTCTTATAAAAAAATTGTCTCGAAAGTTGTAATTACGCTTCGATTTTAATACTAAAAATCCTATTAATTTAGCAAACAAAATCAACATTTTTGATACGTGCCAGACAGTGTTCGGAATTGGCTCAAGTTAATTGTTCTGAGGGAATTGGCCAGAACTCTAGGATTGTAGATGTTTATAATATGACGGGGGGGGGGGGGGGGGGAAGTCTATTGGTACTTTGAATGTATGAATAAAAATTCTTTGTTTGTACCTACTTGAAGGCGCCCACGAGTTCTTCTTTGAACTTCGTCTGGGCTCACTCCTGAAGCGTGAGCGTTTTAGTGGACTGTATTTATAGGTATAGCGAGGGGCGATAGCGAAAGGAGAGGAAAGACTAAAGGGACTGACCTTGACGCAGCAACACACATATAAGTCTTCGCTGTCAGCCAGGAGCTCCTCCAGTCAGGCGGCGGCGCGGCACCAACACGTAATCGGGCACACTCCACAGTTTATATATTATAGCGTTTGTTACACAATATTATTAGGTTTTTTATATGAGTTTTAGGCGATAAGCGATTATGCGTTTTAGCGTTTTGTATTTTTAGTGCGTCACATAGGAAAGACAACAGCGGACTGAATGTAAAGGAAAAAGCGGGTAGTGCGGAAACAAGAATCAGGGATGCGGCGTAGCCACTACTGTTTGTACTTGGCTTCTTTTGATACTATTCATGATTCATATTCTGGAAAACAATTAAAATGAAATAACAAATTCTCGCCCTTTTTATTTTTAAATCTGCAAAAATGAGTGGCAGTAATAAAAAAATTCACTATGTTAGGGAAATTTATTACAAAAAAAAAGACAATAATGTGCCACAAGCTGCAAAAACGGTGCTGTTTATATGGACCTAAGTTGGATCGAGTGTTTTGAGTCTGGAAGCTGGTGAGCTCGCTCTGCTTGTCTCGCCTCGCACTGACTGATGAACCTTGCAGTGTTTTTGAAGCCAGACCAGCTCTTTGGAATAGTGCTGAGGAACTAGTTATTAATTAGAACACGGTGCTGAGTCATTTGCAAAAGTCTGAACACAAGAAAAATCTCGGTATTTGGATATTAGATAATCTTACGGGCAAAAATCTTACTAATCCGTGTTGTTATTTGCAATCATCCGTTATGAAGTAAATATGGAAACCACAGACAAGCTCCACAAACAGTGACAAAACCCGGCTTAATGCGAAACAATGTAATGTTGTGGGACAAAACGGCCTGACCTAATAAACAGATATAGGTAATAGAATAGAGCAGGCAAGCTAGTCCGAAACGCAGGTCTCAACAGAAAGAGACAGAGAATAAGAATCCCTCGTAGGAGTAACTTGATTTCTTGATTTATACTATGGTACAATTATTTTTATTCTTTTTTCTCCTATGCCCAACCGATGCCTAACCGTTACATGCAAGGCTTTATAGAGCTTGCCTACTCTAGTTATATTATCTCTATGGATAAACTTCTTCTTCTTCTTTTCATAATAAAAAGAAGAAGAATTATGGTGTTTTCTGCCTATATCAATTTCGCTTGTAGATAAACATCTCTTGCACCATCTGAAGGCCCAACCACAGGACATGTTTAGCCATTCACTTCAGAACTCTTCAATCAGCTTAAAGTTGACATCAAATAAACGATTGACAAAATTACTAGTTACAATTTTTTGGTCAAAAGTCCCTTGTATTCTACAGAAATAGGATTGTGACACTGCCCACAAAATGGCAACTTGTTATCAATCAAAATGGCACATATCTATTACAATTTAATTTAATTAAACTTGATCTTGAACTTCTATAGAAAATACGAAGAAACGTCCTTCCCGAGCTATAGCTATCTTAAATGCTATTTGCAGTATTTTAGCCAAATCCACACATCTTAGCCAAGACACAGCTTTTACTATCATCCTGCGACATATTTAAGGTTAATATGATGCATATTATGTAGTTATGTAATACTGTAACAAAATAATGTCTATGAATCGAAGATATACTGTTGGCAAAAGATTCGAGTCAAATAGATCTTGCTATCGAACAGGAATGCCAACCTATAAATAGATAGATTAAGGATGTCATTAGAAATGTTTTTGAATGTACTTACTTTATTTTTACTATGAGTATCAAGTTCAATTTAATTTCAGAAATGAAGTTTTCAATAGAAAACGGTGATTATAGGTATTAATTAAGTTAAAAGATATTAGCAAGGGACGCTG
This sequence comes from Luffia ferchaultella, assembly GCA_949709985.1. Lineage (NCBI taxonomy): Eukaryota > Metazoa > Arthropoda > Insecta > Lepidoptera > Psychidae > Luffia > Luffia ferchaultella. Next base: position 1,933,101 of record OX453256.1, on the reverse strand, counting down.
CTTAAATGTCTTTTTCTAGAAAGCCAAACGTTCAATAACTACGTTTAAGACAATAATTTTCGTATATTATTTTCAGCTCTAGACTTAAACCAAATAACAGTCTACGAAGGCGAGCCTGCTGAAGATCCAGATACCACGTTCACATTAAGCGAGTATACTTTCAAACAAGTAGTGTTGGGACGGGAAGCCGCTAGGGTGGTGATGCAAGCCGGAAAGTGCAGCGTCACCGGGGACATCACTAGAGCCATGAGACTAGAACCTTATATACGATTACAATAAGTAAATATAGTCTGTAGTTACTATACAGTTAGTGTTATATACTTTGTTTATTCGTTTTGCAACAGCAGATAACTGAGTGTAGCCAATGGAAAACATTCGGGCGCATCCACTGTCGCATCGAAAAAAGTCGTAAATAGCAGTAAATACTGTACTGTAAATATTTTTAAAAATTCATTCTAATGCTATCCAATAATAAATAGGCTGGGTGCCTGTGTGCCGACAATTTGCCCGTGCTCACGCGTGATTAGTATTATTTTCATTGATTAGTATACTTTCTGTTATCTTAAGCGATTGCCGGATGCAATTATTACATTTGTCACATATCGAAGTAAACGAAACATACTGTTTACCTGCTAGGTAGTTTTATTTCCGAACAACATTTTTTTTAAGTTTTAGGTAGGATTTACGTCGGCAATACATACAACTTTTTAATATTATCTATGAAAACTATACGCCTTGTACTGTATATTAACTGCCTTATCGAATTGAATAAATAAATTAATGTTTTTGTAAGACAATAATCATAAGAATACAATTCTATTCAACTGACCGATTGGCCGAGTGGTTAGAGACCCTAACTGCAGAACCAAAGGTCGCGGGTTCGATTCCCGCCCGAGACAAATATTTGTGTACATGAACATGTCAATTTGTTCCGTCTCTAGGTGTAAAATATCTATAGTATACGTATATATCATAAAAATTATTTAAGTGTGTATACAAGTTGTACCCGTAACATAGGTATTGCTTAGTTTGGGACTAGATGGCGTTGTGTGGAATGTTCCAGATATTATAATTATTATTTTAAGCGGGGAACAATACAATCTTGTTACAACCTTTATAATGTTAACATTTTATCGTGCTGTTACATTCTAGAATTTAAATGCTATTAAAATAAAGTCATATTAAACGTTTGTTTCTTCAATTACATTATAATCGTTATGTGTACAAATTAATAACTACATAATAAAAAAAAATCGTTTTGTTTTATTTATTCTTCAACATAATCGTTTGTACCTACCTATCATAGCTATCAGTTCAGAGTAAACTAAAAATTTAAAGTTCACTTGTGTTTTAATTCAGGTTGGAGCTAAGCTACACAAGCGTGATTCTTTCAAAGATAGTTGTTGTTTACACATATGTTCAATTCCCGGTTTAAGTTTATATATAAAAAAACTTAGAATAAAATTTTGTTTGTTTTCGAAAAAAATAATGCACCTTTTAGTTGGTAGGTACTTTCCTTCAAATTCCCTCACGTCTTTTATTTCCACCTCGATGTTTCCACCTGTATAGTCATCCCATAACTTTGGGTTTGTGCATACGCATTAAACGGGATTCAAACTCGGACCCATCGCTAGTACATCAATGCCAGGAACAATCCATCGGCTAAATCAGATATGCGATCGCATATATAAATTGTTCGGACCATCTAGTACAATCTGTCACATAAATACACTGCCAAATTGACATTAAATTCTAGCAAATTAGGAAGATGATGAAATAAAAGCAACGCCACTTTGTAGAGTGTTGACAACGAATCCAATCAAAAACGTCGAAAAAAACAAGGTTTCTTGCATGGGGACCCCCTTTAATTTTTAACTTTATTTTAATTTATTTGTTGTTATTGCGACCATAGTAATTAATACACTGTGAGAATTTTAAGTGCCTATCTATTACGGTTCATACAATACAGCTCTGTGACAGACGGACGAACGAACAGCGGTGGCTTAGTAATAGGGTTCTCGTTGGTACCCTTTGGGTACAGAACCCTAAAAACTATGTTTACAAAATAAAATTTTACCTATTATTTGCTTAAACCTTAATTTATGAAAATACATTAAAAAAATTGAAATATTATATTATAAATCTTAGTAATTTCATTTATTAACAAATTTATAAATTAAATGTGATATTTTAATGCAATCCCAATAATAATAATTACTACATTATTGCAAAAGTAAAATCTGTCGCATACCATTATATTACAAGAAAAATCGTTTTCTGTAGTATGGGACAGCAGCGAGAATGTTTTTCATGTCAGGCGAAAAAGTGTCCAAAAACTACATGCTCCAGGGAAAATATACATAGCGCTCTTCCTAATGGAAACTCGATACGAGGGGTTTTTTGTCAAACGGGCGCAAAAGCGCCGAGGGGCGAAGGGGTGTGGCGGGAAATTGGCAATTTGTTCTAGACGATTGTGCGATGTCGTCAGTTGGATTCGAGTTTTCGACAGTTTACTGTTAGGCTGCGTTCGTCAAGAGAAAAAAGCTTCTTGGCCTTACGTTTTTTTTGGTACGATCGAGGATTAAAACTTGTAAAACTCGTTCTCAAATAAAACCGAAAGTATGCTGTAGGTACCTATAGTACATAAGAAATTTTTTTCAAAGTTTTGATCGGGATCTTTATAAAAATGAGAGTTTCGATATGAATTACACGCTAATTCTAAACTTATTTCTCCGTGCTTATACATAAACTGCCCATGAACCGCCACTTCCTGCTTTATAATAATCCTGATACTTTCTTCTCCCGTTTTCGCTGCCACTTCCTTTTCTTTAAAATTATATTTCACAATCAAACATGTCATGTATATCATTTTTAGGATTCCGAACCTCAAAAAGAAAAAACGGAACCCTTATGGATCACCTTGTTGTCCGTCTGCCTGTCTGTCATGACTTTTTCTCGGGAACGCGTAAAGGTATCAAACTGAAATTCATATCAAATACTCAGGTCTACTGTTCCTTGAAGTTGTGAAAAAATCAAACTTCTAAGCCAACGCAATCGAAGGATACAACCGTTTATGCTGCAAATTTCCTACTCTCGCGAAAAAATCAAAACCTACAGGGTACTTCCCGTAAACTCAGAATCATGAAATTTGGTACGAAGTAACGTCTTATAGCACAGATAAAGGGAAAATTGCGAAAAGCATACATTTTTAATTACATCATATAATAAAAATATTTTTAATAATTTTAAACTTACTACCCCTTTCTTCATGAACGCGAAGAGGTATTAAATTGAAATTCATATCAAATACTCAGGTCTAAGCTATAACAAAATCAAACTTACTTTTACTTATATACCCACATGTTTGTACGGAACCCTCGGTGCGCGAGTCTGACTCGCACTTGGCCGGTTTTTTCGTTTTGATGCGTCATTCGTGAGATACGTAGTTGCATTGTGTAGTTGATGAAACTTTGTTTCACTCATCGATGCTAAACTACAGGTATAACTGATGAACCTACAGCGAAGCGAAGTTTGTTTTAGTTACTTTCATAGCTTAATGTTATACGGCATTGTGCTTTGGGGAAATGTCATTGGCATTCATTTTTACAAAAAAAGAGCTGTTCGAGCTATATATAAATTAAATTCTAGAGATAGTCTACTAAGAGCACAATTTGAAGAAAGTAACATTCTTACAGTCCCACGTCAGTACATTAAAGAAAATATTTTGTAAGCGGGTAGGTACACATAAAAGGATGGAAGCTTTCTAATTCTCTAATTTTACTATTACAGCTAATTTACTACTCCTAGTATATGCTTAAAATTCTTAGATTAAAACTTTCAAAAGTAAACAATTCTTTCTAGGCAAACTGTTCGTTTTTATAATAGACTCTCAGTGGAAGTATTACAAATAAACAGCAAAGTTTAATAAATGTATAATAGTTCAGTAAAACGTACCTACATTAAAACAGCTTATTATTCTGTCAAAAAACATTTAAATGATTACAACGCATAGTCATCATTGTAATAGTTTTTATAATGCATTTGCTATTACTACGGTCTTTATGACATCGAAACTTGTACCGTAATATTGTATTTTATAGTATTATGCCTTTTTAATTTCCACCAATCACAAACGAGAATTTTGTTTATTTATTTATTTATTTATCCCATATCGCATTAATTCCAAGAATATAAATGTTTTTAATAGATGTAGGAGATAAATGTGAGACGCCCTGCAAGGGCACAGCAACATGAGATAACAAATAATTGGAAAATTTAACAAAAATAAATTAAATTCTAGAACATTATATTGATTATAGCACACTAAGATTATAACATTATAAGTACACATAAACTAAAAAGTTATCTTGTCATCAAAAAAATCTTTTAAATTATAGTAACATTTTTCATAAGAAAAGCTTTCAATTGCTTATCTATTACACAAAATAGGTTCATCAAAACTTTTTATACAATTTGGTAAAAGGTTATACAGTTTAGTTACCATCCATGGAGTGAGGGCAAGATGAGACTAATTTTAATTTAGAAAAAGGTACTCTAAGTTTATTCAAGTTTCTGTTATTTCTTTTAGGTATTGTTTCTACTGTATACAGTTCTGGGTGTTTTTTTATCTGGCTGTTTGTGACACATGCGTAAATAAACCGCGAAAAGCAACCCGCTCGCGCCCTTAGCTCCCACCATTACTACATTTGAAGTATCTACCTTATTTTAATCGCAAATGTATTGAAAAACGTCGTATGATGCTCGTCAACAGTAAGCTGGCTATTATAGTCATTTCTGGTTTATTATAAGCACTCGACTTCGCCTCGTGCCTATACTATAAACGTTTCGACCATAATATGCAGCTTACCGTACTTGCATCATAATGCACCAGCATTCTATATTGAAATAAACAAACAACAAAAAATAATAATTTATTTTTAAATGGAACTCAATTTACACAGCCCCAATACGTAACTCTTCAAAATTCGAGCTGAGAATCTGATAAAAATGATGGAAATACCATTTCGTAAATATCTGTAATGAAATTATTATGCTCATATTAAAATGATATTTTTAAAATACACAAGATAAACCGTTCATAATTTCACCTTCTATTAAAATGATTTAAATGTGTTTAACAAGAACTCGTGGAAAAATTAAAAAAGGCGAATACGTTTTTTGGTAGTTTCATTTTTATGCACTGTTCGTTTAAAAATGGAAATCACAGAATAAATAACAGCCGGTCATGAATACTGACAGCGTTGCGATGACCCGTTTGTAAACAGATTAATCCATAATCAAATTCATGTAATCTGTGAAAGATATAGTTTATCCGTTATATTAGACCTCGGTACACCAAAAGGCAAAGCAGGAACGAAATGGACAAATTAAAATATATTTATTTAGAGGAAACAAAAACTTATCACATTCGCTACACACGAAACAAAAACTTCTAACATTCTTCGTCACTCGACGTATCCTTTGAATCATCACCTGTGTTTATAATAAAACGTTATATTTTGTGATTTACTTTCTCTGTGAAGCGTCGATATAAACTGATAAGTTTTCGCTTAAACTGTACGCTGCACCTGCAAGCCGTCGGTTTCTTTTGTTACAGCTGGCACGTGCGACGGTTTTCTTTGTGATTTTTTTGTCTGAGTGCTTTGGCGGCGTCTCAAAGGATGTGGGTTAAAATAATGGAGATACTTTAATCTAGATTTTCTTCAACATCATCTCAGCCGCCGGAAGCGTTCACTGCTAGATATAGCCTTCCTCTAGATCTCCACAACACACTGTCTTGGGCCATCTGTAACCTACACCGGCCGATCACATTTATCACTCGTCAATCCACATAGTATGGGGCCGTCTTCACTACAACGTACGGTTCGTGGTCGCCGCTCAAAAACCATTCTTCCCCAGTGAGTATTGTTAGCGAAGCGAACATTATTTTTGGAACATATCCTCATCATGGATGCTACGAGTCTACGAGCATTTGTGGAAGTGCATCAAATCCCAAACTAGGCAGAGGCTACTATGATGGACACTAGATAACTGATATATAAACTTAGTAGATATTTTACACCCAACATCCAACATATGGACGTGTTCATGCATACAAATACTTATCCCGGGCGGGAATCGAACTCGCACCTTTGCTTCTACAGCTACTCTCCAACTCGGCCAATCGGTCAGTTTGATGTTATAATATTGTTGAATTTATAAATGCAGTTGTCTGGACCGCAATCAGCGCAACATGTATTGAGTGTTGTATGTTAAAGGCCCTGCAGCGTACCACCAGGGGTACGGCCAGGGATCAGTGGATCTGAAACGTGTCTCATCTACTTAGTTTATATTGTGTTCACGTTTGCCTCTGAACAATCGCTATGAACAGAAATATCTAATATAAATTTTATTCCATGTATCACAGTTGGTAAACCCCAATCAATGATAAAAGATGGACATGCAGAAAAACATCTTTATTCCATAACCCATAAGTCTTTTTTTGTTATTATACAATTTATAACATCATCATCAGCCCGTGTCTCTCTACTGCAGGATATAGGCCTTTCCCAAGGTTAGCCTGCACACACGGTCCTCCGGCTTTTGCATCCAACTACCCCCGGCATGGCGCTTCAGGTCATCTGTCCACCTGGCCGGGGACGTCTAACGCTTCACTTCCCGGTACGTGACCTCCACTCAAGAACTCATCTGTGTGGGAACGGCAATGAATACAATTTCCCACCGCCACTAGGAAGCGGAACGACTAACCCTGGGTAGCAGAAGATGGGCAGCAGCATCTCTCCATGAAACTATATACTGCGATCACCAACCCGCCTGCCAAGCGTGGTGATTATTGGAAAACCCTCCCAATACGGCACACAAAAACACAATGGCCCCCAGTCTCAATAATTTATAACAAAGAACATCAAAAGCTTAATTTATGAATGTGTATAGCGACTTGGCAGTCTAGCTCGAATCGCGTGGGCAGTTAAACAGGTTGTTACGGTAAAGGCCGGTTGCCACCACGGACGGGTCAAATAGCTGCACATGTGACATTGTATCACATACAACGATAATAGCAGACGAATCGAGAATAGCTAGTTCTATAAACTTCGATTCTATATCTTTATATAAAAAATAGTTACATATTATGTTACCTAAACCGTACCAGAAACTACAACGTAAAGAAGCCACTGACATTCAAACAATGTTTTGTAAAAACCAACCAAGTACGAGTCACAATCGCACACTAAGGGTTCCGTACCACCGTACAATATAAAAAAACATGTTTTTTGTATGGGGACCCGTTTCAATTTTTAACTTGATTTCACTTTTGTTATTTGTTGTTAACGGGGTGTTAGTAGTACACACTTCATGAAAATTTCAAGTTTAAGCGATGATCTCACAACCACCAATCACCAAAAACGTCGAAAAAAACATGTTTTTTAGTCTTTAATTTTTAACTTAATTTTATTTTTATTACTTGTTGTTGCAGCGGCTATAGTCACACACAGTCTGTGAAAGTTTCAAGTGTCTGTATATTACGGTTCAGACAATACAGCTCTGTGATAGACGGACGACGGACAACAGAACCTTAGTAATAGAGTTCCCGTTGGCACCCTTTGGGTACGGCCCCTTAAAAAGAGCTTTACGATTTTTATGTAAACAAAATCTAAAAGAATCATACTTTAAGAAAGTCTGAGTTCTTACACGGTTCCTTGTCAGTACATTAAAGATAATATAATGGAGTTAATAAGTACACACAAACATTAAATTTTTCTCTAAGATGGCCGCCAACATTACGGCCACAATATAAATAAATAGCTGTATACTTACTAAAAATAAACAATATGCATTCCCAAGTTCAGACCGTGAATAAAAGGGAATAGGTTGTATTGTAGCAAAGACTTTGAAATAGAGTAATATAGGCATTAAACGAACGTCGCAAAGACTAAAGGGGGCGTATCCCGACACCCAAACAATGTCAGAAAAGATATCATCATCTCAACTTCCAAGTACTGACACGGGAATTGTACCCGAGCATTGAAGACAGAGCGCTTGCCCACTGCGCATTGAAGGTCGGCTAGTAATATGAAATATACAAAAAAACATCGTATCTTCTGTACCATAATTTTTTTTAATTAATATTACTTTCTAGTAACTCAGTACCTATATTAATGTATATAAAATCTATGCATACGGCCATTATTATGTCTTATGATTCTAAAAATGTACACAGCCAAGTACAGCTATCTGCAGCTTTGCATTGTTTGGTTTTTCCGAATTCAGTACAAAACACACGTAAGAATGCTTATTGGTAGGCAACATAAAATATGTAAGTAAATAAATAAAAAAAATCTATTTGTCTAATTTTCTAATTGTAATAAATTGTCTTCTAAAGCCAACCAATTAAAATCCATAAGGGCTGTGACATAGTTCCATCAATATTATTTCGGCTTTGTCCATATTTAAATAGTAAATAAATATTAATTCTTATTAAATTTTATTATAAAGTGTAGGTATGATTTACAAAAATAGAAAATAGTACAACCATTCCTTTTATATTACCTACTATACTACATTACTTATTACTATATTACTCTTCCATTTTATATACAATTTATTATTAAAACGTTATTAATAATTTATACACGTAACACATTATTTATAGGTTATTTCACAAAGTATAGGTGGGTATGCTACATTATTTAATTAATGCCCATCGCAAGATCGGAAGGGTTATAAAGCCTAACGTATGCAATTAGCCATGGACTGCATGTGATTAGCCTAAGGACATCCACAGACTACGCAAACCATTAGAATGCACTTGAACTATGTACATTCGCGACCAAAATGGTCTACATTTTATTTTTATAGGTTAGAAAAAAACCATATATTCAATAACCACACAACTTCAATTAACTATGTTCTATGCATCATCTTAGGAATACCCGGACGTGGCATCGCGAACTAACTACCGATGCATTCTTAGTATGTCAGCTTGCAATGTACACACGCGTCAACTTGAACACACTCATACCATAATAAGTCTACCGCCCGTCAGTAGGTACCCTACGAAGTTCCACTCACACATACATAGCCGCCATTGTAGTGTTTCATTGGTTGTTGAGTGACAGGGAGTCTAGACTTTTTACGCCAATGGTTGTAATCTTACAAAAGTTTTATAATGTTTATAGTTATTGAAGTAGACTTGTCGTGGCAATGTCATCATAGACACATGATATGATGTGGCCACATATGTCATAAACAATGGCGCCGAACACATAAAAATTTGCAAAACTTTGCAAACTATCCTTCGGTTTTCCGTAGAGTTATTGCACAGTTAGATTGGTATTAAGCAATTAAATTAATTAATCCCTAAAATAAAACTGTTATATTTAAACGTTTAAATTCGAATAGGCACATTTGATCGCACTTAAAGACACACATACTACAACTCCATGACATTCCTAAGCTTTTCGAATTTCTGTGATGTTCCCGTGGAATAGCATATTTTAAAATAGATGCTTTATTATTACATAAACTAAATATTGTTTTCTGGAATTAATTTGGTGCTATATTTTCGTTCACTCGATTATTTTAATTTAAAGAGCAATAGAATCTGGAAAGGAGCGAATATCAATACTTAAGAAGTTAATTAGTATCAGTTTTTCAAATGTCTTCTCGCATGTACCGGTGTTTCGAGTAGCATCGAAGTTACCTAAGATATATATTCATTATCACAAACGGCCAGACAGAAGTTTGTTTCGTTTGCGACTGGTAGTCCAAATCAGTTTTAAAAAGTTATTAAAATTAAAGATATTATAAAAATTCGTTAATCTTTAAAGCGGTTAATTAAAAACAATTTTATTTTGATGACGTGATAACAAGAGAGTTAATAAGGAAAATTTACCACAAAATGGAATCAAAAGGAGAAATTGCATTTGTAATTTTGTTTACATGTGTAATGGCTGTTAAAGGTAAAATATTTTTTTTTTAAGTGGGTAAATATTTGTGGTATATAAATATATTTAAGCAATGGGTTTATTTATCGGTTTATTGTAACGAAAAGTTATTTAGGTATCTATTCAAAAATATAATTTTGTTTATGGTTTTTGAGATAAAATTACGTAATATAAAGTACCGTATGAAATTACTTTTATATTTATATAGGTCTACAACAAATGACAAACTACGAAATGAGTAGAAACAACCTCGGTGAGTTTATCATCGATCATTGACATCGATTCTGTCATTATTCATGAATTATATTCATTAAATTAAAAATCATAATCACGCAAAATCATTTTTCATGCGTTAATAATACATAATAATTGTTTTAATAAACTCGTATATTATGAGCTAATTTTATGATTTTTTTAGATTTTTCTTAACAGTGTCTCAAAAGTTAGAGCATACAATTTAAAGAAAAGGCATTTTAGATCAGAATATTTCTTAAACGGAACATAAGTAAGTTTTTTTTAAAACATTTTATAATCATAGTCATAATGATTGAAATAACTATTCAACCACACGAGGGACATATTTTTTATAAGATTTTAAAACATAATTAATTAGTGGCCGCATGTATGGGTTAAATAGCTCTATAGTTTTAATAGTCTGAATAAAAAGACTGACATACAAACGGAGGGATGTACATGGAGAAACTACAAGATCCCTTGTCAGACAATGGTACACTAAAAACAAGACGTTTTTGGATATTTATTATTCATTCAATGACGTTTCAAGACGTAAGGCTTTAGGCTGACCGATAAATTGATGGAGGTGGAATTGATCAAACTGTCAAATCATTGGAAGAATATTTAAGATCCTGTGGATATAAAGAATCTGTTGAAATGTATGAAAATTTATATATACGCAATTGCATTGTGACACTGTGTTTTTTGACCACGAATTATACAACATGGTGCGATGAGCACGGCATGTAATTATATCAGATGGTGGGGCGGAAATGTATTAGGAGTACCGTTGAAAAGAGGTCAGGACTTATCTGTGTGCAAAATCTCTAAAAACTAAAACTTATGCAACGCAAATTTTTTAAATAGGTAGTCATTCATCGCGGGTTTTATAGTTTAGCAATTAAACGGCAGAAAGAGCGGGAGAGGAAACGATAAAAAGATAAAATAAACACAACATAGTGTAGTTTTTTTTTTCTGGTCAAATAAATTTTGTATAGAAATCGCCGGTACCGTTTAAAAACATTTTCAATACATTTGCTATTAATACGGTCTTCATGACATCGAAACTTGTACCGTAATGTTGTATTTTACAGTACTGTCTTTTTACTTTACATCAATCACAAACGAGCATTCTGTTTGTAACGCATGCGTAAACCGCGAAAAACAACCCGCTCGCGCCCTTCAATCCCGCCATTATTATATTTGAAGTATATACCTTATTTTAAGCGCAAATGTATTGAAAAACATCGTATAATGCTCGTACTCGGTAAACTGGCTATTATAGTCATCGGTTTATTAGTACGTAATGTACTATTAAATGATAAAACAACAATAGGCAAAATTACAGTACCCTAATGAGTTCAGTCATATTTATTACTAAGTGACCCGAAAGCCGGAAATACGTATTTACGGCGTTTATCTCAAGAAAATCATGAGGTCAAGGCGCTTAGATTTGTTAAATATTATAATAGATAATTACCAAAATGGTTCTCAGAAAAACTCACAGCTTAACCTTAGAAGTGTTTATACTCATTCCTTTGCACCAAGCTGAGAATTACGAATAGGCATATGTGAATAGATAGACCATACCTAGCGAAACGAGCGAAAATACTCAAAGGTTACAGAAAAACTGTAGCAGTTATGAAATTACGCGAAATAAATTTTGTAAATTGACTATTTATTCTGGGTGTCCTTGGTGTTGTATATTGTACTATGGCTATGATATATACATCACTACGTATAGATCGCTTGTCACCATAGGTATGGATCAAATTTCATTCAAACAAAAACAAAGAAAACCTATGAACGAGTCTAGTAGAAATAGAACTATGGAGTTATGTGACGGTAGGTACTTCATTGATCACAAATCATTCCATAATATTTATTCCCCAAAAGTAGATAGTATCCAAGTATTTTTGGTTCCGTATTAAAACTTATTATTTCGTCATAAAATCGGTTCAGAATTCAAAATATATATTAGATCATCATTCATCACAGCTTATCATCACCATTCACCATCATACACCCATCATTTGTCAACAGGATTCGGATTAAAAGACATAGCTGATTTTATCTTAGGCGGCGGCTACGGGCAGTATCCATATCCGGGGCAATATCCGGGTGCTCAGGGTGGTCCAGGCTTATATCCGGGTAATAATAATTATCCGAGTCAATACCCTGGTAGTAATTACCCTGGAAATAATAACCCTGCACAATATTACCCTGGAAATAATAACCCTGTGCAATATCCGAGTAACTACCCTGTACAACATCCGGGTAACTACCCGTCCGGTCCGCATGGACAGGGACCGCACCCAGGTAGCAATCCTGGAGTCGTGGGTCCTCCAGGAGCTCATCCAGGCTGCCCGCTCTGCGATTCGTCGGTATACAGTTATTGCTCAGAGAAACAAATACACGATGCTTGCTGCTGCGACAATCCGGCTTGTGAGTATTGCATTGACTTATTTACTATTTTCTTTGCATTCAAAAATATCCATGAAATATATCGGCATTGGCCATACAGGCTCATAAACAAAATCAAAACTGTATCCACTACAAAAAAAATGTTCAAATGAAGCCCAGTAAAAAAATTGAAATTTTCTTTTAAAAAAATCATGGGCCTGGCCTGGACGTGCTAAAATGAATATATGTTATTATATATGTACCTATATCTAAAGGTATAATATGTATATCTATCTGAAATAACAGATCGGAAATTTGTTAAAGGTACAATGAAACGCAATGAATGCAATGAAAAAATTAAATTGAAATAAAGGTGAAAATAGCATAAAATAATAATATATATTTTTATTGAGTCAATAAAAAACATTGGTAAAAAACTTAAAAAAATTCAAGTCAGAAACAATAATACAAAAACTATAATGATGATGGTCTAAAATACAGTAGTCAGAAGCAATAACAAAATAAAAATGAAAACAATAGTATATTGAAAATAAAAATCAATGAGAAAGCTAAACAAATCCATGTTAAATCAAATATAAATGCAAAATAACATATAAGTGTCGTCAGTTAAAATAAGTCCATACAGTATCTAGTATCATTCAAATAATCTTGTAATCCATGAGGCGTTTAATGTGCATCTTGAACCTCTTTTCAGTTCTTTAGGTTAATTCAACAGAGTAAAACTATTTTAACACCGAACACACATACCCACAAGAATTATTAACTTTTGCAGGTTTTAAAACTGCGGCTATGTAACCTTATTTTTGATCCAAATATTAAACGTTATGACTGTCACTATTTTTGATAAAATTTTCGTAGATGTATAGTTCCAATCAACCTTTATGGCGGATGTGAACATAGGCACAAGTCGCGTCGCAGTAACCAGTTTTAGGTGTAGCGGGACGCAGTGGAGCGAGGGGTATATGACTGAACCTGCGCAAGAATTCTTAAAGCGTTGTATTCCGATCCGCCATACAGTTTGATTGGAACTATACCTACTGTAGCGTCATTAACACGCTCACTGCGTAACAGGCCGTATCAGCCTGCCGCTTTTCCTGCTTTATTTCTCATTTCCTGTTTGGCAAATCCCGGGGCGAATCAAACCTAAGGAAGTTGGGTTCAAGGTCATTCTAACAATATTAAAAAATAAATGTATACATTATGTTTCCACAAAGTTATAGCAATTTAATCTGTCCTAGTGCCGGTGGGTCTAGACAGACCTGCCACGCACTGGCGGAAATATCATTGGGAGCGCATTTTGGCCCGCCGCCGCACCAGATGAAGAATTATGATTTTACTTGCCGCAGTAAACGTGTTAAAAATGTCTCTCAACGAATCTCGGCTCCTGATGGCTCCCAACATTATAAATTGCTCTTGTGGCTTATTTCTGTGGAAATATTGATTCAATATCCGCAGTCCGACCCCAAATTAAAATGCATATTATTAGGTTTTCGCGCCATGCCTGCATTACCTTCATCCGGCGGGCCCTTGCCTCAGTCAACGTGCCGACTTTACTAGAGCCGAACGAAATTGCACATGACGATGACAACAGACGCGACGGCGGCGGCATGACCGTCGTTCCCTAGAAACAGGAGAAGTCGCTGGTGTGGGACACCACTTGTGTTGATACGCTGGCAGCGTCCCATCCAAGCTATTCATAGATAATAAGTGATCTCAGCAGTCACTGTCTATCTGCAGTGACCGCTGCTAAATGTCTCAAAAGGCACAAATACGCCGTGCGTTACGTTGTATCGTAACACGTTATAATAATTTATGAACTATAATGAAAGCTCTCATTCATATTCCGTGTTTTTCGTATTCCCTTCGTAGCTCTCTTAGTTTAAACACGTTTGCGTACCGAGTGCTGACTGTGGAATATAGGTAGGTTTTGGAATATTCCAAATCAACTAGTGTTATTTATATCACCTATATCCATAATCCAATAGGTTATTATAAAGCAGCTCTAGATATTTGTGCCGTTTGAGGTCAAGTCAACGGGGCGCGTTGCTTCTTCCAAGATTTAACTAGGTGCCTGGTCGATACCTCGGGCTGCCTCGGGTGACCGCAGGGCTGGCGCTTACAGATCGCTCCAAACTTTATGGCGGATCTAAAAGTACAACGCTTTATGCGTGCTTACGCAGGTACAGTCATATAAACCTCGTTCCACTGCGACTGGTTACTGCGACGCGACTTGTGCCTATTTTGATGGATACCTCCGGCGACGCATAAGCATTGCCATACAGCTTAGCCGTGCCATACAGCGTGGTAAATACCGCCAGCCTTTTGGTCATTCTACCGCACGGCACTGATTTTGACGATATTTTTATTTGTAGATATTATTAGTATTTAATTTATTTTTAATTTAGTAAGTATACGCTTTTGTTTTTAATTAATTTAGGTTATTAAATTATTGAGATATTTTTTCCTTTAGAAATTGACCAATGTGACGTAGGTATGTTTTTAGCATGAAAATAACACGAGCAAAGATGGATTAAGTATTGATTGTCATAATAGTCACCCAGAGCCGCGAGAGAAATGTATCATCTAGTTATTTAAGTTGTTTACCTTTCCAGATCTCCCGTTCAACTGTCGCAAGTCCGACTGCAAGTTCCTCTACGCTAATACATGCAGCGAGTATAATTTAATCAGCCGTTGCTGCTGCATCGATCTTCAAAAACAGGCAGTTGCACCAAACGTCGTTCTGGGATAAATTATTATTTCTTATAATTTAACAACAAGATGTTTTACAATTATCTTTTACGGAAATAAACTATTTATGTAATAATAAAAAAGCCAAAGGATAGATTATTTGAGTACTTCCGGTGGTCCCATTAGCTGATAATGGAATTAAAATGATATTGTATTATATTTTCTTTAAATACTAAAAAACAGAATTATACATATAAATGTTGCGTCTCATACCTACTTCGAAACAACCGAAGACAGAAGCACAGTGCAAGCCATTATTCTGTTAACTAAACAGCTTTCCGCCCGCGGTTTCGCTCGCGTAGACTACACAGTTGTACAAATAGTTATCTAAATGTACCGAGACCTCTTTTTCCGGGACAAAAAGCAGCCTATGTCACTTTTCAGTTTATAAACTATAACTATGCAAAAAAAATTTAGCGGTCACAGTACATACAACTGTGTGAAAATAAAATATAGCCCATATGTTACTTGCTAATAATGTAGCTTTCTATAGATGAAAGAATTTTTTAAATCACTTAAGTATAGTTTTTGAGTTTAATCCGTAACATACAAAATTCAAATCTTTCCTCTTTTTGTTTATTTTATTAGCTAGTATAAATGTTCTAGGAAAAACGAATTATTTTTAAAAGTAAAGATACTAATTTATTAGCTGCTTACGGAGACATGAGCAGTTACAGAAACAACACACTGAAGTTTATAGAAACAAGAATACAATACTTATATCACACAAGCTACATTCACCGAACAGTGTCCCCAAATCAACAAAAGTACTCTTAACGCAACATGTTGTTGAGGATGTCGTTATTATCTCCGACACTGATTTTCAGTACAAGCCACAAGGACCCAAAAATAAATAAACTGTGTAGGTAACTCTTGTTTCATTTAATACTACTAATTACGACTATATACGACGCTGGGTTTTATTCTTTCTGCATATCTAAGGTTTATCTCTCGGCATTATATATCATATTATGTAAGGTTAGAGAACTATAATAATAATAACACACACAATCACAACAACGCCTAAGTCCCAAACTAAGCATTAGCTTGTATTTTGGGTACCAAGGGAAGACACCACATACATATAACAACCAAGACCCGGTGCCAGTATTAATATTCATCATATAAATACTGACCCGACCTGGGATTCGAACCCGGGACCTCCAGCTTCGCAGGCAGGGTCGCAGCCCACTAGGCTAAGCGGTCGTCAAACTACTATGAAACTGCTAGTATACAATTGTTGTAATCCTAATTTACTTTTAAGGAATATTTGTGTAGGAGGGTGAAATCAGTCCTTGACAGATTAAATTAATTTTTTTTGGGCATTGCCGTGTACGGAAATCATTACACATTTTCTGTTCCATAAATAACAATTTCGAAAATCATCCATGTCCACAAACACAAAGCTCTGACAAAAAAGGCATGGACATATTGTCTATGATGTCAGTAATTATAATAAAAAAAGTCCACAAACTCAACGATTTTCTTGGTCGTCATATTTTTAAGTTATTTCAATTTTGCCATTAATTATTTATACTGACCTTACTTATAATAAAAAACCGTTTGTTTGTGCGTTTCGGGTCACGGTCAGAGCCGCGTTGATGCCCCTATGAATGGGAATTAGGCATATTGGTTGTTTTGGGAAAGTTTTGTGTAATCATATCTCACTATCTTCCTGTTGAACGATGAAAAAAGACGTCCATCGATTTTTTACCAAAGATCATTATACTTATTAAAAGGATGGTGATAAAAATTTCAGCCCGCATGAAAGTCCTTCCAAGCACACTTCCGACCCGCAATTTAGCATAAAATTGGAAAATGGGAAATATAAGGTATTGATTGAGGGAGTTAGATAACGACCTATATACTAATCCATATCTGTCATTCACACACCGTCGCGATCACCCGCTCGTAATTCGAGAGGGAGCGCCAGGGGCGCAATACATCGAGCATCACCCTCATCCAAGACGACGGAGGCAGCACTGCCAGATCTCGTACGGCGTCGATCACTCAGGACAGCTCGACTCAGCGCCCACGTGACAACATTACGCAGCTCCTAACCGATGAGCCCTGCGCCTGCCAAGACGAAGACACCGACAATACCGTACGAAAAATTAGGCAACGAAAAACTTAGGGAATCTCACAAAATGCCGACAAACGGCGCACGCATTTAGTTCGGTCCAAATATACAGCAGTATTACGCACGGATCTTTGCCGTTGTGAAGTTATTTATAGAAAGCGTCGCAGTGGCTTTGGAGCGCGGAGGAGATGAAGGATAGCTCGTACGCGACCGTGACGTAATCGCGAGCGCGTGACGTCCGCCTCCCACTACTACTCCTCGCTACTCGCGCGGCTATACCTGCGCATTGATCGCATCAATTCGCATGCAACTCGGAGCGAGAAAGATACGTGCGTAATACTGTACGTGGCTAGGTTACTTTATTATGGACGATTAACAACTCAGAATAATTGACTTTCAGTATTATGTAATAAATAAACTGTTGTAGACCGTTCATTTCTCACTACCCCCGAGAGCACAGATCCTTCGACACAAAACGATACGGTCCTTGATCCAAAGGTCCGACCTCCGCTGTTGAACCAATCTAAATCAATTATTTACATTTGCAAGGATCATGGATATACAAACTATGACGTCCGCTTAGCCTATTGGGTAGCGACCCTGGCTACGAAGGTAGAGGTACCGGGTTCGAATCCCAGGTCGGGTTAGTATTTATATGATGAATATTGATACTGGTACCGGGGGTGGTTGATATGTATGTGGTGTCTTCGCTTGGTACCCCAAACAAGCTAATGCTTAGTTTGGGGCTTAGACGTTGTTGTGTTGTATACATTATCATTATTATTATTGTATACATTATCATTATTATTATTTATATCAATTTTAAAATTATTCCAATCTTATGCCGATATTTCATTACATCATTAGAATGCAACCAATGCATCGATGCGCAATTTTGTATGCAAAATAAAATGATCGGCAGTGATAGGGTTAATAACATTGCAATTGCTAATCTGAAACAAAAAATATATATACTGACAATCTATGGTAATGTGGTAACCGCGTAACCACTATGGTAACATTATATTTGTAATTCTGAACAATATCAAACTTTAACAATCTTCAGTGTGTCATATGTACCTATTTCATAGTATTGAATTATTGACAATGTAAATAAATCACCATGCAACTATAGTTTTCAAAATAACCTCAAATGGCATATTAATATTTAATGACATGGATTAAAATGTTTTTCTACTACACAAAATCTTGAAGAACTTTGAGTAAAAGATTTGCATACATTGTTCATGTGTACTGTTAGGATAGAGTAGGTATAAGTAGTAGGTAAATATCCATTAACTTTCCGTATAGGTATAGAGAAAGATATAAGAATACCAATCCCCACCACCGACCGGGGCTTATTATGACGAGATTTACCCGGTGTCGTACAATCGTAGTGTGAAATGTAGCATACACTCTTCCCGTCAGACAGACAGCCAAGGCGACACTGCCGCTCATCCCCAACGCAGACCCGCTAATATTGGGTAGCGTTGAATTTAGAAAATTTATAATTTTAATGGAAAAAAAATAAAATATTGTAGAGATAATTCATAGTTTATATAGGCATAAAGTTTAACTATATTTTCGGGTAAGTACGAGAAAAATTTTTTTTTCGCTAATAAGTAGATCGCAATTAAGAGTCAGAAAGAACCTCTGTTGGGAATTTATTTTTATATAGTAGTATGAAAAATAGGGCAATATTATGCATACATAAAGCATATATTCCAATAAATGAAATATATTTTTTCGAAATTTTCTGTAAGCCATTAAAGGGAAGATAGCAGTAAAAAACCTCCAAATTAAATAGATCTTACATACACCTTAAATTAGGAATCTTAGTTTGGACTTTAACTATCGATGAACAAGCCATAAGAAAGCCTTCGATTCTATCGAAATTTAGACTATGGTATTACAGTCCCCTCAGCGGTACCAAATCGATTACATCAAGTTAAAGGCTTTTAGGAAGTACTTAGTAATTTTTTATAATAAAACCATATCAGTCCGAGTGCAAAACATAGGCACAAAACCGATTCCAACTGTATAGATGTGAGACAGGGAGGCGTAATCTTTCCGAAATTCTTCACTACAGATTTGAAAATGTCATCCAACCTTTAAATTGAAAAGGATACGGCAACATTAAATGCGAAAACATCACATACTTTTGCTTTATAGACAATCATCAGAATGGCAAAATTGCTGAACGATCTCGACGCCATGCTCAAAAATCTCAGTAGATACCCAACGAGTGGGTTTTACAATGAACACGGACAAGACGAATATAATGTCAAATTCCTAGGTTGTACCCGCTCCAGTGGTTCAGTGGTTTGGACCCAAACTGTTCGCTTTGGTAAGTTCAACTTCAATTGAGAGGTCAAAAGAAGAACCCAACTATTTTGAGTAGCGTTTGGGAGTTACACAGCATCTTAAGTTTATTATACCTCAGTGCCTAAAGTCTTGACTTACGGATACAAGATGTGGTCCCTAAACGTTGTGTTGGTCTCGTTAACAAGCTTAGAGTTGCTCAACATGGTATAGAAAGAACTATGATTGGTGTTTCTTTCTGAATTAGAATTCGAAATGATGAAATCTACAAAAGAACTGAAGTGACCGAAATAGTTCAAAGTTGAAGTGGCAATGGGAAGGCCTCTTCGCTCGCAGACCCGATAATCACTGGGGTAGTGTGGGATGGCCCCCACTAAGTAGAATGGTGACCTGATAAAGAAGGTAGGCTGCGACTGGTTACAGGTGGGCTAAGACCGTGCGTTGTGGAGACTAAGTAGAGGCCCATGTTCAGTAGTGGACGGCCAACGTCTGTAATGATGATGATAATAGTAAATCTAATTTTCAAATTTTTTGACGAATATAAATTTTATTAAAACGATTAAGGATCATTAGGATGGTCATCAAACTAAAAGTATCATTAAAAAGTGTAATTGTAATCATAGAAGGTAAATTAAAAGAGCTCTTACAAACGACAGTCATTCTAATCTCTTACAATAAACACAGCATGCAGTTATATTAATTGAAATTATATATAGCCTAACAAAAATTTTGATTCTTACTCCAATCACTGGTGTAGTATATCACTAGGGGGTAATCATTATTATTTTTGGTAAAGGAAGAACAGTTTTTAGATCAATTTCATTAAGTTAAAGCTAGCTTAAAATTAAGTGAATTATTCATCATCATTGATGTATGATCTGAGCAGAATGCAGCAGACCAAGCCACATACAAGAGAGGATTGTTAAGATTTCAATTGTAATGCAAAATCCATGTTAATCTCTGTTGAAAAATATACAATATTATAGTTACACTTTGAAAAAATTCTGTACTGAAAACTTATTTAAACATACAATACATAGGCTGAGTAAAATGTTTTGTATTCATAAATTTTTTAAGAAACATATAATGTATCAATTTCTTACATATTTCGGTACAGTGCTTCATTCATCAAAGTACAGTACAAAGTATCCTGAAGCCAAAGGTTACATCGGGCTAGCCAGTGTATACCCCAGCTTTGCGACATCGCTATGCGCGTATAAAAGAGAAGGGGAAGATGCCTTTTCTTTCGCGCATATAAAGGTACCTCAGTAACTCGCAACGCATTATCGTCTTTATGGTGTGGGAATAGATGTGATTTTGTGTTGACAAAAGTATACTTTCACGCATTTTCAGTAACAATATCTTCGGCAACGCTCGGATGTATACAGGTAAGGCCGATGGAACCTCTGGCTTGCGTTGTACTGTAAAACAACTTGTGGTGACAGTCAAAAAACTAGAACCTAAAGAAAATTTGTATTCAATACGGCATCTGATGTTTTCTTTTATTTACGATAACCAGTGAATAACTTCAGAATATATTAAAAAAGCCATTAAACATTGTGAGGACCAATTCTGCAGTCCCCCAGGTAAAATATTACCCAGTGTACATTTCATATGACATCTAAATAATATAACTGCACAAAAGTTTTGACATAGTCAATCACACAAGCACAGCATGTGTCAATTCTACCTCACTTACATTTTAATAGGCAAATTGTCATACACAGAACACGGTAAATACTTAAAACTACAATTAGTCACAATATGCTAGCGACTGTTGCTTATGAGTTTTGTGATCGATTATCTATATTGGACAACTAGCTTATATCTGATTTGAAAACACAGTAAAAATGGTAAATATTTTCTTTAGGCAAAGGACATACTCTATATAGGAAGATTTTTTCATCACCTAAATTGTTTCTGAACATTACATATTACTCAACGACACCATTTTTCAAGAAATAAAGATAGGTCAAATGTGTACTCTAAAACATTTTTTTCTGAAAGAATTATCATTACAGTGCTATAATATGTTATAAGAGTGTGTGTAGTGGCAAATTTCAATACAAATGGCGTTAGCGGTTGCGAAACGGCGTTAACGTGTGAAAAATAATTATGATAAATTTCAATGAGATGTGAAAATGCAATTGTTTTCGTGTTGAACATGCGAAAAATGAAACAATTTTTAAAAAATCCCTTCGCAATTAAGTTTTTTTATTGTGTATCAAAATATTTAAAAATTAATAACATATAAATCTAGTTTTTGTTAATCTGAATACCATACAATTTTTTATCGCCAATCGGTTAAGGTTTAATGGGGTGCAACCGTTAACGCCGTTTGTATGGAAATTTGCCACTACACATTCCTCTTAAGTCAAACATTAAAACCATGAACGAGAAGGGGCGGCCGAGGGTGTAACGAGACGGATATCCCAGTGATCGGTACAATCGTTAATCGTCCATCAAATATCACACTAAAAGCACAACTTTGTAGTGCCATATCTCAATATATAATACTAAAATGTTATATTTATGTGGTGTCTTCGCTTGGTACCCAAAACACAAGCTAATGCTTAGTTTGGGGCCTAGACGTTGTTGCGATGTATACGTTATTATTATTATTATTATTATAAAAGAAAAAAATAGTTTTTTTTATTTTTTCACCAAACAATATTAAATTTGTAAAGGTGATGAAAAATTCAGCCTGTACATCCTAGAACAATTGAGGGAACAATTATTCAATTCCTAAAATTAGTGCATTCTTCTTATACAAATCTCAATCTTTGTGTACTGAAGACATCAAAGTAAAAAGAACAAAAATCTATAAAATTGAATTAATCTTCCAGAGTTTTTATATAAACAGTTATGTAGTTTACATTCTGGTTTATAATATTATAGACCTTAACCTTTTAACTAATCATCAATCTTTATCAATCGTCTCTGTTAATTAAATGGGTCGTGACCTTCAATCTCACCAAATATGGTTAATGAGTAGTGAATAAGTTAAGTGCCAACTCACGAACTACCAATCAAACATAGCGCAACTTTCTAAGAAATCAGTCAAACATTAACAAATCTAACTTTGATCTAATTATTTTTCGTTTATTTTTCTTTGACAGTATTATTAACATTTTAAATTATGATTTATTATTACTGGAAATATTAATTAAAATCATAATAACTGCTAAAAGTGGTTGCTTGAAGATTTTTCACTTCAATTTATTTTGAAACATTGGCTATATATGTATATGAAGACTTCTACATGTTTTATATTACAAAATACTAATTTAAACAAAACATAGCTAGTTGTCTCCAACATATATTGTATGATTAAAATACATTTTTTTAAATTGTCAGCACAAAACATCCTATTTGATAGAAAAATGATAATGTATTTTATAAAAGATTGTAAAGATATTCTAGCAATATTTGATTATACAGCAGATAAATTAACAGCGTCGCTCCACTTCGGGATGTGAAACTTAAATGATTAATAATCATATAGTCACTTATTATAGGTAGGTAAAATTTTTAAGAAGTTTACAGTCAATGACACGTAAGTGAAGTCTGAGCGAATGGTAAAGATAAAACGCGCATGTTAACCGGCCAATCAGTGTAAGCGAACGAGTCTTAATAGCCAATCGGAAAACGCGAACATTTGTCGACTCGACCTGCTCTGTTTCATATTGCCAATCTCATAAACAGACATCTGCACGGATAACGTTGACACTTCGAGTTCTTTGTCTCGGACTGTAACTACTGTATCAAATATAGTTAACTTACAATAACCTGACAGCTGACACCAGTAAGAGGTGTTCACATCGACTTTAGCAAACAAAACATATACATTGATTTTTTTAAGTTTATTACATTGCAGCGTTGCTTATGTTTTTGTAAATTAAAATTAAATTTGTATAGTTGCATATTATGTCCTTTCTAAATTTGTTGCACAAATCCAGCTAAATTACGAAATGTACAAAGACTCATCAATAGCGATATTCTTATTCAGTACATACACGGACTGGAACTGATTGTTGAGGTGATCCAAGAACCACTGAAATTTGAAGGATGGCTTGCGGGTAGGTCGTGAGAAAATTTCAGTCAGCTGGAAAGGTCAAAGTACATTTTTCTCGTGAAATAGATACTGAAGGATCTGTTGAACAAAGGGTAACTATGTGAAAACCATGTATCAATAGTAGGGTACTTGACGATACCTAACAACATAAAAAATGCAAATACCAAAATTTCGTCCAGGTTGGTTTTGACGAAGGGACCGCGTCATAGAGGTCGTTCTTGTGCACAACGGTTCATTTCATAGACTATAATGTCAAAACATTCGTCCGTCTATGTAGCCCTAAACCCGTCGTAAGCAGTCGTGAAAAGCTAAGTACAGCCCATCGACTCGACTACAAACTTCTCTGGTTGCGAATGGAACGAGTCCATTGGCAACCAATTGAATTTGCAGGCTTCGGGATCGTCCGGAAACAGAAAACACCCGGAAAATTCCACGACAGGTCTGCTCGGCCTTACACCACGGCCATGACCCCGTCGCACGCCTTCCGATCCTCTACGGTTTCCTCGACTCAATTTTTCGAGAACCGCGGCGAGGATGCTCTGATCTAGGGAAACACTTGTACAAGTCAAACAAAAGACGCAAACTAATAGTTACCAAGAAAAACAAAGATTCACTTTTTAAATATATTTTTTACACTTGTTTAGTCTGGTAAGCTCTACATGCTTCATTGCTTTGGATTACGTTCAATCGAACACCAGGTGTATTTTATTAGTGTTTTAAATAAACACTAATTAAAAATATTTCAGAAAAGGGTCAAAAGTTGATTAGGATCTTTGCTCACCTTATGTTACCATTCTTTCACATCAAAATCTATGACACAATCACCTTTTTTCTACTTACATTGAGTATGACTTCTAATGAGGATCCTGAGCTGTTACTGTTATTCTTAAACCAATAATCTTATTGGGTTCAAAAAGCGAATGTGTATAAAATTAAATATCTTTCGAAGTTTGTAGTCACCAAAAATAATTTTAATTTAATTTAATAAAGAACAGCTGGTACTTTATAATGCTGGTACTTTATCTGCCGTTTGGGCTCTAAAGTCGTCATTTTCCAATCGATATTTTTGGTTGGAAAATAACGACTTAAAATTTTAAAAAAATAATTCCAAGTTTTATTTAAGACTGCTCTAGTGATAGCGCCATCTGTTGTGAGTAACAATAACTAGTTACATAATGCCATCTATCGTGAAGTATAGCAACTAATTCCATTTAAGCTTATTTCGTGGTGTACAAAGTTTATCTACTCTAATGGAATTTCACTACTTTTTTTCAATTTATCAAGCCCCGCTGCATTGTAAATCACAAAATCGAAATTAAGGGTATTTTGCGTACCTTAATTTTTGATATTGATTTCCTTAAGGGGCTATCTTTTTATTTTTAAACAAACAATCAATAGCGTGGGTCAATGCTGAATTTTGCTCTTTATATTTTTTATTACAACTTAAGTATGCAATAAGTAGCCAATGCAGCCCTTAAATGGGCTATTTTTATTTACCCTTCCATTTTATTAATTTCCTTAAATATGTGTATTGTAATGGAGGTGTGGTGATCTACCACGGGAAGAAGTGGCGAGATGCTGTTGATTTGCATACTGTATAGGTCGATGAAATCAAACTGTAATAATAGGACAAAATGCACTGACAGTTAAAAACTTTGACACAAAGTGACCTGAAGGTTTATTGGTAGAGGACAACCACTTCAACGCATCCTGTAATGGTTCAACTCCTGCACTTGACAAAGTTCACCCTTGAATTCGATTTCGACGGTGAAATCTAGATCGCGATTGTTTCGCTCGTTCTGACGCATCGAGAATGTTCCCGTTATTTCTTCACCTTTTTTTACCTGATGAACAACACATTGGTTAATTATGATACAAACACAACAAATAACAGTAAAAATATTTATACTAAATAAATGCTTTATTTTTCATGTGGGATATTGACAGAGGTAATAAATAGAACATGGACTAACAAAATATATAAACAAAAATATTAAATACACAAAATTTGTGTGTTTAAATAATTGATATGTTTTTTTTTGTACCAGATGGTCACTAAGACGGCAGTAATTGGCACTATAATCTAGGGCAGACGAGGTGGACAACCTTTGCATATCTAGAATATTGTCTAGTTAATTTTTTCGTTCTCATATTTTTTTTAAAATATTTGTTTGACAATATTCTATCATCTTTCAATATAATCCATCTTAAAATTGTAACAAGGTCAATCCTGTACATATTTCCCCAAAACAATAATTGTTATAATTTATGTAGACAACACTGATTTCCAAACAATATTTTTTTGGAATTTTGTCTGTTCACCTATTTTTTCGTATGAACACGATAATCTCAAAAACCACTGAACCAATTTCAATGAAACTTTTTATAATTTATTAATTGTAACCCAGGGTCTAACCTAACATGTTTTGTTACCTAGGGCCTAGACAGGAAACAATTTTCTTAATAACTAAATTGATAGCACACTAACTATGCAAGAGTTTTTAATTTGATCAATTTATTTGTCCATTTGTCAAATTAATACTTATATGAATGCAAAAGACATTATTAAATAAAATTGGAATGATAAATTACCTAAAAGGATATTTTAAAAAATCAGACTGAATAGTGTATTTGTAATTTGATTCACTAAACCTAGTATTCATAAGCTAAAACTTTGACCATGCCATATGATATATTGAAATTGCCAAAAAAAGAAGAGTTCTAATGTTATTGACTATCTAATACAATAAAATAATAATTCTATACTTTGAACAATTTGAAGATAGAATAAATACAACATATTAAAGCAAAAGCCAACCGGCATTGGAGCAACGTAGTGGATTTAAGCTCCAAGCCCTCTCATCTTTAGGGGAGGCCTAAGCCCCTGCAGTGGGGTATAAAAAGGGCTAATGAAATGGACAGCAAAAAGTGTGACACTGACCGTCATGTAGTCATCGAAGTAGAAGACAGTTTGCTTCCAGTGCGTGTATGGAGCTTCTGGAGCGGTGCTGAAGCCAAGCCTCTTGTGAGACTTTGTGAATTCCACATTGAAGAATGTCACCAGGGCCTGGATGAAGTCGTTGCGACGTACCTGAACAAATTAGATAACTGTAATGGATAAATTAAATATATTTGAGTATGAGATTAATTTTTTGTGAACCAAATTGTCATGGCATATCATAATAGAACAGATTTCTCCAACGTGACTCGTAACAAAGACAACGGCCGCCGCGCAACCCTAAAGTTGGAAAATCATGCCGATTTATTTATTTATATAAAAAAAATGTTAATACTTAAATATGAACTTATCATCTGAATAAATCATCACGCAGGCAGTATATTTGTTTCTTTTTTCATAAAATTATTAAAATATTTGTTAAAAATAATATAATTTAATATGATGTGATCTGACAAGAATTGGTTTCTTTTATTTTAAATTTCTTACATAAATTAATAGCTAGAAAATAATGTGTAATACAAACCTGTAGATGGAATTTTGACTCAAAGTTCAAGTCTTCCTTTTTCACCGTATAAAGATCTATTTCTTTGAGTAGACAGGCATTCGTTACCACCTGAAAAAAAAATTAAAAGAGTTTGAAATACTATCATTAAAGTTTGGGTTTCAGGGCTGCGTTAATTTAACAGAGTACTGCCATTCACAGAGCGGAGTTGCTTCCTTCCTCGCCGCGCGCAGTACAGCAGTTTCGTTCAAACAATAATTGCCAGTTTGCTAGTATAAATGTTATTGTAGCAATTTTATTCTTTAGCAATAAATACCAAACCATTGTAATGGTTAACAAGTTAGTTCATTTAACAGCTCCTTTGAGCAATTTTAGTTAACTGTTAGTGATTTTTAGGGTTCTGTACATCCGAGATGAAAAAAACGAAAAAAAGTTGACATTTGGTACATATGCAGAGTTTGGTGACCAAATGCCATTTTCAACTATAATTTTGAAGGGCATGTTAGAATATTAAAAAAAAAAATTATCAAGTGCATCAAGTGATATATATCATATTTAAGCGCATATAAGAAATGCCAAGATATATTTTTTTATAATTTTAAATTGCATAGTTTTTTAAAAACTTTAAAGAAAATATATGAAAATTTCACGAAATCATCACCCTCTCCCCCTCCCTAACCTTAATACAAATTTAAAAAAGGAACCGTTATAGATCTCTTTGTTGTAGTATTGATATTAATAATTTCAACTTGATACTCTCACGTCCCTGAGAAAAACAGTAGTGACAAACAGGCAGACTGTTTTTCTCAGGAACGTGAGAGTATCAAGTTGAAATTATTAATATCAATACTTGGGCCTACGTTTTTTTGAAGCTGTGAAAAAATCAATGTTCTAACTGAATACACTCAAAAAATATGCGAATTAACCGCATATTTTGACACTCTCAAATATATCAAAATCCACGGGCTACCTCCTGTTGACCTAGAATGCAATTCGGCAAGAAGCTAGGTCTCACGCTGAAAGAAAAACTCCGATCTTTAATTTGTAGTTACATGCCATCAGGCGATGAGTAGCGATAAATGCCTTGTACAACTGTACGGAACCCGAGGGACAAGTCGGCGTCGCACTTAACCGGTTTCTGTTCTAAATATCTTCTCAAAGTATCATTAACGTTATTAATAATAAATAAATAAATAAAAATAAAAAAATATACGTTTCAGTGTTCATCCTTAGCTGATCGCCGAGCGCTTAGAAGTTGACCAAAAACTTTTCTATATTTCGTGCAATTTATACTTCTTGTAATATCATAGAGAGGAAAGATTTGATTTTTGTTTATTACGGATAAACTCAAAAACTAACTGATTTAAATACATCTGCCACCTATAGAAAACTACATTATCAGCGAGTAACGTGGGCTATATCTTATTATCAAACTAGATTTCTGCCTGCGGCTCCGCGTGGATTATATAACAGTACCGGAACCGCTAATTTTTCGTGTATATATAGTTTATGAGCTGAAGAGTGACAGAGGCTACTTTTTATCCCGGAAAAAGGGGTTCCAGTATTACTATGTAATCCACGGGAAAGTTGGTTAGTTAATAAAATAATGGCTTGCATTGTGCTTCTGTCTTCGACTGCTTCGGCAGGCTGTTATAAAATTGTGCCACAGTAAAATATTGGCATAATCACCTGTTTGGCATCGACGACGTCAACCAGCGGCTCCGAGATGGCCACTTTGCGTATGGAACTCATATCGAAACCATACACGTCATCCCACCAGTTGATCTTCTCATCTTTGTACTGACGATCTTCAATACCGCAGATGAATAGTGTACACCTAAACATATTCAAATCAGCTCAGACAAATTTAATGTAGACATGTAACCTTGATATAAAAGGACTGATTAAGTTGATCTCCAAAGTAATGCCAACACACATTGTAAGCAATCACATTAAATGTTTACTTTGTATAAGACTGTATTTTCATAAATCGAAGTGTCCTATTTCTTAGTTTAGCATTACTATTCAGAGCAATGATGTAATTTACAGTAACTGATTGATCGAGTGGTTAGACACCCTAACTGCGGAGCCAAGGATCATGGGTTCGATTCCCGCCAGGTACTAAAATTTGTGTGTATGAACATGTTTATTTGGTCTGTGTCTGGGTGTAAAAATATCTATATATGAATATATTATAAAGAATATGTAAGTATGTATATCTGTTGTCTGGTACGCATAACACAACCTCTGCTTAGTTTGGGACTAGATGGCGCTGTGTGGGATGTTCCAGGTATTATTATTATTATCATAAATAAATAAAAACTCATTTATTTTTTATTTATAATTCAATGACTAGTTCATAACCAAAACAAACAAGAAAATATTTTAAATATAATTTTTTTTAAAAGTTAACCTCTTATATTTTAAAAATCCATACCATACTTAGAGCAATGTTGTAATAAAATAAAATGGTCATTGTCTTATTCTCTATCCATTAGTTCAAGTTAGGGCCGGGAGCAACAAAATAAAAACGCACAAAAATTATGTGGTCTCTGTATCTGTCACTGCACCCAAAATGTACGCTTTGTGATGATGCGAGTCGCAAATTATCGTTTATCTAATTATAACTGAACAAACTGCATTTTTGTTTATGGAAATTGATAGGCATGTAATAGGCCATCATTTTATGTATTAGATTTTAGCAATTTACAGTTTAGTCTAGAACTGTACTGCAATAACAGCCAATTCTGTTAACATGATAGATCTAAGACAAAATTACATTTGACATTTACTCATGATAATAGATATTAGAAAAAAATTTTGATAATATCAAACTTCATAGAAATAATTGTCATCAAATTTTATGTTCTTCTATTCCTTTATTTGCATGCTATATAATCCATCCAGTTCACTAACTACTATTGTGACTAACCTATCAGGGAACAGCATGCCATCAGGTTTGAGCCACTTATCACGAGCATAAAGGACAGTATCCAGCATGCTCTCATAGAACAAGCAGTAGCCCATCCATTCCGAGATTATGATATCAACTTTCTCCACTGGAAGTTCCACTTCTTCAACCTAGAAACAAACACAAAACAATGAGACACAAAAATTATAGTATCAGTGTAAATTGTAATTGAATACTCTGTTTTAAATTGGATAGGTTAGAATAGCTCCTGTTGCAGGATTGCCATGCCCCAACGACGCGTCGCAGGATGTTATATTTGGTGTAGGACGCATCTGTAATTTTATGATTCTGTGGCATGCAATAAACTTATTATGATTATTATTAGTAATCCAGTCTAGTTCTAATCTACATAAATATCCACTATGATCACTAGAAATTTCACCAACAATTCAACTGTTCAAAACCTATTTTGGACTATTTTGACTGGTCTTTATTGCTTTGTTTCTACGCAAATCCTATTAGTGTTATTTAGCTTTATGGTTCCATTCCATTCCATCAGCCCTTTTCATCCCCCACTGCAGGGGCTTAGGCCTCCCAAGATGAGGGAGCTTGGAGCTTCAATCCACCACGCTTCTCCAATGCGGGTTGGCGGATTGTAACGACCGCCATCTATTGACAGCAACCGGGACCGACTGCTTAACGAGCTCTCCGAGGCACGGAGTCAGTGATAGTTAATGTAAAAACAGAAAAACTCATTGGCACACGCTCGGATTCGAACCACCGCCCCGTGGCCTTATAGATTTGAATCAGGTTTGCTGCGGCTAGGGCTATCACGACATACCTTTATGGTTAGTGTTTACTAATTACGTCCAAAATCAGGTCTCAATGTTTGTCTACCTTTCTCCTACTTCTCTTTTTACCACATTTTAGCCCGCCCCTCCCACACCCTTTCAAAAGGTTCAACCATCAAAATCTTACCTTTCCTTTAACTATCTCAATAATATCATCGAGCCTATTCGCTTCAATGATTTTCCGAGCATAATCTACAATGTTGGAGCATTCAACAGCTATGACTTTAGTTGCACCTGCTTTAGCAGCAAACATTGAGAGGATCCCTGTACCACAGCCAATATCTAATACAGTCTGAAAAATTACCAAAAATTATTACAATAATTTAATGTCATACTGTGGTGAGTTGAGTGGCTAAGCACCCAATCTTGTGTACAAAGGTCGCGGGTTCGATTTCCATTATAGATGTATTTACTGATGAGATTTTAATTTACAAAAACTTAAAACAAATCCATTTAATAAGCTCGGCTGACATCTTTACTTATGTGACCGTGGTGGTTAACAACCCCTCTCATCAACCGCACTGAACCAGCATGATGGGCTCATGATTCAAAAGTTGAAGAAGAAGGGCTGTACTACATAAATGGAGATTTGAAAGCCTGATATGATGAATCTTTATTTAATAACCTTTTTGGTGTTTCGTAGCAAATGGCAAAAAGGGAATCCTTAAAATTTCATCATGTCTGTCAATCCGCCCGTATTTCAGAGGCTATTGCCGTCTTTCAATTAATTCTAATGAAATTTCACAGGCAGATGTGTTATATGAACCACGATACAATACTTCTAAAGTCATTAACATGATGTCCCCCTCTAAATTTGCAACCGTAGAGGTTATTACATTTTTCCCTCAGATGAGAGAAATATGTAAAATTGCACGTGAATAAAAATTAACATTGTATGAGATTTTTCATTATTTTACACACCTTTCCTTTGAAAAGATGTTTGTTATGATACATTGCATTTCTATAAGTCAAAGTCCTGACTTCATCTTTCAACATCTCTTCATGAATACCAAAATGAGCATAAGAATCAAAGTAGTAATCACGCGAGGTCATTTCTTCAGCTGTAACATTCTTATCGGGACCTGAAAGAATTCAGATGAATTTATTAACTTCTTTTACATAATGTTTGTTACAGGCGAAACAGTAGCTCGTTAATCTTCAAAAAATGTAAAAAAGAATGTGACTTTATGTAATACTAGCGACCTCCCGCAGCTTCGCTTGCATAGACTACTAATTCCTGTTATAGGTACTATTAACGTTCGAGATGGTTTATTCGTACTTTTTGCTGGAACCAATTTTAGTTACACCCATTCAAACTTTCAATCTTCATTCCCCTTCCACCCTTTAAAAAAACCGATACAATTTTTCATCTCCCGTTTCCCACCCTCAAAATGTGGAAATCTAAAAACCCTGAAACACGTCATTATTTGAGTCCCTCCATTCCCATCCTTAAGTTTGAAATTTCTAAAAAGCCTTTCTTCATTTAATGCTCACGTTATAAAATAAACCTATGTTCCAAATTTAAGCTTCCTAGACATAGTAGTTTCGGCTGTACGTTGATAGATCAGTGAGGACAAACGACAGACAGACAGACAAACAAACACAAAAAGTAGGTAATGACACTCTTGACAACCTTCTTTCACGTCTGCAAAGTTTCATAAAAATCTGTTCAGCCGTATTGGAAATTAGCTCGAATAGATAAAATGGAATTGAATAGACACAGACGTACAAACAAATAGACGGACAAAAAGTAGCTAATGTCAAATCTCTTGACAACCTTCTTTCCCGTCTGCAAAGGTTCCTTAAAATCTGTTTAGCCGTTTTGGAGATTAGCTCAAACAGACAGATACACGTACAGACAGACAGACGGACGGACAAAAAGTAACATTTGTTAGTTTTGACGACCTTCTTTTCATACTCGTGATGTTTCATTAAAATCGGTTTAGACAGATGGATGTACAGACAGACATACAAAAAGTTCTGTACGTCACTTTTGAGTACATCCTTTCCATATGTGTAAAGTTTTATCAAAATCGGTTAAGCCGTTTTGGCCGAAGCCGATTTGCTCGAATAGACAGACAGTTCGTTCTCATATATGCCGACCGCTTAGCCTAGTGGGCAGCGACCCTGCCTGCGAAGCTGGAGGTCCCGGGTTCGAATCCCAGGTCGGGTCAGTATTTATATGATGAATATTAATACTGGCACCGGGTCTTGGTTGTTATATGTATGTGTTGTCTTCGCTTGGTACCCAAAATACAAGCTAATGCTTAGTTTGGGACCTAGGCGTTGTTGTGGTTGTGTGTGTTATTATTATTATTATATATAGCCTATAACCTTCCGCTAGATTCAGGCTATCAAAGGCAAAAAGATTTTTTTAAATCTGACTGGTAGTTTCAGAGATTAGCGCATTCAAACAAACAAACAAACTCTTCAGCTTTATAATAAGTATTTCTATTATATACATTAATAGATTATAAGATAATAAGAAAATAAGATATTACTGAAAACCGTATCAAAGTCTATTGCGTGGTTCGGAAGTAAAAAGTTAACGAACAGAGGCAGACAGCAAATTTATTTTCTCCTGGTATAGTTTTCATATTTTGATAAAACCTGCTATGATATTAATTTAAATTGTATGATGTACAGGGCAATTATAATATACATGAAATACTTAAGACAACCAACGTATTTAATTTGATAAGGATTAATATCACGTTTAAAAAACATCTTCGCAAATAGTACATTATGTTAGAACAAATTTGATTGTCATAAAAAAGGTTATAGTAAGTTAACCTTAAAAGATACACATATACTGTTGTGGACTTTTGGTTAGAACTTTTAAAGGGGAACGATTCCATAATACATGATTTTTGTTTACGCAGCGCGCGCGACGGAAGCTCTCAAAAGGAATAATTTTTCCCGTTTTTGCAACATTTTTCATTGATGCTCCACTCCTATTGGTCGTAACATGATGTAGTATAGCCTATAGCCTTCCTCGATAAATGGACTATCCAACACAAAAATAATTTTTCAATTTGAACCAGTGGTTCCTGAGATTTGCGCATTTAAACAAACAAACAAACAAACTCTTTAGCTTTATAATATTAGTTTGTTATAAAATTAGCTTACAAAAACAATAATTGTAAAACTTATTTGATTTGCAGCCTTAGCACCTAAAAATGTGGTTTAGGGTGTAGATTTTCAATGTTTTCAATAATATGCTTATATTATGAAAAGTGACTTCATTTTTTTTCAATTTTTTTTTTTAGGACAGACGTAACTGTCTTTTCTGGCTTGACGTAGCTGGCTTGACATTGAGTTTTCATTAAAGCGTACACCCTATAGACTTATTTAATAAATTTGTTTGAAGCTTCATCTACTATTTTACCACTTGCCTATACTATTTATTGCATATTTCTATACGAGTTTATTCTATTTTCATATGATTCTAAACATTCTTTACACAATACTTCTTAAGAATCAATATGTCCAGTATAATCATATTGCTCACTGATAATGTTCGCTTAAAGTTTAACTGAAAATTAGCTGAAATCGGCAGTCTTGAAGCGAATAATAACTTTATTACAGAAATTTCTGAATTTTTTATTCCCAAGATATTAAACAAGATACCCTTGAGGTACCCGAAGGACTTTGCACAGTGATTATTACAATAAATATAAAATTTTTAAATAACTTTTTGCTCATTTAAGCATTATATTATTTTTTTACAGCCTCATAACAAGAAGAAGAAATATTGCATTTCGTGATGTGCTAGCATGCAGGAAATTATATGTGTATTATAAATACTGTGTTAATGCTTGCTATTTTTCTCACTTCTCAAAAAGGAAATTATACACAGAAAAAAAATGAACATGACTTGTTTCTAATAGTGATAGGAAGTGATATTTTCCAAAAGTACCAACTTAAATGTATTAATAATAATTTTTGGGACAAGGGTACAAAACCAATGTTTAGAATTTATAGAAATCCAAAAAAACCTGTATCTATAAAATTAAATATATACCTGGTCCAAATATATTTATTTATTTTGGAAACCCGTACTATACATACTAAACAGATAATAAAAGCGTGGATGTTTTGGAAATCCACCTCCAGGAAGCTTCTACTGTAACCCTTTGTATACCTACCTCACCAACACTTTGTATACTGACTAAATTCTAAGTTTAAATTTAAAAAAGTGTCACAAACAGTAAAGAGCATATCTACTCGGAGACTTGTATAGATGTAAATTCTTGATGAGCGTGGTTAAGGTCGTGGACAGTGGATGGCTCCTTGAAATATTTACTATGTATTTGCTTTAAAATAAAATATTAATAGTACCGTAAGCTTTGGAAACAGAATCATGTCGGATTAACTATACAAAACTACCATGAAGAACAATTACTAAGCACGTTTTATGAACGCATGTTAATAAGAGCGTTTACCGTGCTTCGGGGTTACTTATAGTAATACTGACCATTTTCTACAACGGGGGTCGAAGCAGCTGAAGTCCCTTCTTGAGCTACTTCCATGTTTTCCATTATTGTCACTTAAAATAGAAAATCGGCACAATTCGGAAATATAACCTAAATTATACCGTCTCACAATTAAGCTTAACTATATTATCAAGAAAACTGTACACTGGTGTTATTCAACAATAGAAAAAGCTTAGAAGAAAAGTCCTGTAACTAGGAAAATTCTATTTACTTCAGTAATTTTTATCGTAAATCGAAAGTTAGTCAAAAGCTTTTCAATGGCCTTCCATGGTGTTCCATTCACAGTTCCATTCCATGGCTTTTCAGTTCAGAGCAAAGGCAAACCCACAGACCACAGCCAAAGGAAGCCCAAAGCAGACCAAAGGAAAAAAACAATGGAACCACAAAGTAAGACCACAGACAAATTATATACCGCACATAAAGGTATATATACCATGGAACTATTATGTACTACGTAGTACATATTAGTTCCATGATATATACTAGCGTAAGAGAGGAACACAGTGTGCGAATGATATCCAGCTCTTCGCGGAAATCCTACATGCGAGAAAGAAATGCAACAAAATGTCTCATAAAACATCTTTGAACACATTTAGTCTCCATTAGCGACTTGTCAAAATAAGGTCCAGCTTTGTTTTCTATTTTGTGCTTTAATCATTCTGAACTACATAAATTAAATCTTGTGAATTACAATGATGTCGTGTTCTGTTTTAAATTGCACTGTAACATATGATAATAATCCAAATAAAGAGAGATTTCACATGTAAGTACTGCCAATAACATAGGTACTGTTATCATAATGCTTATTTTATAAAAAGCAATCCTAAATTTACTTGGTTATACATCAATAGTATACGGTAAATACTCTATTTTGTAAATAATTTGTTATTTTAAACAATTATGTGTAAGATACAAAAATATTGTGTAAAATTACAATCAAACAATTTAGCATAGGGATTGCACAAAATCTATCGATATGTCGATATTTACAAATATAAATATTTTGTATATTTAATATTGCCTAATTGCACCAGTTCCACTGGAAGTATGTCGTTAACTGTTTTTAAACATATTGGGAGGTTTATTTAGCATGGCAGCACATTGTAAGAGTAAGTATGACATCTATACATATATACTACACATAGGATATATATAAATACAAGAATTACTTATATAAAAATATAAGATATATACACAAATAATTTTTATCGTTATTTATTTATGATTTAAAGTCTGATGTTCTATCTGCTCTCTGATTAAGAATGTCATAAATAATTTTACTTTGAATGACGAAGTTACTGTATACAATAATTTAACCTCATTTTCCTCCAAGAAAATGCGGTGTTAAAAAATGCTTCCTGATAAAGATGACTATTTCATAATATCCAGGTTTCCTGTTAACTCGGTTAGCAAAGAACAATGGATAAGAATGTTAAATAGAACAGGTGGGACGCCTCGAAAACATTCTTTGGTTTGCAGTAGACATTTTAAGGAAAACTGTTTTGTCTAACTAAATCACCGACGACTTTTGAAGAAAGGATCTATACCTACTAAATTTGTGCCGTTAGGGGTTTCCTTCTTTTTCATATGTGCTTACTTAGTATATTAAGTAGTATACTAACGCCGTAGTATATACTTAATATTTAAAGTCAGAGCATTTATTCCAACTGTAATTTCTCTACAGGTCAATCTGAAGCCCAAGTGATCGGTGTCAGCGTACGTTTACCGGAATATATCACCAGAACCTTCAACTTTGGAGCCTAAACCTTTATTTCAGCACTAATATAAAACGGATTTGAAGAAAAAAGTCTATCACAGTAAAAATATCAATTTTAGGCAAATTATCACTTTGTCTTTTACAAAAACTTGTTCCTTTATAATCAAATAAAACTTAACTACCTATTACATAAAGAAACAAAAGATATTATAGACTTGGATGAAATATAGGAATTTCATCCAAGGCATAATTTGTGCTGCAGTGAGATGACACGACCCTCGATCGAGTAGGCAATGTGACGTCACGGGCAGTAAGAGACCATCAGTCAAACCGCACGAAAATACATAAATTTCAATTATTTATTTCTCAGTCGTTTATTGCCGAATTTAAAAAAAAAAACTTTCACTGTTTTATTAGTTTTGGTTTATCTTTCAAATCTATCGAGTTAAATATAATATTCATCATGAAACTTCTCCATTGGAAATGTTTTTGTTTTGTACAGTCTAATTTTTTTGTTTACAAAGAGTGCTAAAAAGTTTGTTGTGATGCGTTGCAACATGACGTATCTTCATTAAAAATAAAAATGGTTTATTTATATTGTTTTATTTATTACTTATCTTGTATTCAACTAAATAAAAAAATTTCATAATGATGTTAACGCTTTCTTTACTTCTTTCTGCAAATTTTTAATTATCAACTGTTAACAAAAGAAAATGTTTATTGGTGTAAAGGAAATCGCATTTGAATTGATTGACTGATGATTTGTCATTTTAAAAACTAAAAGTGAGGAAAAGTAAATCAAAACAAAAATTTAGTAGTATAGCAGATTCAAAATAATAAATAGGATCGCCGATTTCGACATAAGATAACGCGGTAATTTCAACGACACATTATCATGAAAGTACTACGTGCTATCGATAATATAAAAAACACCCATGCACATCACTAAAACTGGCTCAACCACATGTGAATTTTGCACACATACTCATTTCTGTTTCGGTCATGCGATGTTTAGATGTCAGTTGGTCTCCTACGCTAGTGTAGTATGTCTATGATACCGCAGAGAAACTGGCTGGGAAACAAGATTAATGCAAGCTAGAATGCAAGATTATATTATTAGAACCACTTTTTCTCACAAATGCCCTAGCATTTCTACGACTTATACAAGGGTCGCACTGATCCTATTTGAAAAATATGCATTGGAAATTTTATTTTTTTATTCCAATCGGTGTACATTACTATTTTTTTAAATAATTCTAAGATAATTGTTTTAAAATACGTAATTTATAAATTATATATACCAACAAATCATGCGTTTTCATGATATCCGTTGGGTGCGAACGCGTTATTTTATTTCGAAAGTCAAACAATATAAAAACACGTATAAAAAATCTCTATCAAATTAGCATTTCCTCATACCTACTCTGTACTAATAATTAAGGAAAATGAAACAAAAAAATTTTAAATAAGCGCACGTTATATGGGGAGGTACATGTTTGAGGACAGAAACTCGTCTTTACCCTCTTTTAAAAGAAAATAGTCTATGTATAGATGTCTCACTCACTCTAACGAGTCCCCCCGCCCGCGAAAGATGCGCAAGTCTTCCATTGTGCTCGGAGTAATGCCCGTCAATTGCCGTCAATGGAGGTGTGTTGTTTTATCGATGCAGCAAGTGTTATACAAACTTAGTTAAAAAGTGTTGTCTTTTTTGCCCTTTTCTTGTCCTTATCAGTTTTAATCTGTCTTTACCATTCATATTATACTATTTAATCTTCTATATTTCGAATCCTTAGGTTCATATAAAAAACATTTTCTTTGATAGCCTTGGGGATTTCCTACCACCTAGTATTTAACTTAAGAATGTTTTATAGGTATATTCATGTCTTTAGCCGTTTCTGAAGTGCCTTCACCAATTAATCGTTGCTAAATATTTTTTGAATACATAAACATAATAAGTGCACCATGGTTTAATAGTTTTGCAAAATATATCTACTATCCATAATGTATACAAATAGCCTGTTATCTGAAAATTTTTACGAAATTGCTAAGTATCTGTATTGCAGAGGAATACCCAGTACCGTAACAACACGTGACGGAAAACAAGCGAGAGATATTAAAAAATATTTTTTTATAAATTTTTTTCAAATGGTGATTGACAAGCCGGCCATTTTCATGACGTCATGGACGCCATACGCATAGAGATAATATAACTAGAGTAGGCAAGCTCCATATAGCCTTGTGTGTAAGGATGAAACATCGGTTGTACATGGGAGAAAAAAGACGGAAAATACCTGTACACTGTACCTTATATAAAGCAAGGTACTCTTATTTTCTTTTTCTTTCTATAGTGATCCGCATTACGGACTGGCTTGCCTGCTCTATTTTATCTCTATGGCCACATGACTCCTTCCTTATTCAATTCTCAGAAATAACCAGTCCAGAATGCGCGATACATTCCCAATAACGAGGCAATAACAGCTACAAATGATACTTTTACCATAAAGACTTTTACAGTAGGTACTTGTGGTATTAGACCTCTTTGTATAATGCACAGGGTGCCACATAAATGGACGACTATAAAAATACATGCCATATGTCTATATTTTACACATTTTATATGGCTTAAATTTGTTTATTAGTAGATAACTATTAACTACCTACCTGTAGATACCTAAGTAAACTTTCTCGTTTTTTTTTCATATTTTTCATCGCCTTTAATGGAAAGAACGTTTAGTACAATTTAGTTCGATATTTATAAAAGTATTTCGTATAGGTAGGTATATAATATAACGTGCGACGTGCTCAGTGGACGCATAGTTGACGAGTTCAAAAGCTGCAATGCCGAGCACAACTAATCATCGTCTAATCGTGTCAATGAAACTAAAAGAAAACGAACGAACTCTACGTTACAAAGAAGAAACTTTACAAAGACTTGTTTGTGGATTTTTGTAGATGTTTGTAACTATTTATTGAAATTTATTGTCTGAATTTTGATAAAATTTTCTTGATTAAACTATTGTTGTTTTCGTGACGACTACCTTGGAGAGCAGGTCAACAAAATTAATTTTTGTTAAAATAACGAAGGTTGACTGCTAATAAAATCTTACAAAGTTTAACAAAACCCCTTGTAACAAAGAAGTACTATTGAGCGATTTTTCTCAGTCTACTGTAAATTCGTGCATGCATCCATGGTGCATCCTTCAGGTGCATCCATGCATGCGACGATCAGCTGGCCAAATCTTTTTCATGATTGAAAAAATACGCTCTACAGGCGCAGAAGTTCCTGGGAGATACAAATCGTATTTTTTTACTTACTTTTGAAAGATTAGAAACGTATAGAGAACACGGCGAGCTTCGTGTCGTGGCGCACAGTTATTACCTGCTTTTATATGCTAAAAACTGGGATATGACAAACCCGGCC
The DNA here is from genome assembly GCA_949709985.1 of Luffia ferchaultella. NCBI lineage: Eukaryota > Metazoa > Arthropoda > Insecta > Lepidoptera > Psychidae > Luffia > Luffia ferchaultella. The sequence goes on along the minus strand of OX453256.1, from coordinate 1,892,396 downwards.
GGGACAAAGGGACCAAAGTCTCAATCCGGGACAGTCTCGGTCAGACGTAATGGAAGGCTTACGAAGAAGGTATGGTGCTGACAGAGCCACGACCTCGCTTGAATTCTGTACCTACCTAGGTATCTATTGTTGTTTGATTAGGTACCTACCTACTTCAAAATCATTTACAGAAACAAACTCAGCAAGAAATTCATCTTGAGAAAACCCTCAGCAAAAGTTATGATAGCTAGGTAGGTAAGTATATGACAACGAAATTTTCATGTCTATGTTTTATCGAGTTCATCATCATCGTCATCAGCCCATTTTTACCCCACTGCAGGGGCTTAGGCCTCCCCCAGGGTGAGGAGAGGGGCTTAGAGCTTAAGTCCACCACGCTACTCCACTGCGGGTTGGGAACTGTAACGACCGCCATCTATTGACAGCGTCCGGGACCGACTGCTTAACGTGCCCTCCGAAGCACGGTGTCAGTGATATTGTGTACCTACTTAAATCAGAAAAACTCATTGGTACACGCCCGGATTCGAACCATGGCCCTATGGGGCCTTATAAATTTGAGACAGGTTCGTTGCGCTCTGAGCTGGGCTTTATCGACTTATTCTCACATTAAAAAACTTCATGGTAAGAATGTTACGTCGGCCATGCATCTTTCGTTACATGTTAAAATAAAAACCTACTCTGATCTTTATCTCCTATGACAAGGCATAAGAAGTAGATATAACTTCAAAATGTTTTCATCCCTTAGTTCAATATGTGTATGGAAAACCGCCCCTTCTCATCGCAAGGATAAAACAAAAAAAAAAGGAAAACCGCCCCTGTGCAATTTAGTTTTCATATAATTTCTCTCCAGAATATTTTGCAATTTGGCTATCATACTATTACTTTACCCTTAAAATGTACCTAGGTACTAAGTTCAGTTCTAGCAAATCTCCAGTCAATTTTACTATAGACACATAAGTGTATGTATGAGCTTGATACACACAACACTCGTGTGTAACGCGTCACTCACACGAAGTTATTGCCCCATCGCATCACTGCACAACACACACGCGAAAATCCATAAAAGTTGGCATACCTAAATCTCATTTTCATTTAATTTAACATATTATTGGATATTATCAGGGACATGTATAAAATATATTAATACAATATTATTTTATGAATTCTTGTCATTGATTGTATTGAATGTATTAATATATTTTATGCTCTATATAGGTAGGTACTCTATTTTATATTCTCCATTACTGAGGCGCCAGTAATAGAATACAAAATATCGAAAATTATTGATTTCTTCAAAACTTAATACCTATAGTACCTACAGCTCTCCATGATTAACAAGTATCGAAATATGAATACAACAAATTCAACTTGTGACCAGGCTTGCCTAGAGACAGTGATCACTGATGCGTGAAAAAAAAAAAATTCTATGGTAGGTATTTTGGTACCTACTGGACTTTAAGTTCATGCGGCCTCCGATTGCAATACAATCACTTTGTTGTATTATTAAACTCAATAAATCTTCATGGGCAACAGCCTTGATAGGATAATTGTAATTAAATTCTATAACACTTCAGTACTTGCGCGCTTATGTAAATGTTGTTAGTGCATCATATCAATACATATTGATAATGGTTTATTTAAGAGATTTCCGTTCTAGCTACTGGCCATTGAATGAAATGAAAAATGAAAAATATGAATGAAAAAAAATCGTACATACAAACTAGAGGTTGAAGTGAACCTCTGTGCCAAGTTTAAAAATTTTCCGTTGAAAAATAACCGTAGAGATAATATAACTAGAGTAGACTAATGCACGGTGTTTATGCATCATGTGCAATTTGGACTCATGTGACAATGATCTGTGCATGTGACAGTCACAGCGGTCACAGCACAGTTATAGTTATTCTCTGTCTCTTTCTATAGAAGACCACATTTTTTGGTTAAGCCACTTTCACAGTGGAAATTCACACTTGCAAAATGAACGTAATGAAGAATTGCAAGTCTTAATATGGTCATAATACAGAAATAATAACAATATCTGGAAGATCTCACATACGATCATCTAGTCCTAAATTACACGCTAAAAAGAAATTTCGTCAACCAAGCATATTTTTTGAATCAAGACATATTGAGATAAACCAAGAAAATAATTTGTTGGTTTAATACAATATGTCTTGAAACAAAGAAATATTCTTTATAGAAGAAATCGTTTTTTACCGTGTATAGGCAGAGGCTTGTGTGTGCTATAAGTAGATAGGTAGACAACCGATAATAATACCTACTTAAATATATTTTTATAATAAATACATAGGTACAAAGATATTTTACACCCAGCCACGGAACAAATAGACATGTTCATGCACACAAATATTTGTCCCGAGCGGGAATCGAACCTGAGCTGCGACCTTCGAGCCTGCAGTCTGCGCTTCTGATCACTCGACACGCGACCAACAGGTCATTCAACTATGGAAGTATTAAACCGAATCGCAACAATGTTTACGATAACGGCAAGCGTAAAACCCAAAGGTTGTACCCAGATCAAACTCCAAAACCTGGATCTAAAAAATTAAGGTTACTCACAGAAAGGTAATTTTTAATTACTGTTTAGTGGTTTAATTTCAGTGCTACATGAGTTACGCTTTGAAACCCTTCGTCAATTTTCGTACTCCCCGAACTTAACCCTTACCGACTGCCACTTTTTCTCCAGTACCATCGATGTTCAGTACAGACCTATGGTACAGACAAATTCTCTTCATGGAAAAAAATTACTTACGGATAGTTCCCTCTATACAAGCAGTGGGAATCGCCACTATAAACTTCGTTATGAGCACTTACTGCTTCCCAAAGTTCTATCGCAAAAACATACGACAGGTTCTAAGACGGAACCCTAAAAATTCTAAAATTTCATACACCATAAGATTAATTAATAAACAGTTGATCATAACTGTGCCTACCTATCGAAAAATTATAGTTTTAGATATTTTTCATTGCGAATATGATATGATGCGTTACCAGACGCGCGTACCGAAGTATTAATGTCTAACGATAAATTGTTGCTCTTATATATTGAACACACAATAATAGAAAAATCTTATCAGTCAGCCATTTACTGCCGGTTCACTGATGTTCATTAGTATACGTTGTCTTACTGAGGCACTCACGCGTCCGGCCAGTCACGCTCGAGTGAAAAGTGCGATTCGTAATCCTTTGTTCAAGGAATATCAAAACTTGTGTTACTATTGTTATGTTCATAGTAGAATTTAAATAATTTCAGTGTTTTGTAACTATCCGGAAGTCTAAGGTAAAGTTTTTTTTTTTTTTTAATAAATAGGTACATAGGTACCTAGTACCTAAATATGAATTTAAAGCGAAAATAATAATACATGTAATTACACATACTCACAACATATAATTTTATTAAATTAATACGACAGCTCTATGAAATATTTAAAACTAAAAAAATATTATTTTTTTTTTTAAGTAATTAATGTGGGTACGTCAACATCGTTAAGTAGGTTTATTTAAATATTACATATATATATATACACATATATTGCTTATGTGGCTAATAATAATATTTCATATTATTTAGGTAACGTTTTAAAATGTCCGTTTCATATTTCAAACGTTATCAAAACCACACGATAGATTAGATTTAAAAGATTTTATGGAAAATAGTGCGAAAACATTTCATCGGTGCGGTGCGCAGATATCTAATTAAATATTTGGACACTAGAACTACGTATCAGCGAAAATCAGCTTCAATTATTTTCATAGACAGATATATCATAAAAACTTTATTGGTACCTATTAATTTTTTGTCAAAATTTATTTTTACAATATTCAGAAAAAATAAAAGTGAAGTTTTAGCTGCTACAGTAAAGTCCTTAAAGAAAATTATTTGATTTTAATATTTTATTCAAATAAGTAGATGGCTTAAGTTTCTCGGGTATATTCTATTATTTTAGCAGAAAAGTACAAAGCGAATACGGTGAACGACCGCCCTCGACTTAATGAACAAGTTTACGTGACACTAAATTAAAGTAGGTTTCTAAATTTTCATTGAATAATTTTAATAATTTTGAGTCTCGCGTAAATGCCGGCAAAAATAAACATCACATTGCGTATGATAATGTATTTATTATATATTATAATCTTAACCTATGTCTAATAGTTGCAATAATGTCAAAAAGATCAACAAGGATTAAGTTACATAAATTTTATATAGGTATATTTACACCTTCTAAGGCACAACATATGAAGAAAAGTGAGAAGGAATTATAAATTGGTATACGAAAAAATATTTATACGTATAAACACTGACTGACCGATTCATCAACTTATGGTCGAATTATTACAATGTTAATGTTAGGAATAAACATAAACTCGCAGTACCCACTACTAGGCTCCATAAAATAAGTAATTTGTTCAATGGTAATTGTGTAAGATTTTATAATAAACTTCTAAGCAATATCATAGATTTGCTAATAAATAAATTTAAGAATTTTGTAGAACGACAACTTATGTATGTCTATCATATCAAAATTTAAAAAAAAATGATTGTAAAAAATGCTTGGTATTAAATAAGCTCTAATCCACTTAGTTTTTAAGATAATGGTTTATAGCGCCGTGTCGCTAAAAAAATAAGCCACTAGAGTGGTATGGTTCCAATCAAACTTTATGGCGGATGTGAACGTAGGCACAAGTCGCGTCGCAGTGACCAGTTTTAGGTGTAACGGGACGCAGTGGAGCGAAGGGTACATGAATGTACCTGCGCAAGCACGCATATAGCGTTGTATTCCGGTCCGCCATAAAGTTTGAGGCGAACAATAGCGTACGAACCTACTTTTAAACTTACGTTTATGACCTGACGTTCAAAAGTGACAGCAGTGTGTCCTACTTGAAAACTATCGATTTGAAAACAAATGATTTTTTTTTATTAAGACGCCCCGACCCAAATGTTGAAAGTTCAATCCCTGCCCAGGTTAAATATTTGTATTCTTTAACATATCTATACACAAATAAAATTGAAAGTTTCGTTCAAATATGTCTCAAAGTCAGTTCTTAAATCTAAAAATATATATTGTCTATCAAAGTAGTTTTCCATTCCATTCCACCAGCTCATTATGTCCCACTGCAAGGGCTTCCGTTTCCCCCCAAGGTGATGGGGCTTGGAGCGCAAGGAGACCACGCTGCTCCAGTGCGGCTTGGTGGATTTTAACGACTGCCATAGTTTGAAGGCACCCGGGATCGACAGCTTAACGTGCTCTCAAAGGCGCGGAGCCAGTGATACATAGTACCTATGTACATAAGTCAGAAAAGTAGGTTATTTCCCACAAATTATTCCTTACAACGAAGAAACGTTTTCCCTTATATAGGAAAGAGAAATGTCTTAAATGAAGTAAACTCATTTGGTTAAAGTAATAATTTTTATTTGTGTATGTTCCGTGTCTAGGTGTAAAATATCTATATATTATGATATTATGTATGTGTTATTTCAAGACATATATATTTATTTAAATAAATATAAGGATATTGATGTATCCTGGACTACATGACTTTGTGTGAGATGTCCCAGATATTGTTATTACTGATACTGCATAAGGGCAATAACAGCAGAGATAAGAAAGCCTTTAAAAGTTAATCAAAGTCCGATGTCATTAGGAAATATTTTTTTCTAAATACTTATATATTCTAACAACTCCGAAAAAGAAAAGTACTTATCATTGTTGCTTCGTATGTGATTTTCTCGAATGTAATGGTCATTTACATTTTTCCTAGGTATTCATTTATTCATTTTGTTGCCCGGTGAGGAAAACAACATTACCTTTTGCTTTTAAAATGTTACACATGTCCTTGCGTTTTTATCATATGTTACAAAACAACTCGAGAACCGGTTGCTATGACCTATTCTCTGGTTATGGATCGAACTGCAACTATTTTGTAACACTTTCGAACTTAGTGTAAGCACAAGTATCCAAAACATGTTGGAATATAGGTATTGCAATTGTCACTCTTCCTATACAGATATGTTTTAAGTGTAAAATATCTAGTAGACCCAACAAAGATAAAACGTTCCAAAATATGCACCACGTCATTGTTTATTTTAAACTAAAAAAATAATAGCTACCTATATCTAATAACAGTGTCAAAAATGTCGTGTTAACCGTGTGGTAGCGAGCCCGCTACTTGTTTAGAAAGTCGTGGTTCGAATCCCAGTGGTGGATTAAGCCCCGCAAGCACCCTTATTCCGAAGGAATACCTAAGCCTCTGAAATGTGGCATAATAGGCTGATATGGTATGAAAATTTTAAATTAAGTGTCATTATATTATAAGTCGAATTATTCGAATTAGGTTTTCAAAATTCTATCCATAAGGAGGCGAAATGGGTTTTATTAATCAACCCAAAACGATACTAACTAAATATTATAAGTCGATTCGAGTTTGTTAGGTCACGTGTATCTATATTAATAAAATTGGAGTGTCTGTCTGTCTGTCTGTCTGTCTGTCTGTCTGTCTGTCTGTTCCGGCTAATCTCCGAAACGGCTGAACCGATTTCAATGAAACTTTGCAGACGTGCAGAGGGTATTATCTGGAGTGACATAGGCTGCTTTTTGTTTGTCTGTCTGTCCGTCCGTCTGTCTGTACGAGCTCATATCCGAAACGGCTAAACCGATTTCAGTGAAACTTGGCAGACATGCAGAGGGCATTATCGGGGGTGACATAAGCTGTTTTTTGTATGTCTGTCTGTCAATCTGTCTATCTGTTCCGGCTAATCTCCAAAACGGCTAACCTTATTTCAATGAAACTTGCAGACGTACAGAGGGCATTACCGGGGATGACATAGGTTATTGTGATGGTATTCAAACTTGATGTTTTGGCGAGATCTATGTGACCACATGATCAAATTTTTAAATGCTTATATTTTCGAAACCATCAATCGCAGACCTATCATGTTGGTACTCAAACTTGATGTTTTGACAAAATCTATGTGATGACGTGCCCACATTTTTAAATGCTTATATTTTCGAAACCATCAATCGCAGACCTATCGTGTTGGTACTCAAACTTGATGTTTTGACAAAATTTATGTGATCACGTGACCACATTTTTAAATGCTTATATTTTCGAAACCATCAATCGCAGACCTATCGTGTTTGTACTCAAACTTGATGTTTTGACGAGATCTATGTGACCACATGACCATATTTTTAAATGCTTATATTTTCGAAACCATCAATCGCAGACCTATCGTGTTGGTACTCAAACTTGATGTTTTGACAACATCTATGTGACCACGTGACCACATTTTTAAAAGCCTATATTTTCGAAACCATCAATCGCAGACCTATCGTGTTGGTACTCAAACTTGATGTTTTGACGAGATCTATGTGATTACATGACCAAATTTTTTTATCTGTCTGTCTGTCCGTCTATTCGAGCTAATCTCCGAAACGGCTTAACCGATTTCAATGAAACTTCAAGGATGTGATTAAAAGAGTGTCTGGAGTGACATACAATACTTTTTGATTGTCTGTCTGGCCGTCTCTCTGTCTTTTGAGCTAAACTCTAAAACATTTAAACCACTTTTCATGAAACTTCCCAGACGTGAAAAGACGGGTGTGAGGAGTGACATACGCTACTTTTGTTAGTATGTTTGTTTGTTCGTTCGTTCGTTTGTCTGTCTGTATGTCTGTCTATATAGTTCAAGCTGAAATTTTGAAGATTTTAAAGCAACTACGCAGACATTAAAAATAGGTTGTCAAGAGTTATATAGGTAACTTTTTGTCCGTGTGGCTGTCAGTGAGTCTTTTTGTTCCGGCTTATCTCCAAAACGACTAAACCACTTCTATGAATCTTCGCAGACATAAAAAGGAGGTTACCAGGAGTGACACAAGTTGGTTTTTGTCTGTGTGTTTGTCTGTCTGTTTGTTAGGCTTAATTGTCGAAACAGCTGATCCGATTTTACTGAAATTTTGCAAATATAAAGAAGGTGTTGTCAAGAGTGAAAAGCAATTTTTTTATATACACCTACATATAGAAAATCATAGTGTCTGTTAGTCTATCTGTCTGTTCCAGTTAATCTCCAAAACGTCTGACTGATTTTAGAACCGATTTGTGGGATAGCTATTCTTCATGCTAAAATGGCTAAATAGATTTTTATGAAATTAGATATAGAGATTTATTAGGCAGTTGAGTTTCAGAATGTTCTAGAAAGTGTTACAATTTTCTGGAGTGTTGCGTTCCTTTAACTGTCTCAGTTAAAATTTGTCCATACTGTTACGGTTACGGTTACGGTTTTTACGTGCGGCGTGGGCTACGCGTGCGCATGCTGGCGCATCCTGCGTCTGAACTTGAACAACTATGGATAGAGTTAAAGTTACCAGGAACGCGGTTGGCTCTCGCCGCGGTGTACCGCCCACCTTCGGGGTTATCACCGGAGCAAGCACTCGACGCTCTAGGCGCGTCCATAGACTGTGCCGCTCATTGTGACTACCTATGTATATTATCAGACTTTAATGTAGACTTACTGCAGTCGCAAAGGCCGGCGGCTATTGACGTGCGTGCGTTTCTCAGTCAAAGAAATCTAGAACAGGTCGTAACTACACCAACTAGAGTAACGGAATCATGTTCAACGCTTATTGACCTTATCATAACCGACTGTCCCGATCGCTGTAGCAATGTAACCGTACATCATAATCCAGATCTTAGTGACCATGGTCTGGTTATTGCTAATTTTAATTTTAAAAAACCAAATCCGACACCAAAATACATAACTTCAAGGTTGTTACATAAAATAGATAAAAACGCCTTTGAGGCCGATCTCAAAGCAGCATCATGGTCGAATATAACTAAGTGCGACGACATAAATAAAATGGTAAATGCTTTTAATGCTATAATAACAGAAATTTTCAATAGGCATGCCCCTCTGCGTCGCATTCGAGTTATTAAGCCACCTCATCCGTGGATTACAGAGACAATTAAAAAAATGATATCGCTCCGTAACTCAGCTTTGAAAAGAGCGCGCAAATCAAAACTAGAAAAACATCTCCACTACTATCGAGAGCTACGAAATAATATAACGGCCGCTATAAAAAGAGAAAAATCGGCCTACTATTCGTTTTATATAAATAATAATAAAAATAATCCGCGTCAAATGTGGGCACATATAAAACAAAGTTGTCTTTCAGTTGATTTATGTGATAGTGTCATACCAAACAATTTAAATGAGCCAAATAAAATTAATGACTTTTTCCTGGACCTACCTGGAGATTCCTCGACAGACGCGCACACTTTAAAGTATTTTCTTACTCACAAGGGGACCGATAAAGAATTTAACCTCAAAACCTGCTCGGAAGCCGACATACTTAAATTCATTACTAGTATTAAAACCAATGCTTCTGGCCATGATGCTATATCAGTAACAATGATACGTATGACCCTCACAGTCACCTTACCAATTATAACGTATATTGTTAACGAATCAATAAGTAACAGTGTTTTTCCGGAGACCTGGAAGTTGGCTGTGGTGAAACCGATCCCAAAAAAAAGTTCCATCAATGAACTAAAGGATCTCAGACCGATAAGTATTTTACCTGTTATGTCTAAGATAGTCGAAAAAGCTATTCAAGCTCAACTTCGTGAATATATGGAACAAAGCAATCTCCTACCATCTGTCCAGTCGGGCTTCCGAAGCAACCATGGAACAGAAACGGCTTTAACACACGTCATAGACGACATCATTGTGGCGTCAGATAGGGGCCTCAGTAGTGTACTGGTTATGCTCGATTTTTCGCGCGCCTTTGACTGTGTGAATATCCCTCTGCTGCTAGCAAAACTATCATACTACGGTGTATCTAAAGAAACAAATGGGTGGTTCAAGTCTTTTCTATGTAGTAGGAGACAATACGTAGCGACAATTGATGAGGATGGGATACATCAGCATTCGGAAACTAAAATGCTTCAAAGAGGGGTTCCCCAGGGGTCGATTTTGAGCCCATATCTTTTTATAATATTTACAGCAGACTTGCCACAACAAATAACAAACTGCAAAGTACATTTATACGCGGACGATACACAAATATATAATTCTTTTAACGCACTCGAAACTAGACAAGCTGAAGTATCTGTAAACGAAGACTTGAAAAGAATACTCATTTGGACGAAAAATAATTCTTTACACTTAAATCCTGTAAAGTCACAATTCATGATATTAGGTACAAAACGACAATGTGAAAATGTAGAATTGCGTAATCCTGTTCTAAAAATAGAAAATACCCTTATAGATAAAGTAATTACAGCAAGAAATCTCGGTTTAGTGATAGACCAGAGACTACGTTTCGACGAACATGTACATACTAAAATAAAAAATGCATTTTTTAAATTAAAAGTTTTGTACCGCATACGCGAATTTCTGTCCACGGATATTCGAGTACTTCTCACGGAATCTCTTGTTTTGTCATCGTTTAATTATTGTGATGTCGTATATGGACCACGACTGTTAGCCAAAACAGAAAGTGCTATACAACGCGTACAAAACGCTTGCGCGCGTTTCTGCTTCAAGATACCAAGTCGGGCACACGTGAGTCCATTCCTGGATGGCAGAAATATTTTACGAATGTCTGCTAGACGGGAGATACATTTAGCGTGTTTTGTCAAGAAAATAATTAGTTATAAAAGGCCTAACTATCTTTATGACAAATTAAAATGGAACAAAAGTCGGCACCAGATAATTACTCGCCCGATGAACCAAAATAAACTTATTTTTCCCTTATTTAAAAGACAGGGATCTAAAGGAAGTTTTGGTTTTAAAGCTGCTAAAATCTGGAACACACTACCACCGCCGCTAAAGGAATGTTCATGTAATACTTTTAAAAATAATTACAAAAAAATTTACAAACACAGGTAATTACTCATATTTACACAGAAGAGCGAGATTTGTGCGCGTCTGTTGATTTGATGTGCTATCTGATTATGGGTAGGGGGGGGGGGGGAGGGGGGAGTGACTGATCTATGGTCTACATTAACTGGATTACTGCTGCGATACTATTGGACCTTTTCTTGTATCACATGTGTGAATGTATGTGTGTGTGTTGGTGTATGGAGATATATATGTGTATATATGTAAGTGTATATAGGTGTATATATGTGTGTGTGTGAGGGTGAGTATGCGTGTGTTGTGTGTGTGTGTGTGTGTGTTGAGGGTGAGTATGTGTGTGTTGTGTGTGTGTGTGTGTGTATCTAATGTAAGTTCTGGGATCGGCAGAATACCAGCGCTGGCCCTGCCACTATGGCGGACTGGCAACAGCTGAGCCGATTCCATTTGCCATAATACATGCTTGATTATGCAAGTGTAATTTTATTGTTTTGTATCTTTTTTCTTTTCATTTTATAATTTAAATTTTACTGTCATGTTTTTTTTTTTTTAAATATTGTTCTAAATTGTTTTTTATTTTCATGTTAATGTGGCAATAAAGATATTTCATTTCATTTCATTTCATTTCAAATAAAAATGTTAAGATATATGTTTGCGATTTTTTTCTATCGAGCAAAGTAAACATAATTACGTTTTTCGCGTTCTACATATCTGAAACATATCGTCCTAAGTAACACATATTTTTCGTTATCCTAAAGCTCTACAATTTTTCACGTACTATCGTGAAAAATTGTAGATGTTGATAGTTCAATGAGAAAATATGGCTGCGCCCTCTTTAAAATCATAAAGCTGTTTGGAGACAGCTGATCACATATTTATTTGTTGGATTAGTTTAGTAATGCAATGAAATAAAATAAACATAATGGCGGAAATGTTATATTACGATACACATGGTTACTGAATCATCGAGATAATATGTCTTTCTTTTGGAAATTATTAATAATAATAATATCTGGGACATTCCACACGGCGCCATCTAGTCACAAAGTAAGCGAGTATTATGCTTGTTTTATGGGGTACTAGACAACTGGTATACATACCTAAATATTCATTTATTTTTTTCATAATATATACATATTCATATATAGCCTCATCAATGCCCATGTGGCCGTGGTGTGGACCGGCTGGGTCACCACGGACTTTCGTGTCTCAAAAGCGCCGGTCGTATCTACCGCCACGGAGCCATTAATGACTTGATCCGCCGGGCTCTTGTGACAGCATCTATCCCCTCATCTTTAGAGCCGAAAGGTTTGTTCAGGGACGATGGCAAGAGACCCGACGGAGCAACGTTGGTGCCTTGGTGCCTGGGCCGTGCTTTGATTTGGGATGCCACATGTGTGGATACTCTGGCTCCGTCCCATGTCCGGGCCACGGCCCAGAGTGCTGGCGCGGCGGCCGACCAGGCCCAATTATGTAAACGTCGCAAATACTCGGGGTTGATTCCTCACTACGAGTTTGCGGCGGTTGCGGTAGAGACACTCGGTCCGTGGTCGTCTGATACGAAAAAATTCGTAAAAGATTTGTCCACCCGTCTGGTCAGCACTGCTGGCGATCCCAGAGCGGGTGCCTATTTCGCACAACAACTGAGCATCGCTGTGCAGCGCGGAAATAGTGCAAGCGTAATGGGATCGATGCCACATGGGACCAACCTGGAGGATATTTTTATGCTGTAAATATTGTAAATATTGTTAATTAGTTCTTAGATTTATTTGTAAGTTTTGATTGAATTATCTTTATTTTTATTACATATTAATTTGTAATTATCTAATTACATATATCAACCGACGTGACATAAATTTTAGGTAATAAAGTGAGCAGCAAACGCCAAAATTATAAAGAAGAAGAAGAAGTGAGCAGCGATATGTATTATTTCATAGATTCGCTCTAGTATCTTACTGAGACTTCGTTTAATTCGTCGATTTAATTTAACGTGTTTTTGCGGAAAAAAATAGAGTTCATATTAGTCAGGGCATCCCACCTTTGTTATTAAGTCTGTGCCTTCTTATATAATAAAAAATACTCTGTGGTCAGCGATTAATTGGTGCTAGTGGTGCTAAAACTATAGATAATGCTAAAATGTAAATCAACCTGTGAAATCACCATTTGCTCTATCTCAAAGCACATGCTCTATATAGATACTAAAGAGGAAGTTTTTTTTTTCATAATAATTAACTAGGTATTTTGTCAGACCATAAAAAATCTATTGCAAAAAACATTTACAGTTCTTGCTGATTAGTTTTAAATAAAATATTCTTTTGAGAGATTATCCTCTTTTGTATAGTATATGAATTAATATTTTTTCGGTATGAAAAATATTTCAAACATATTTTGAATAATGAACTTAATAAAGTTATATACGTTAAATACGTTAAATACATAAGTGTAGAGATACGAGTTTAACACACTCGTTCACTACCTTTAATTCACAGTCATTTAGCAATACCGGACCCCGAGGCCGGACCAATAAGTACAGCGAGTGCAAAACGAATAAAAGCACACAAAATGTCTCAATTTAGGCGGTTAGTGTTGGCACGCTGTCTCACCGGGGTCTCAGACCTCTTAGACACCGGTATGTACCTATCTGTACTGCCGATTGAAACATGCTACCCAAGTGCTGCCTCTGTCCTTGGTGCCGTGCCGGTAGAGCTTCTCATTCTGCAGTACACATCGTACAACCGAGTTCGTAATACACACCTAGTAGGTATGTTATTGATACAAAACAATAGTAAAATTATAACTGAACGGCCTTAGTATTTCCGAGACTAACGTTCAGTCATTCATACGTTAATGAGTTACAAGAACTCATAACAAATTCATTTACGAATTACTTTGAGGTGTCTGTTTATCTTTTTGTTATTCTTCGAGACAGTTTGAAGTGAAGTGAAAGAAAATGCTGCAATTTTGCGTACTAAGTCTCGTTTAATAACGAAGAATTTAGTAGTAATTTCTGGGGGTACAGGAATAACCCAAAAATATTTTATACACGCTTCATCTTGAACACATCTTGAATATCGAATAGTAAGTACCATAGACATATTAAAATATATGGGCACAATATATTATGTTACAAATAGACACAGCTGTCGTGATAGCCCAGAACGCAACGAACCTGTCTCAAATTTATAAGGCCCCTTAAGGCCATGGTTCGAATCCGGGCGTGTACCAATGAGTTTTTCTGACTTAAGTACACAACATCACTGACACCGTGCTTCGGAGGGCACGTTAAGCAGTCGGTCCCAGACGCTGTCAATAGATGGCGGTCGTTACAGTTCCCAATTCGCAGTGGAGCAGCGTGGTGGACTTAAGCTCCAAGCCCCCCTCTTCACCCTGGGGGAGGCCTAAGCCCCTGCAGTGGGGTAAAAATGGGCTGATGATGATGATGATGATGAGACACAGCTGACAAATCTTTGGGTCACCACTTTGGTACAATAAAACCCAATACAGCGCATCTTTATCTTTCAGTAATCAAGTAGGCATGTAAATAAAATTACCTATATACGTAGAGCGTAGAACGACATCGAAATGGTAAACTATAGGTAGATACCTAGTTCTGGAAGTTATCCATCCATCCATCAGCCCACATTCGTCCACTGCTGGGACATAGGCCTCTCCGAGGGCACGCCACATGCCTCTATCCTCAGTTTATCCTCAGCCATTTTCATCCAGCCACTACCGGCAATTTACATCGTCGTCGTCGGTCCAGCGAGCCGGCGGGCGTCTCACACTACGTGTGCCGGTTCGTAGTCTCCACTCAAGAACCTTTCTTCCCCATGCCTGCCCACCCCATACTGGAAGTTATACCTAATGTTAATTTTAAAAACTTGAATTTAAAATAAGTACTCAAGAAAGTGTAACGTATGGTACGTAAACAAACTGTATTTTATCGAAATTAACATGTGCGTTATATTTACACATCATAAATATATTTAAGTATACATTTCACACATTTTTTAAATTAAAATAACACGATTTCACGCACAAAATATAATGCTTCTGTGCCCCGTGCTAACAGAAATAAATCTTAGGGAATTCATGAAGATTTAAATTCAGCGAGCAAGTGGGTAGGCAGTATTAATCCGTTCTCCTCACGTTATTTGAACCAATAATGTAGTAAACTACAAGCAGGTAATTCTTATGCTCAATGTGCTTAGGTTACATTTACATATCCTGCCGTGATGAAGAATGCAACCATATTCAACAATGTGTTATCAATTAGGCATTAGCCGTTACCGTGTATCAAATTAGTGGTGTTACTACATCCACTGCTTTTACTAAGCCTACACCACCGTCTGTCTGTCGGTCTATTTTAAAGGGTTTTATATATCTTGTGAATCGTTATAGGTATTCCTTAAAAATGTAAGGTAGCAAGGTCATAGCAAGGTATTCCTTAAAAAAGGCTGTATATTCGTCATTAAAATATGATAAAAAAAAACTTAAAAAAACATTCTTTAATAGCAAATCGAACTAAAAATTAGAAAATAATCTTTAGAATAAGTATAAAGTGATATATACCGAGAAAATTAATGTTATTGTATTTGGATCTTACGAAACGGGGTCACAGCCTAAAGATTCTCTATGTTCGATGTCGTATTGGGCCACACACTTTGTGTGGTATTTAAATTTACTATGGTACCTACTTAAAATTTTTGAATTTTTGTTACCATATTCGAATAAATAAAAAAAAAATCTTGAGTGCGTAATTTAATCTGTAAATCGTTGATAATATACGTATTAAATAAAAAAAAAACTTCTTAAGTATACCGAAGTCTGTGGACATGTTTCTGTCGTGTTTAATAAACTCTATAAACCAATATTCCTACACTCCTTTCTTATATTTCCAAAAATGTACTCTCTATTATTTCATCATTCATTTTTCATAACAATTTAAAACTGTAAATATTAATAATATTTTATTTTAACAATCACCAATAAACACACTTTATATGTTAATTTTTTTGTGTTAAATTTATGTTCTCCTTTTATAGTAAGAACACTTTACTGTTTCGTTGGTTACGGTTATAAAGTCGTTTTCTTTTTCTTAACGTGATACTAGCACAAATATACTTATACAGTACAATTGCCATTAAAAAAAAATTGTAATTTTCCACAATTTCCAATTATTCAAATGCAAGAAAATCACAACATACAAAGATTGTAATAAACTAAGTAAGGAAGTACCTTGTTCTTTCTACCATCGAAACTAACTGACAATAACACGTATCCAAGGTGAGCTTAGACATACTGATGGCGAAATACTTACATATGACTTATGAAATAGATGGTTTTAATATAAGTTTAACGTCAACGCATTGGTAGTATAATTCAAGGAATTAAAACTCTTTTTATCTTATCATTCGTACAATGACCTAAATAATATCGAATATTATGTGAATACAACAGACATAGAATAAAAGTAAATGTTGACAGACACCTTAATTTGTCTGAAGTAGTAGGTAATATCTTTGGGCTAATTTGTTTTATACTCATGCTGTATTATCTCCTTATCAATACATGTAGGTCGGCCACTACCTATATAGCAATGGTGTACGTACAATTTTATATTGTAAACTAGCGAAGTCCCGCCCGTGACTTTGTGACCTGGTTTCATAATTCCTAGAGTTTTTCAATTTGACTCAAGAACCCGAAATACTTCGGGAACAAAAAGTAGAATATAATATTCTCTAAAATGTCCTCTACATACCATTGTAAGTCCCGTCAAAATTGGTTCAGCCGTTTCTGAGATTAATCCGAAAAAAACAGACACAAATATTTTAAAAACGCTTGATCGGGTTTTTTATATGCAAATAAATATATGAACTTATGAGTATTTATTTCAAAATCACAGAAACTTAAATTATTTATTTGTATAAATACATATAGATAAAATAGTACATTTACGTTTGGATTGGTGTTACCTACAATTGTTAAAATCTAATTGAAATGCTAAAAATGCCTACAAATTAAAAATGCTATCTAAATAATGATAAACGAGAAAATTTTAAAGAGACGATGGGTCCAGGGTGCCAACTATACTTACTGCGTTGCCGCGCTTTACACTGATCTCCTGAACAAGGTATTCATTCCAAAGGATCCTCTGTCAACAGACGCAGCGCGACACCCAAATCGTGAGCAAGTAATTTGGCATCCTTGGACCAGGGACCCATCATCTCGCCGGCGAAAAAGGAATGATTTTGACACAAAGTATCCACGCAAGTTACATCCTAAACAAGAGCTCTACCACTTTTGTATAAAATAATATTCTTTATAAGATTACTCTGGTGTTTGTCTGTCTATATATCACAAACTGTTTTCTAATGGAGTAAAAAGTAGAATGGTACATACACGTATAACTATATGTATATATATAGAGTTTGGTGACGCAACACATTAACATAAATATAGAAGTTGCCGAGGTTTTCGAGAAGCTGTTCGCAGATTTTCGTTTCGACTACCATGTCCTTAAAGTCCGCTCTTCTTTCCCGCCCTTCGTCCTAGAACAAATAAAACCAAAATCAGCCAAAATTTCTGGCGAATCAATAATTTATAATTCAGACACTTATCTACGAATAATTAGGCTACAAATCTTATATTATAACTTCGAAATAGATAAACTACTAAAGAAACGAATCTAAATTTTGGTCAACAAAAAATTGAAAAGCATTGTCAAGTGCAATATGTGACATAAATAAATAATACCTGATAATACCTACCTGGGACATCCCACACAGCAAAGTTCATGCACACTAATATTTGTTCCGAGTGGGAATCGAACCGCGACCCTAGGCGCCGCAGTTAGGGCCCTACATAATACAATCATATACATAGTATACTACTGTATACCTAAGCCTCCGTACTTTTAAAGAAGTCGTAAAATAATGAAAAATTTATGATTAGGGTTAGATAGGTATATTGCCTTATAAATTTCACTATAGAAGCATGAACCATCTCATATCCGACTTATCACGAATTAATCAATATTTAGAAAATATACATTACAACCAGTCACGCTACTAATGGTACAAAGATAAATGTTATCTGATGACTTCCAATCCGTGTAAACACGTTACATTTTATGCATGTAGGCTTTATGTAAAATATTATTTTTGACTAAGTGATCCAGAATATGTTCTAACTATACAGATTAGTTGGTAGATTTATTTAATGATTACCATACCAGCCCAACGTGCCCCACTGCAGGGGCTTAGGCCTCTTCTCGGGATGAGGGTGCTTGAAGCTTAATCTACCACGCTGCTTCAGTGCGGGTTGGTTGATTTTAAATACTACTTCCATCTCGAGACGGCAACCGGGACCGACGGCTTAACGTGCTCACCGAGGCACGGAGTCAGAGATAAATATGTACTTAAGTCAGGAAAAAAACTCTTTGGTACATGGCGGTTTCTGGGATTCGAAAAACGATTTTCTAAACAAGAAGTTGGTTCGCCACCACTCGGTATTTAATGATTACGTACTTCGTTCAGCCAAACTTACTCAAAATGCCTTTTTCCACTATTGTTACTACATATCTTTCAAACCCTGTAATTGTATTAGTTTCAATGAAATCTAAGTCACTAAATTTCCTTGTACCGATAAATTCGATAATTTAACCGTTCCTAGAATTCAGAGTTCGTATCTACTACGAAAACACCCAAACGTGATTCTGAAATTAGCGAAACGTCGGCAACGTACATCAAACGAGTGGTTTAACCTTTATTAGCTCAAGTGGCAATTCTCATCACAAGCGACCGTGACGGAACCAAAATTTTCTCATGCGTACCCTAAGTAAATTGACCTTATTTACAGAATTGTCACATTTCATCCGACAGTCGTCTTATCAAACAACAATAAACAGTCAAAACATTGTCTGTTATCAGAAATGATTGCGCGTCTCTCACGGTAACGATTTATATTGTGATGAATCATACAATATACGCAGCGATCACACCAAAAGACGAGTAACCGGAATACGTCAATTAAAACTTACACTTATTTTCTGCGTGCTTTGCATTGATACTTTTTGATAAATTACTGTACCTATGTGATGATGAAATCTAAGTTTTCAGAAAACATTTCGTTGTAACATTATATAAGTATGTACCTACCTACACATTAAAACAAATCAACAAAAACGTATTGTGACACTTTTCAGTTTAAAACAGTCTCTAACATTGAAAATGTACTATTCTGTCAAAATTTTTTCGAAAGATTAAAAATATGCAATTTCGATCATTATTCGACTTTCTCAATGTAAGCCTACTTATCCGTAATTCGATCATTTCCTTAAGGTCATCTCCTTGACTGTTTATTCCTCCGAGACAAGTCATAATAAACACGTTACGTACCGTTAGCATATACTGCCACGCAAGTGAACACGTACCTACTGTTAATATAATACTGCCACCTAATCGGTCCCGACAAACACGAAATAAATAAAAAAATATATATTTTTCTTTTTGACCATTCTTATGTAATGTTTTACTGAAGTGTGACAAGGTTCTTTCAAGTTTATCTTCTAAATAGGCATCTAAACATTTATGGCAGTTTAGTAAATAATACTAACATATTCATACAATTGACTACCACACTTCGACTACTATGTAACGAAGAATGAATATACTGTAGCAAATTCCATAGAATAATATGTAGGTAATTACAGAAATTTTTGGATAATGGCTTACCCACTTTACTTTGATTAGTTATAACCATCATGGATGTACATAAGTAGTAATCACATAATTTAAATAATTTAGTTTTATTTATATCACTTACACGAAGTTTTAAAATATACTTATTTTATACATTTCTAGATGTATTTTTCGAATCAGAGAATAGTACTGCGATTTCTTCAATAATATAAAAGAGTCATATAGGTATAGGTACCTACCTAATTAAAAACAATGGTTAAAGTGACAGTTATTCTAAACTAGCGACCCGCCCCGGCTTCGCACGAATAGCAGAACATGTAAGCCGTAGTGTTTTTTTCTGTCGTAGTGTCCTATCAGCTTGTTGCGTCGAGCATGTGGATTGGATTACGAACGTAAGTTCATTCTACTTGGAATATTTTTAATATATTTTATTTCCAATTCTATAAATATTTGAAAAAGTAAAGAATAAACATAAAAATAAACTACAATATTTCTTTGTAGACAACATTGATAACTTCTGTCGCGTCATCCGGTATGGCCGCCCGGCGCAGCGCCCAATATTTTTATTTCGCGATAGCTCCTAAGATATTAATTTAAATTGTATGATGTAAAGGGCAATCATAATGTACATGAAATGCTGAAGGTAAATAACGTTTTTATTTTGATAAGGATTAATACTGTATCCGTATAAATTGCTTTCCAATTAGCTCATCACATGACACAATGTTTTAAAACATATTAATAGGTATAGTAAGTAAGCTATCCACAAAAGATTGACATATGCCATTGCGGAATTTTCTTTAGTCCTATAAGAGAGAAACGTTCCTCCATACATTATTTTGTTATATCTCAAAGGGATTAGGCAGCTTTTCGATGAAAGCTCCCAGTCGATTTGATTTTTTCCGACTTCTTCAACAATAATCGTTATATTTCAACTAATTTACACAAAACATTATTAAATTATACATATAAACCTTCCTCTTGATTCACTCCGTCCATTGGTGTGATCCATGTGCCAATCCGTTTGGTAGTTTTTGAGTTTATCGCGTTCAGACAGACAGACAGACAGACAGACAGCCCGACGGACAGACAGACGCGGCGGGGGACTTCACTTTATAATATGTAATAATAGGTATGTAATTAAAAAACACAACTGAAAAATCAGAACCGGAAATTACAGTTTGTTACGCTTTCCTGGTTCATTATATCATGTTAAGATTAGTTCACGTTTTTTTTTTAATTACTAATAAAATTTTCTATGGATTTTTTTAAACTTTTACTTTAAATTTTTGATCCATTTCAGAAATCAAAGATACTTTTGATGCAAACACGATATTTTTTTAAATAAAACTTATTAATTAGACATTTTTAAATAATTTGATCAACAGATATTGCAAAATAAATTTAACAATAACCAGTTTATAATAATTTTGCACTAGGCTTTTTTGTTGACTCTTCTAATGTCATGTTTCATTTAGTGTAACAAAATCCTTTTAATAAATCTGTTTGTTGACCAGATCCCAATATGGCCGTAGAAGAAACAGAACCCATGAACAAAGACAACACTACAAGGAAAAATGACGTCACAAGCGCTTGCGGCAGTACTGTAAAACTTAGACGTGAACTTGGACTTTTCTCAGCCGTCAACCTCATTCTTGGCGTGATGATTGGATCTGGAATATTTGTCTCACCTGCATCAGCTCTTGAACATTCGGGCTCTGTTGGACTCTGTCTCATAATATGGACTCTATCTGGCGTTATATCCTTACTAGGTGGGTGTAGGTAAGACACCTAGATTATTTTATCTGTGGAATTCCATTTTTCTTAATTTTAATCGATTAATACTTAATAATTATAATATGAATTTAATCAAAATTGTGCAGTTTTGTACAAAGACTAATATTGTACCAACAGAGCAGGTTAAAGTAGGTTAAAGTTGACATATAGTTGGATACTTTGTCCCCTTCTATTAAGCAGTATGTTGCATACTTAAGACAGATCTCATAACCTAAACTCTAAAATACGATATCAAATCATACCAAAGATATAAGTGAAAGGAATGAAAGACTTAACCGTTTTAAAATGATATTATATAAAGCTGAGACAAAGTTATTTACGTATGCGTAATATTTTTACTCATATTCAGTCATATTCCTTGTGTGAGTAATTATTATTGGGACACGTGTCTCTAAACGAATACCGTCACATGACATCTCTAACCTACTCGATTCTCTGTGATTGTATACCTACATTTTCAATTAATTTCAGGTGCTCTTTCGTTCGCGGAATTAGGTACAGTCCTAGGGAAATCTGGCGCCGAATATTCGTATTTTCAAGAGGCATTTGGAAAATGTCATAAATTTTGGGGTCCTTTACCGTCTTTTATTTGTGCTTGGATTTATGTTGTGATATTAAGACCTGCGGAAGTGGCAATTGTTGTCATGACGTTTGCAGAATATGCAATACAACCGTTTACAAAGCATTTGAACCGCGATGATATGAACCTAGTTATCAAGTTGACATCATTATCAGCACTGTGTAAGAATTTCATTGTTTTTATTTATTATCTTCACATTACCCTTACTTGTTCCGTCTGACTTTTCCCTACCTACCCTATGCTCTAGAAATTATATTCTACTTCTTCTTCTTCTTTTTTTGGTTAATGGCGTTCTAATTAACATATGTTAATTCTGCCAATGTCTAGTGTATGAGAGTTAAACTATTTTTATTGAACAATAATAAAAACAGGCAACGTAGTACGGTTAATATGGAGTTTTTTTTCAAAATGCCACAAGGAACTACAACGTTCTACATGCGCCATTTTGAAAAAACTCCTATATTCTATTTATTTTGTAGATATTCCTAATTTTAAAATTTTAATACATGCGGCGAATTACAAGAAAACTAGACCACTTCATGAAACCATTGATCAATCACCTGTTTTGAATTAGAATTTTATGGACGAATACTGTCATTTGATTCATAAATCGGTGCAGTCATCTAGTCATCCACTTTATGTAACCTTCTTGCTACTCGCTGACAATCATTTAATAGCCAAACGACAATGATAATAACGTCAATAATAACTCATTCCAAACTCATTTCGCGATTAATAGCCTGGTTCTTTAATTAAACCTTTTTTCGCTGTATGCACCCTTTGGTAAGTACCTACTACTGGTAATTTAATTACCTACCTAATACTTCACGGTGTTCTGAAATCAAATACTATAGATCTGGGGGTTGTGTTGACTCGTGAGTATCTCGATGAATGTTAGCCTATCTGGATTCCCCACATTAATGAATCTAGACAGACTGAGTTCAATATTGTTTTATTACCATGTTTTGTTACAGCAGTAGAAACTAATTCTAGGTACACTTTTTAAGTTACCTACTTATTAAAATTATATAATTCTACTATTCTACATAAATACGTTAAAATTATGAGATGGCTATTGAGTGAGCGAGTTGAGCGATAGGGCGTTGAGACATAAACGCGTGTTACTTCGTTGGGCGAAATGTACGAACTCTCGAGGTTTCGGACCGAAATCCTTTTATAAGACGAGTCGTGAGAATCCTGCGGTGATCCCAAAGAAAAATGAATTCTTTGTAGAAATTCATAAATGCTTTAGCCTCTTGGGCGGCTCTCAACCCGGGCGCGCCGTTACCGGCGATCCTACATAGCCAACTCGCATGGGACGGAACGGGGGCTAAGAGGATTTTTACTTTCTTGGACCAGATGGCAGGGGTGGACCAGGCGAGGCTGCGAGCGGTGTCGCGGGCAAAGTTTGGAGCGTGGCTAAACGCGCGGTCCTCCCCGCACATGGGTACCCTACTGGACGGTGATTCTTTGCGTGTGGCAGTGGGGCTTCGCCTGGGCTGCGATGTTTGCGAACGACATTTATGCATCTGCGATTCCATGGCGGAGGCCGACGGGCTCCATGCGTTGAATTGTTGTCGCTGCTTGGTGAGGTTTTCGTGACACCACGCTCTTAACGACATAGTCCGCAGGGCTTTAATTTCGGCCAATGTTCTATGCGTATTGGAACCTCCGGGTATTAGCCGTTCCGATGGCAAAAGACCCGATGGGATTACTTTGGTGCCGTGGGAGAAGGATAGGTGTCTACTTTGAGACGCCACGTGTGTCAGCACATTTGCCGCCTCTCAACTTGGTCGCACTATGGGATCAGCTGGAGCCGCTGCTGAGTCTGCGGCCGCCAGAAAACGAGTCAAATACTCCTAAATAAATATCTACTCTGGAGAGTAAATACTTGTTCGTTCCTCTCGCCGTCGAAGTTGTTGGCTATTGGGGGAGTGAAGCCAAATGTTTCGTCGCGAGCATCGACCGTCGTCTAAGGGAAAGGGATTCGACCCCCGCTCTGATTCCTTCCTGGTGCAAAGAATTGCTCTTGCTATTCAGCGCGGCAATGCTATGAGTATCAAGAGCACCTTTGCGTCGGGGGTGACGAGTGGTGGATTATTAGATTAATTTTATTTGTAGGTACTTTTAGTTTTTAGCTTTTATTTTGAATTAGTAGTTATTGGTCATTATTTTATATTTTTTGTGAATATTATTGGCTGTACATTTTTTAAGTATAAATTAGATTATTTGTCTATATTTTTACAGCTTTACTAAAGAACTATACGGCGATTTACTTTTAAATAATCGTGGATATCTAATATAATACTGTTTTTAACAGTATGGTCAGCAACCCTAATCTTAGGTATATTATATACATTCATTATACATTCTAAAACTGTGTGAAAGATGATATATGTACCTAACGTATGTACACAAAGAGATAGTAATCAGTAATGAAATAAGCTTGTTCAACACAGATTTGGAGGAATGGCCTTTGTGCGACTAATACAAATCACGACAGTTGTCTTACGGCTCCCTATAGATTTCGCGATCTGAAAACCGAAAGAAAATTTCATGCACAATCATACATCACCTATTTATTTAGTAAGACTAAGAAATTTCATTTAGATAACAATATAATATAAACAAGTAAAAAATAAATTCAAACTTAAGTTTTTGGGTAATCACGAAACGTCAGATTTTGCAATGTTTTTTTAGGGTACTGGTAGCGAATACCAATCACAGAAAAAGGATACGTTCGGGGCATACCTATATAGTATATTAGTAGATAAGTGTATGACTAATTGTCTTAGCAATTAGTGCCTATTGTAAAAAAGTGTTTTCCATACTGAATAAACGCAAAAAAGTCGTGCGCAAAATCGTCGTCTATACGTTACAAGTTAATGAAAATAAAAAGTAAACCCATAAAAATTAAAATTTGAGGTGTTATCTTCCAAATAAAATTTTTAGATTTTATTTTTGTAAGCATATTGGTTTGTAATAAAATTTCGAAAATTACCTTATAAATCAATGTACACGCTCGCTGAGTTCAATGGTGCTCGAGGGCTTGTCAACGACGACGGACAACTTACAGGGGCTCTTTTAATTTTAGTCCTCAATTTATGCGGTTACGGACTGTTGGTCGCACCGCTTAGTTCCACCAATGCAGTGAGACCAGCAGGGTTTTCAAATCCTCGTGGTTCCACTGTACGCAATGGGTGGAACTATTAGGATTCGTAAATCTTGTTGGTCCCACTCCTGTTGTAATAAAGATACTGGCCGTACAAGTGTACTGAAACTTGAAATATAGGTCGTTGTCATAATTATCAAACATATTGATGGCTAATACAAATAGCGGACCTTCTGAAAATAAGCGGCATAAATTGCAAATAGTAAGGGATGCATTTATATTAAAAGTCCAGAAAAAATTAATTTACAAAGAAATATCAGTTGTTCATTGTTTAGAACAACTTGTAAACTCGTTATGGACCTGAATACACTCTTTCAGTTATGTTTATTCTAATTTAGGTAATACTGTGCCTTAGTTTCTGCAATGAATATAGATGGAACTATTGGAAAGTTGTAGTTTTACGTAATAATTTTTGGTGGCATGCATAAAATTACGAATCGACTAGAAGCCTTCTTCTGCGTTTACCGTCTAACCACTACTCATACCAACATTCTAGATTGAGGGGTTTTTGTTAGGATTCAGCTTTATATATAAATCAAGAATTCGAAAACAGAAAAGAAGACATCATCAAATTGTTCTTAAATGTCTATTATCTACTTTGTTAAGTAGCGCGTTCAGTCAATAATGCCCAACTGTGATTCTCAATTATATGTGTTTTAATTGTGAAATTGTTGTTCTAACTTTATTAGGTACGCTAGGTTCTAACGTTCTAACTACTGGCAATTTAAAAATATAAGTAAATATATGGAAATAGTCGGAGAGACCGATGCTGATTATATTTACGACTAGCTTTCCGCCCGCGGGCTTTGCTCGCGTTGACTATACAGTTGTACTGGGACAGTTAAAGGAACGCGACGCTCCAGATCATTGTAACATTTTATAGAACATACTGAAACTTAACTACCTAAGAAATCTCTATACCTAATTTCTTAAAAATCCATTTACCTAGCCATTTTAGCATGAAGAATAGCTATTCCATAAGTCGGTCCCAAAATCAGTCAGCCGTTTTAGAGATTAACCGGAACAGACAGACACTACGATTTTTTACATGTATATAAAGAAATTGCTTCTCACTCCTGACAACGCCCTCTTTATGTTTGCAAAATTTCAATAAAATCAGATCAGCCGTTTTGACGATTAACAGACAGACAGACAAACACACAGACAAAAACCAACTTATGTCACTTCTGATAACTTCTTTTTTATGTCTGCGAGGATTCATAGAAATAGTTTAGTCGTTTTGGAGATCAGCGGGAACAAAAACACAGACAGACAACCACACGGGCAAAAAGTTACCTTTATCACTTTTGACAACCTATTTTAATGTCTGCATAGTTTTAATAAAAATTTTAAAAGTTTAGCTCGAACATACATAAAGACAGACAGACAAACAAACTAAAAGTAGCGTAGGTATGTCACTCCTCATACCCGTCTTTTCACGTCTGAGAAATTTCATGAAAATTGGTTTACATGTTTTAGAGTTTAGATCGAACGGGCAGAGAGACGGCCAGACAGACAAAGAAAAAGTATTATGTCACTCCTGATGGTTTTCTAATCACATCTGTGAAGTTTCATTGAAATCAGTTCATCCCTTTCGGAGATCAATTCTAACAGACGGACAGACCGACATACAGATAAACAAAAAGTGTTGTATGTCACTCCTGAAAATCTTTTTATCATATCTGTAAAGTTTCATTGATATGATAAAAAATTCGGTTCAGCCTTTTCGGAGATCAGCTCAAACACACAGACAGACGGACAGACAGACAGACAGACAGACAGATGGATAAACAGGCAGATAAAAAATAGCCTATGTCACCTCCGATAATGCCCTCTGCAGGTCTGCAAAGTTTCATTGACATCGGTTCAGCCGTTTCAGAGATCAGCTCTAACATACAGACAGACGGACAGACAGACAGACAAAAGGCAACCTGTGTCACCCCCGACAATACCCTATGCACGTCTGCCAAGTTTCATTGAAATCGGTTCAGCCGTTTCGGAGATCAACTCAACAGACAGACGAACAGACAGACAAAAAGTAGCCTATGTCACCCGCAGTAATGCCCTCTGCACGCCTGATTGAAATCGGTTCAGCCGTTTCGGAGATTAACCGGAACAGACAGACAGACAGACACTTCAATTTTATTAATATAGAAGGTATACTCGAGAAGCCGAATGCGCTCTGTTTCTACAATATTTTGTGTTTTCATAAACATATTTAATAAGAGCAGATTGCATAGATTCGATAGTTCAATACAGACATGCACATCGTGCCAAACATCTTGTTCCCTCTGAAGCTGACGCTGGTATACTATACAGTAGGGGATGCACTCTCTCACCGCCATAGACATAAATGCTCACCGCTGATAGGTACCTACCCATTTTGTCTACTTCGAAGTTACTCGCTTCGACTTCAGAGCGAACAAGAAGTTTGACGCGACCTGCGACATGGTTTCAACGGCACCATCATTGTACTGTTTTAGTCTAGGGTTTTAGTACTTTCGTTCCGTAAGTACCTACAATAGATCGATCGTTTAAGTAACAATCACGAAACCACAGTGGATAGTGGATATAACAAATCGTCGTAAGTCGTTGACTATGGAGTGAATTAGGTATGACTACTTCTTGTAACACGACCCCTCCTACGTATATTGTTGTAACCCACAAATTGTCAATTTTGGCTTTTCGTTATTTTTGCATTCTATAATTGCAGACTCTTGGGATCCAAGCGAAAAAAAAATTTTTTTCTCAAAATTAAGGCATTTTTATAGAAGTATAATGTTGTATGTAAATGAAAGTATAATATTTTTCCGAAGTATATTCCGGTATGAGCATTTGCAATAGTTTTCTTCGGAACCGAAACGGTGAGTACGCATTCATTGAATGACGTAACTATCAGTTACATTAGTTTACTTGGGATCTTTGGGATAGCGATCCTGCGTGAACGTAGATTGTGTTTATGTATTAATAACTTACGAATCTTCAATAATAAAATATAAAATTATACATTATATTCTCAGCTAATAAGGCTTTATCATGATTGGATCAAATCGTACCCAAAAAATTGTTAATTTGGTGTATCGGTTAGAAACTGACAATAAAAATGAATTTTATTTCGACACGCAAGATGAAAAGTATATTTGTTTGAAGAAAAAGTATTTAAAATAAATATAAGAACGTAAATGCAAGAAATGCTTTGACATATAGTACATTGTTTTTATCAGAAATTGTTTTACTAAAACAGTAACAGTGTAAATTATTGTAAGCCACACATAGCTTAGTTTACGTGGTTTTCTGTTACAAAATTATTATCTTAAGTATTACTTACAATATTTTACGTTGAAATTCAAATAAGTATACTATATTGTATGTGATTTTACAACACATTACACGGTATTGAAGAATTAATTTTTTTTACTTACAATAATTTACTTGTGAAATGTCAAAAAAATATATGTAATTAACGTATATTTTGGTTAATTTTCGTGTCTCCTTTGCTCACTGATGTCGACTTAGAAGAATTGAACGCCCTCGAAGCAATTTGGTAAATTATGAGGACAATGATTATAATGAACTGGATTTACTTATAAAGGAAAACAACTAGCAATGTAAACACAAAACTTTTCTGCATCGGATATTTTGTTTTTAGTTTCTCATAAAAATTATCTTTGCCCATAAGGACCCGAACTGTGCATTAAAAGTAAACTTTATTCTATGACAATGTGTATATATTTTTAGGTAATTCATATGGTGACGATAATCGTACGCCTTATCCATCACCGGGTCGTTCTTTGAATCAATATAAATAAAACTATAATAATCATCTTTTTTATGGGTAATAAGAACATATTTCTCATTCCTAGTATTCAATGGTCACAGTTCGTATCTGAAACTGACTTTTTTCAACTCCTCAGGCAAATGCCTATCCCTTTATCGTCGATTTCCACAAACACACAATCGTCAGTACGCCGCAGAAACTGCAGTAAAAGAAAAAGTAAAGATAACATAAGAAAACGACATTTTAGTGAGTGGATTGATAATAAAAAGAAAATATGAAATTGGGCCAGAAATACAAAAACAGAACTTTAATATCTGAAAAAAGATAGACTTCAAAATGTCCTAATTCGTGTCTACTAAAATGTTTTAATAAAATAAGTAAAAACAATAAAATTAACCTTATTTTGGAATTAGGACGATCGTAACAAACAATGGGGGTTCATAGCTAAGTTAGTATGTATGAAACAGAACAAAAAAGTATTATATATTAAGACTATCTCACGGCGTAACAATGTGTAGTTACGCCGTAATGTCAATCCAATTACATTACACTAGAAGAACGTCAATTTCTACAAAACATATCGATACGAAAAATGTTTGCCAATTAAAACTTTCTGACAAAGACCAGGCTAAATGATCTAGAAGGAAAATTGTTACAGCAACTTTTGATTTTCAAAAAGTATTGAGTGTTTCTGGTGGTAATTTAAGCATATTTGACTACAAACTTAAATTGTCAATGTTCAACATCACATTATTTATCCTTCCTGAAAAAGAAGGAATTTACTTCATGTGGCATTAAAGCGAGGTGTTAATGAAGTTCAAGCTGAATTTTTCATGTTATATCTAAACAATTTTATAAAGGAAGTACCAATTTTCGATTATACTCCGACTTTGTGTGCTGTATCTATGTATGACTCAAAAATATGACATTAAGATTAAACAGACTTTCATAGAGAAAGGTCACACGTAAAACGAGTGCGCCAGCGTGCATACTTTATTAGAAAATGTTTGAAAAGATTTACAAATTTTCGCAAATTTTGTGTGGCACAGTTTGGTAAGGTGGACAAAGCAAGAAGAAAAACCTTATAACGTTCAAGAAATGAAATACTCAATTTTTTTCCATAGAACATTATTATCAAGCCTCAACTAAACTAAAAATCAAAATGGAAATTAAATACAATAGAACAAAATAAAAGAAGTGTTTATTTATCTAGAGGAGCCTTACAGACTATACTACAAATATGATTTGAGGGCTAACCACATGATTTCAATAAAAAATTAACCTTAGAAGCCGTAAAAAAGCTGTTTTTTAACATTAAAACCTCTTTGTCTCAGTCCTTTACGTATAAGTAAGAAAAGACTTTTTAAATATGTGTCAAAATAGAATCATTCCTAACTGTTATCATCTTTACTATAACAACTTGCAAGACACTAACTATCAAATAAGAGTAGTGGGTCTGATGATTATGAATAAATTTCATTAATGCTATGTACTTAATATAATAAAATGAAGTTATAGCATACCTATCAATTTCGTAAAATAAAGTTACATTTGAATACTTACTGCCCAACATTACAAGTAAAGTTTTGTTATTATGTCATGTTAGTTTATAAGTAGTTTTGGAATGTTCTGTTTGTTGGAATACAATAGTAAATTTCGTCTCAACTTCAACGTAAATTATTGTAAATATTACATACAATAAAAAGACAATTTTAATTTCCCATGTAAACTATTGTATAAGTTACTTACAATATAATGACTTTTACCTCCCCCGAAGTATAATATTGTATGATCATTTTTATCAAAACCGAGTTTCATTTATTACTTTTAAATAACTTGGCATATTCTTACTACAATATAAAACTATTTTGCAAAAGCGCAGAGAGATCCTATGAATTAGCTATTTGCAGTGACCAAAAATGTCTTCAATACGCTCTCCTGTAAAGTTGTGGTTTTGGAGTTACCATAGTATACGTAGGAGGGGTCGAACATACCGTTTTTATGCTTTCTATCGAAAATATAATTCGCAATAAAGTACTAATTTCGTTCATAATAAGCTATCAACGCGGGTTTCAGTCTGTTTTTTAAACCATGATTAAGCTGATTTTGGTGTGGGTTTTTGCTTTACACATTATATTGATGTAATACCTCACATCTGAACTGGTTGTAATTTGAAATATATGGTTTTTTTAGTTCTAAATTTTTCAAATAGTAAAATACATGGAACTGTGGGATATGGATAGAATAATAATACATGTGATAACACCGCGTTTCCACCAAGTAAAATACACTGTATTATACATGTCTTATACATGTAACGCTTGGTTTGTTTCCACTAGAATACACGGATTTGCGAGTATTATACTAGTCTTTTGTATTATGCATTTTTCGTTTCCACTAACATCACATATAAGTATACAACTTATAACTTGTTCGTACAAGTATTATACATGTTTTGGTGGAAACAATAATAGAATACTTGTATGGATGAAATATCAACATACAGAAAAGAATATAGCAAAGTTAATTAAATAAAGAATAACAATAAAAATTTATGCATAACTATTTAAAATTTTGTTTTATTTTAGAATACTATGTATATCAGCGCTTGGTAACGCGCAACACAAGCATAATACTTGTTCACTTTGGGACTATATGGCGCTGTGTGGGATGTTCTATGTATTATTACTAGGTACCTATATTACTATATATTGGTCAAAGACAGATATAACTGTAGCACACACCAAACAGAATAGGTACATCTTCATTCTCCATGTTGATCTTGTATGAGGAATCTTCGGTTTGCATGGGCGGATTGGATGATTAAGATTTAAACCACATATTTTGTCTTGTATTTTTTATACGACAGTCGCTGTTTCCTAAAAAATCTCTTTGAAATGAATATTCCTTTTCCTACTTTTACATTTTCTACCCTTATTTCCTACTTCTCTAAGTCCGTCCTCATTATAATTTCCTTATTAAATATATATATATTTTTTTAATAATATATAGGTACATACCTATATAAATATTATACACCCAGACCAGGAACAAAATAAATATGTTCATGCGTACAAATATTTGCTCCGGGCGGGAATCAAACCCGCGACCTTTGGCTTCGCAGTTTAGGGTCTCTACTACTCAGCTAATCGGTCGGTCTATCGCTGACGTTAATCAGTAATCAAAATTTTTCCTTTTCTTGTCAACAGATGTAAAATGATATTGTCGCGAATTACTCAGAAAAAATACAACCTAGGTACATCTTGGTGGAAACAGCAACCATGAATTCAACATGTCTTATACCTAACCAATACTCGGTGGAAATGAAAAATGTATTCTACCCAATATAAAACATGGGTTTGTGGGTTAAGTATACATGTCACATTTCGCACAAATATTATACATGTCGTGACATTACTTGTAGTTAAAACAAGTATTTTGGTGGAAACGCGGTGTACATACATGGGACCATAGACATACATATACTAGCGTAGGAGACCAACTGACATATAAACATCGCATGACCGAAACGGAAATGAGTATGTGTGCAAAATTCACATGTGGTTGAGCCAGTTTTAGTGATGAGCATGGGTGTTTTTTATATTATCGATAGCACGTAGTACTTTCATGATAATGTGTCGTTGAAATTACCGCGCTATCATAAGTCGAAATCAGCAATCCTATTTATTATTTTGAATCTGCTATACTACAAAATTTTTGTTTTGAGTTACTTTTCCTAACTTTTAGTTTTTTAAAATGACAAATCATCAATTAGTCAATTCAAATGCTATTTCCTTTACTCCAATAAATATTTTTTTTTTTGTTAACAGTTGATAATTAAAATTGTTTAGAAAGAAGTAAAGAAAGTGTTAACATCATTATGGAAATTTTTATATTTAGTTGAATACAAGCCAAGTAATAAATAAGACAATATAAATAAACCATTTTTATTTTTAATGACAACACGTCATGTTGCAACGCTTAACAACAAACTTTTTAGCACTCTTTGTAAACAAAAAAATGAGTATGTACAAAACAAAAACATTTACAATGGAGAAGTTTCATTATGAATATCATATTTAACTCGATAGAATTGAAAGATAAACCAAAACTAATAAAACAGTGAAAGTTTTTTTTAATACGTCAATAAATGACTGAGAAATAAATTATTGATATTTATGTATTTTCGTGCGGTTTGAATGGTGGCTTCTTACTGCCCGTGCCGTCACATTGCCTACTCGATTGAGTGTCGCGTCGTCTCACTGCACCACAAATTATGTCTTGGATGAAATTCCTATATTTCATCCAAGTTTATAACATCTTTTGTTTCTTTTTATAATAGGTAGTTAAGTTTTATTTGATTATAATGGAACAAGTTTTTGTAAAAGACAAAGTGATAATTTGCCTAAAATTGATATTTTCACTATGATGGACTTTTTTTTTCAAATCCGTTTTATATTAGTGCTGAAATAAAGGTTTAGGCTCTAAAGTTGAAGGTTCTGGTGATATATCCCGGTAAACGTACGCTGACACCGATTGCTTGGTCTTCAAATTGACCTGTACAGAAATTACAGTTGGCATAAATGCCCTGACTTTAAATATTAAGTATATACTACGGCGTTAGTGTACTACTTAATATACTAAGTAAGCACATATGAAAAAGAAAGAAACCCCTAACGGCACAAATTCAGTAGGTATAGATCCTTTCTTCAAAAGTCGTCGGTAATTTAGTTAGACAAAACAGTTTTCCGTAAAATGTCTACTGCGAACCAAAGAATGTTTTCGAGGAGTCCCACCTGTTCTATTTAACATTTTTTTCCATTGTTCTATGCTAACCGTGTTTACAGGAAACCTGGATATTATGAAATAGTCATCAATATCAGGAAGCATTTTTTAACACCGCAGTTTCCTGGAGGAAAATGAGGTTAAATTATTGTATACAGTAACTTCGTCATTTAAAGTTAAATTATTTACGACGTTCTTAATCAGAGAGCAGATAGAACGTCAGACTTTAAATCATAAATAAATAACGATTAAAATTATTTGTGTATATATCTTATATTTTCATATGAGCAATTCTTGTATTTATATATATCCTATGTGTAGTATATATGTATAGATGTCATACTTTCTCTTACAATGTGCTGCCAGGCTAAATAAACCTCCCAATATGTTTAAAAACAGTTAACGACATCCTTCTGGTGGAACTGGTGCAATTAGGTAATATTAAATATACAAAATATTTATATTTGTAAATATCGACATATCGATAGATTTCGTGCAATCCCTATGCTAAATTGTTTGATTGTAATTTTACACAATATTTTTGTATCGTACACATAATTGTTTAAAATAACAAATTATTTACAAAATAAAGGATTTACCGTATACTACTGATGTATAACCCAGTAAATTTAGGATCGCTTTTTATAAAAATAAGCATTAAGATAACACGATGTTATTGGCAGTACTTACCGGTGAAATGTCTCTTTATTTGGATTATTAACATATGTTAATAATATAACATATAACTGAACACGACACTATTTTTATCACAAGAATTAATTTTTGTAGAATTCAAAACGATTATAACACAAAATAGAAAACAAAGCTGGACCTTATTTTGACAAGTGACTAATGAAGACTAAATGTGTTCAAAGAGGTTTTATGACAGATTCTCTTGCATTTCTTTCTCGCATGTAGGATTTCCGCAAAGAGCTGGATGTCATTCGCACACTGTGTTCCTCTCTTACGCTAGTCTTAGGGACATCCCACACAGCCGTAGACAGAGTAGGGTATAGACGACTTGATAGCGTATACAGTATGAAACAGCGATATCCAGACATAATTTTTAATATTGCCAACTTGTAATTTTACCCCATTTTGTGGGTAAATTAGTATTGGTTCCTTCAGTTGTGCGCTGTAATTTTTCATTCTTCAGTTACATATATAACCACATAGGGCACATAGCACTCCTAATATTTTTTTTCTTAACTGTACTACGTCATTATATAACGGTTCTTATACATCTTTCAAATTCCATCCATGTCACCGACATACATGTACCTAGGTACTAAATGCAAAGACCCCTATACATTGAAAGGCGCACGGAAAGCAAACGAGAATGGCCGAACGCGTCCGAAAATAGTCGATTGCAATTTCGTGGGGGTGATTTTCGTACCGCTTTACTTTTAGTCTAATAAGACAATTTCAATAAAACTTATTTAGTGTCTAGTCAAAATGTAATTTTGTATCATGAAAGTTGGTATGTCTCATATGATTCTCGAAAATTGTAAAATAAATATGGCTTTTGAGAATACAGAGTTAAGTTTTCGCTAGAAAAATATTGAATTTCATCGTCTCATTTCATCGTCTCATTTCATCTCATCATCAACATCCGACAATGTCTCGTGACACATTAAGTCAAGTGGTTTGAGAATTACCCCCTTGCTTCCTTTGATCTTTCAAAATTTGTGTCTGAACCGCGGCTCTAAACGAAATAGCGAAAAGGGTAGGTGTACAGAACTGTAATAGATTCAAAAGAGATGAAACGACAATCATAGTTGTGCTTACCAACTGATTCAATTTAGGTGCAACCGTCAAATTTGTAATTGTCAAAAATTAAATTAGTGAAAACTAAATGAAATAATATGAAGTTACGTGTGATAAGTAATCCTATTCGCTTTTTTAGTGTTCCGGATGTCGTTTATGCACTTTTAAAAGCGCAGGGCGGTTTTTTTCTCAGATTATTTTCCAAAATATGTCCAAAATGCAAAATAATCTCAATCGGCTACACTGACAGACGGTCCACAAGTGACTATTTCAAAGTCGTTCAGGGTACCGCGATCTTAACAACTTTCGTGTGGAGTTTCATGCTGTGATACGTACAGTCTAATTTTTCAATACCTAGGTACATATAAGTCGGTGATCTAGGTAGTGCTATAGTCTCCGAGCAAAATGGCTGTGACAGCTGGACAGGACGAAACGTTATTGGTTCCATTTTTGCACTTCCGATACGTAACCTTGAAAAACTGGTGTGGACTAGCTCAATTTAAGTTCAATTTTCGTCCATTACTGCCTAGGGGTCCAGGTTAAAGAAGTTAACAATAAAATTATACAAGTATTAAAAATTATAGAATAAACTCAAACTCGAAATGTTTTATTTAAAAAACTCTTATTGCAATTTTTTTTTCAACAAACAATACGTATTCAATCTGAAATTCAGAAAATTCGAACCAATTGTGTTCGGCATAATGTTAATACAATAAACATAAATAAACTTGATAACCACGTCAGCCGCCTCAACAAAATCACATAATCTTTAAAAGGCCAATGTATACGCTTCTACAATAAGATATCCCAGTTGACATTAAATTTTCCGATTTCGAAATGTCTTGAGCAGATCCGGGAAATACTATTTGGGTGCCAGTTTTTTCGACCTGTGCACTCACTCCATTTCGTCCTTAAAAACGACTCAATCGGAAAACTAGAAAATAAACATAAATTAATTTAAAAAGTGGTAAATTTAATCAAGTGCTGGTATCCCTAATATAATATAATCCTACTATATACAGATGACACGAAATAATATGAAGCTAAATATCTGTTATGTGACCCATACTTTGGTCGGTTAATGTCGAAAAACTAAGTTTGAATTTCATCAAAATTGAATGTTAAAATAGTAACAATTTGTCTTTTTGACGAAATATGAAAATTTTGTATAATTACTTATTTCATTTATTCACTCTGTTCCTTATCTAAAGTTACTTACCGATGAAAGGTTATGTTTGGTTCTTTTCGTTCACTACGAATTTTGCAGCCAATTATACTGCAATTGACCATAATTACTACTAAATTATTAGCACAAATAACAGATAATATGCACGAAACAGGAGTTTTAACGTATAAAACAACAAGAAATCTACAAAAATCTTTTGACATCACTGGTTTGTCTGCCACCAACAACACTGGTGGCAAACAACAAAAAACCGATACGCAAATAGAGACAAAAAACTTATGCTTGGTCTTGCTCACATCTACATATTTTACATATACGCTTTCTTACTCTAGTAATTATTATTGTTTTAATAGCATGTCTATACCCTACTCCGTCTACGCACACAGCGATTGACAAAAACGAATATAACGACCATGGATAATGACTTACGCTTCCATATAGAGTATGGAGTTGAAACGTGATTGACAACCTCTTTCGACACATTTTTTGAAATCTTCAAATAATTACATTATAAACCTTTTTAACACTTTTTAAGGAAGCATAAATATGTCGTCATATCCGGTCTTGTTATTCACCATTATTCATGGTTTTGAAAAGTTAACCATAAAGGTACTCTGCTGAGCGGGCGGGCAGGTATATATACTAGCGTAAGAGAGGAACACAGTGTGCGAATGACATCCAGCTCTTTGCGGAAATCCTACATGCGAGAAAGAAATGCAAGAGAATCTGTCATAACACCTCTTTGAACACATTTAGTCTTCATTAGTCACTTGTCAAAATAAGGTCCAGCTTTGTTTTCTATTTTGTGTTATAATCGTTTTGAATTCTACAAAAATTAATTCTTGTGATAAAAATGGTGTCGTGTTCAGTTTTAAATTGCACTGTAACATATGTTAATAATCCAAATAAAGAGACATTTCACCGGTAAGTACTGCCAATAACATATTGTTATCTTAATGCTTATTTTTATAAAAAGCGATCCTAAATTTACTTGGTTATACATCAGTAGTATACGGTAAATACTTTATTTTGTAAATAATTTGTTATTTTAAACAATTATGTGTACGATACAAAAATATTGTGTAAAATTACAATCAAACAATTCAGCATAGGGATTGCACAAAATCTATCGATATGTCGATATTTACAAATACAAATATTTTGTATATTTAATATTACCTAATTGCACCAGTTCCACTGGAAGAATGTCGTAACTGTTTTTAAACATATTGGGAGGTTTATTTAGCCTGGCAGCACATTGTAAGAGAAAGTATGACATCTATACATATATACTACACATAGGATATATATCAATACAAGAATTGCTCATATGAAAATATAAGATATATACACAAATAATTTTAATCGTTATTTATTTATGATTTAAAGTCTGACGTTCTATCTGCTCTCTGATTAAGAACGTCGTAAATAATTTAACTTTGAATGACGAAGTTACTGTATACAATGATTTAACCTCATTTTCCTCCAGGAAACTGCGGTGTTAAAAAATGCTTCCTGATATTGATGAATATTTCATAATATCCAGGTTTCCTGTAAACGCGGTTAGCAGAGAACAATGGAAAATAATGTTAAATAGAGCAGGTGGGACGCCTCGAAAACATTCTTTGGTTCGCAGTAGACATTTTACGGAAAACTGTTTTGTCTAACTAAGTTACCGACGACTTTTGAAGAAAGGATCTATACCTACTGAATTTGTGCCGATAGGGGTTTCTTTCTTTTTCATATGTGCTTACTTAGTATATTAAGTAATATACTAACGCCGCAGTATTTACTTAGGGCCGGTAATTCAATACGACCTTAAGGTTGTCTTTAGATTTAAGGTAGCCTTGGACAAAAAAAAGTGTAATTCATTACATCCTTAAAATAAATGTCAACTTAAGTCGTCACTTAAGGTAGTGAATTTTAAGGGAAGTCGTGAGCTTCCTAAGACCTACCTTAAGTTCGGAACAAACGTCAGGACTAGAGAGACTAGTAATCTGTGCTAGTAATCTGTGCTAGTAATCTGTGGTCAGAACGTGGTAAAAACCAGTCAAAACCATAAAATACGTCAAAACGTAAACGTCAAATTAAAATAGGTATTGTTTTTAAAAGAAACACAAAGAAATTGCTGCTTTCATTAACTTTTTGCTATATAAAACTGCATTATGAATTTTTATACAAGGCAAATAATTGGCACCTCGAGAGAATTTCGGAGGTGAGTCCTTTTCTTTTTTTGTGTACATAGTAGGTACCTACGTACTTTTCGTTTGCTGTAAAGTGGACGCGATTGTGTTATACACAGGTGCGGGACCCACTCAGCTCAGCGTGTCAATTTTGTTACCAGATAGAATAAACGTAAATACCATTATATAACATTTTGGTGGATATTAATTTAACAAATGTTCACTTTATTCAATCTCAAAAGTATTATTTGCATTTCGTTTTATTATTTGATAATTTTTATTTCATTATTATTTTCATTAAACGTTAAAACAAGGGTCTATGTTAGATAAAAATATCTCTAAGTCAGGGTGTCATTTGGCACATGGTAACCCCAAATGCGGAAAGTTGGTTGTATTGTTTCCTCAGTTGAGGGCGAAAAAAATTGGATTGAAATACACATGCACTACTTAAGGTCGTCCTTTGCAAAGGGAGACCTTACGTAAGACTAATTTCTAAGGCCAAAATGAATTACCGGCCCTTAATATCTAAAGTCAGAGCATTTATGCCAACTGTAATTTCTGTACAGGTCAATCTGAAGACCAAGCGATCGGTGTCAGCGTACGTTTACCGGGATATATCACCAGAACCTTCAACTTTAAAGCCTAAACCTTTATTTCAGCATTAATATAAAACGGATTTGAAGAAAAAAGTCCATCACAGTGAAAATATCAATTTTAGGCAAATTATCACTTTGTCTTTTACAAAAACTTTTTCCTTTATAATCAAATAAAACTTAACTACCTATTATAAAAAGAAACAAAAGATATTATAGAGTTGGATGAAATATAGGAATTTCATCCAAGACATAATTTGTGGTGCAGTGAGACGACGCGACACTCAATCGAGTAGGCAATGTGACGGCACGGGCAGTAAGAAGCCACCATTCAAACCCCACGAAAATACATAAATATCAATAATTTATTTCTCAGTCATTTATTGACGTATTAAAAAAAAACTTTCACTGTTTTATTAGTTTTGGTTTATCTTTCAATTTTATCGAGTTAAGTACCATATTCATCATGAAACTTCTAAATTGTTAATGTTTTTGTTTTGTACATTCTCAATTTTTTGTTTACAAAGAGTGTTAAAAAGTTTGTTGTTATGCGTTGCAACATGACGTATTATCATTAAAAATAAAAATGGTTTATTTGTATTGTTTTATTTATTACTTGGCTTGTATTCAACTAAATATAAAAATTTCCATAATGATATTAACGCTTTCTTTTCTTCTTTCTGCAAATTTTTTATCATCAACTGTTAACAAAAAAAATATATTTATTGGAATAAAGGAAATAGCATTTGAATTGACTGATTGATGATTTGTCATTTTAAAAAAACTAAAAGTTAGGAAAAGTAACTCAAAACAAAAATTTTGTAGTAAAGCAGATTCAAAATAATAAATAGGATTGCTGATTTCGACTTATGATAACGCGGTAATTTCAACGACACATTATCATGAAAGTACTACGTGCTATCGATAATATAAAAAACACCCATGCACATCACTAAAACTGGCTCAACCACATGTGAATTTTGCACACATACTCATTTCCGTTTCGGTCATGCGATGTTTATATGTCAGTTGGTCTCCTACGCTAGTATATGTATGTCTATGAGCGGGCACATTCAGCCATGTTATTTATGTGACAGTGACATGACAGTGACAGCTAATGAATCGTTAAATCTTTCCTGTGTCACTCAAACTGTCAATAGTGTGTCACTGATTTGAATATAACAGATAATTTTCGTTATAATTACTGTGGTTATTAAATTGGGTTGCATAAAATTATAAATAAACTTAAACAATATAAACTTCCTTCAATACTAGTGTTTTGTGTCATTAACGTGAAGAAGATACAGTGCGTTGTTTTGGAAATTAAGTTGAATTGCTAGAACTACTTTCATATAAGTAAACAGCACCGACTAGTAAACAGGAAACTATAAAAGATTGTGGTTAAACATATTTTGAAATTGTTTAAGTTTACATTACAAAATGGAGGACAATCCTAATGTGAGAACATACAATTTAATACAACAAGAAATAAAGCATCTGAAAGCAAAATGTCGAGAAGCATGCGATGCTATTGAAAATTCCCGTACACCGACAGTAGACAATGGAAATGAAAATATACTTAGATATATTGACGGCTGTCGAATTGAATTGGAAAATATTGAATTAAATACAATATCGGATGAGAATTGTTCAACGAGCCTTTTCACTGTAGAACATCAAGACAGGATATCTCAACTCAACCAGATAATAGCGTACAAACGAGGTGTTATCTGTGACATTGAAAAAGAAAATATAAGGTTTAAGATGATTTATTATTATAATTAGATTAACTTGTTTGATAAAATGTTCCTTGGAGATCATTGTGTTTAGCTGATGCTATTTTCACAAACGGAAATTTTATTAGTTTATGTTAAGGATGGGTCCACATATTAGCCAAAAGTCTACTATTGGTCTGATTTCTGTAGCGTAAGAAGCTATCCAATTTTTGTAGGATAAGTTTGACAGCTGATCGAAGCTTGGACACTGGTCCCAGCAATATCGGATTTTGTACCGAATTGGATTCAATGTGTAGAAGGCTACTTAGTCTACTTAGCTTCACCTTCCAATTAGAGGTAAAATTTTCATAGGTGGCATTTATGTTACATACATGGGGCCTGTTAAACGTTGTCAGACAATAAAATGTGGAGATAAAATGTTGAGGTGTTATAATGCATTCGTTCATATAAATTGTGAATACTATAGTATGACAATCATTTTTCACCAAAAATAAAATGTATCTGTAATTATATTCAATTATAACTATTTACCACTAAATTTTGACCTTCTTTTAAAGCTGTCACCATCAACAACATAACATTATTTGTCTATGATTGACTCAATACCACATCAAAATGTAAATAAAACTCAGTATTACTATGAGTGACATTCACATTCTCGGTTCAGTGGTGCCGAGGGTTGGCAAAGCGATACTTATACCTCTCATTAAAGCCAAGCATGTGGCCAGTATCTGGTGGGCCCACTTTAAATTTTTATTCATATTATTATTCTTTTTCTATCCTGCAACAAAATACTGTAATTAAAAATATAATATTAATATAATAAAGTAAATTAAATACACACATTGTTCTTTTAGATTAAAATCTCTTATAAAATCTACAAAAGATGCAAAGACAATAAAGAACCCGGAAAAATCTGAAGTTAATGCAGAGCACATACATTTGGCTAAGGAACACTTTCTCCTGATGAAAAACCACATCAGCAACCTTATAAATGCTCTACACCCTGAACATGCCGATGAAATTATTGACTTACTTGCAGTGAGTTTTACATTAAATATGATATTTTCTTTAACATTTTTTATTGATATAGATTTATTTTTTACATTTTTATGAGTTTTAGACATTTGAACATTTATCATATTCTTTGCGATTTGATAATTATATTAAAGAATTGAATGTTATACAAAAATATTTGTCTCTTTTTAGTTTGCAGTGTTGTGACTCTGATTTTAATTCTGAATAATTGTACTTATTTAAAAAAAATGTTTAATTACAGCAATTAATGGTGGAAAAACTAAATGAGAATTCATCAGGCTACATAGAAGTGACAGATGAAACATTT
Source organism: Luffia ferchaultella (assembly GCA_949709985.1). Taxonomy (NCBI): domain Eukaryota; kingdom Metazoa; phylum Arthropoda; class Insecta; order Lepidoptera; family Psychidae; genus Luffia; species Luffia ferchaultella. The sequence goes on along the minus strand of OX453256.1, from coordinate 1,849,902 downwards.
CATGTAATAGAAATTGTTAAGGATATGGAATTGGTCACAACTCATCCTTATGATATAAAATTGATTAAATTGTCTTTTTGATGTCTTGGATAATATTTATATAACATTCTTTACTGCGCTATAAAAATTGATTCTACATTGTTTAGTTCTTACTTTGAAATACTAATTTAACTTTATAAAGTGAATAAAGGATATGATCTTACTTTTATCCCTTTGTTATTATTTTAATTATCTATTATTATTTATATTTCTTTTTCATACAGATATCTAGAAATATAAATTTTGGTAGAAATTGTATAAACTAAATCCCTCCATGATCCCTTCACTAAATATGATTTTCCCAACATGTTAAATTTTATAATTGTTATATTTAAGAATAAATTTAACACTTGTAAGCTCGACACAAACATATAAAATATTAATAAACATATAACATAATAATATTACTCAGTCACATTTGGCAGAAGAGCAGATTTTTAGTTTAGACTATATTAAATAAAATTTTATATTAAATAAAATTTTATTTTTCCTTAGCAAAGAAAAACTTTAATAAAAACTATTTAAATATTTGAAATATCAGATGCTTACAGTAATTCTCCTATGTATCCTAAATAAACAATAGCAGACAAAACATATAAGTATATTGATTTTTATTAGTTTTTATAAGATTTTGTAGTCCGACAAGGAAGGGACCCTTGCAATTTCTCCTATTTCGTATGTCACAGCCATTTTACTGGCATACTATTAGTGCTATAAAGCTGAAATTGGCATAGATATGTGTATTTATAAATGCTAGATATGTATAAAACTATCCAAAAAAGTTAATGTTCCTCCTCATCAATTCAAAGTGAGTTTTTTTTTACTTTCCTCATAACTGGGGCATCAGTATATAGCCCTTTCAAATCATTGTGTGATTCATAAATGGTTTTTAGAATTAAGTGCTATTTATGAAATATTCAGCTGTGAAGTGGTATTTCATGTGAATTTCATGTGCTCACTAAATTTTGCACCACTGTTATGGGAAACCTGAAATCCATAATTGGAACTTACTAATAACATAATCACTGTGGAATCATTCAAACCTGAGTGATAGCTGATCAAATTAATACATATTTCGATTCTGAACGAACTCATCACTTTGATTGATAAGTTATTCTTGTTGGCATGACCGTAAACATGACCTGAAATGCAATTGATCTGTTTATTTTTAAGTTGTACTGAAAATATTTTAAAAAAAATTTTGTGAAATAATATTCTGGCAAACTGTCTTGTCTGATTTACGACGTATAGTATATGTATTTTTTTTTTTTCAGTTGTGATGACATACATAAATATAACAAGTGTAAAATTATTTGTGAAAGTCCAAAATGTCTTTGGTATATGCAAAGTTTTCACCTGTCTTGTAGTCATAGGCGGAGGAGTGTACGAAATTGTGAAAGGTAAATATTGATTTTTGAGAGTGGGCCGCCGCGCCTAGAGCATTCAATACATTTGTTGCACAAATGCATCTCGTTTACACAGTTTATTTAAGTGAGAAATTTAAAAATTATACATAAAAATCAATTTTTAGCAATGCCAGTAAAAGCTTATGACACATTTGCATATTAAATTTGACGTTATAATTAAACGTAATTCAGTGGCACAAAAATATACATTTATTTATAATTTCAATAGGCAATAATTACCTATCCTATATTAATGGAATAGTAATTAACCTATATTTGTGTAACTTTAGTATGGAATGACGTAGGCTAGGTCCACTCTAAAGAATTTTTTAGTATTTTATAGCATTTTTTGAAAAATTAGAATAAAATTTATATTTCACCTCTGATATAGAATTATTAATTACAATACTACTTTTATCTTCAACAATCTGCCGTCCTGAACTTGGTATGTGTGACATACTTTTCTTTTTACTGCTGTGCAAAGCTGCGGTCCAACAACTTAAAAGATTTATATGGTGAACTGTTAGTTCTTCTCAGTACTACAATTCACCTAAAAACCTTCTAATTCGTCGCTAGTGAGTGAATCACTTAGATCAGAACTCATGGCAGCAATCATCATCATCATCAGCCCATTTTACCCCACTGCAGGTGCTTAGGCCTCCCCCAGGGTGAGGAGGGGGTTTGGAGCTTAAATCCACCACGCTACTCCACTGCGGGTTGGGGATTGTAACGACCGCCATCTATTGACAGCGTGTCCGGGACCGACTGCTTAACGTGCTCTCCGAGGCACAGAGTCAGTGATAATTTATGTACTTAAGTCAGAAAAACTCATTGGTACACGCCCGGATTCGAACCATGGCCCTATGGCCTTATAAATTTGAGACAGGTTCGCTGCAGCAATGCTGCTCTTAAAAATAGTACCATGGTGATACATACCCTACATGTTGAACCACAATTTCAATTGGTTTAAATGTGGAAGTTTCATTAAAATCAAGTTTATAAGCATCAAACATCACTCTGTTACAGTTATATAATAATATACGTAGATTTACTTATTAATGAGGTAATACCAAGACCTGTTTTATATCTTAGGAAACACATAATTTTAAATTTAAGTAATTTTTATTCCACTCATTACAGGCAATACAGAGTATCTTAACAAAGGCTTCGAAGGTAGCACAACAAGTCCAGGTGGAATAGCATTGGCACTTTACTCTGGTTTGTGGGCATATGATGGATGGAACAGTGTTACTGTCGTCACTGAAGAGATAATCAATCCTGGCATGTAAATATTTAATTTATTTCAACATGATTACTGCTAATTTTATCTGATGTGAGTTCTTTATCATTGTCTAGACCTATTTTGTTGTGCTAGCTGCCACTGCGCTAGCGTTCACGAGGCATACAGAGATAATGTTAACACTAGTCTTAAATTCACAGAAATAATGTCTTTTTTTAAATTGTTTTTAATACTTCTAGTCAATATTTTGTCATCTGTACCCATATGTTTCCTCATAAAAATTAACATAAATATGCCCAAAGCAAGCGCGGGTTTAAAGACGTGACGCGAGAAGGACGCCGGGTGGAGCTTTTTATCAGGCGTTCCCGCCTTCACTGCTATAGTACTGTCCTCACATAAGCAAGGTCACCCTGCTGGTTCTGTATGATGTTAACCATGACCAACACAGAATTGGCTATGTTGATGGAACTTGTAATATATATTTGACTTGTTTTCATAATTCTTGAAAATTCTTGTGTGATGTCTTCAATAAATTCTTTATCTTAGGCCATCTCATCCATATCATAAATGTGCATGCAAAGTGTTCATACATAAGAGTTTATTTAAAATCCAATCAATACAATAATTACTAGTGGCATTCAGGAATTTGATTTTACTATCAGCTACTACTGGAGGCAGATAGGAAAATATTTTTTATTGCCACCATTGGTGACAATAGAGGTGGTGGCAATCAGGAATACAAACTGGTCTTTCTTGTAATATTTTGTTATATTTTACATTCCAGAAATGTTCCATTAAGTATATCGATAGCAGTGCCGCTCATAACGGCACTATATGTTTTTATGAATGTAGCATATATGTCTGTACTGAGTTATGCTGAAATGACATCGGTGCCGGCGGTTGCCGTAGCTTTTGGCGCACGGGTTTTGGGCCCAGCAAGTTTTTTGATACCTTTGGGGGTGGCAATTGCAACTTTTGGATGTGCTATGAGTGTTCAATTTGGTGTTACCAGGTTAGATTATTTTAATATAAATTGCAGAAAACTGCTCAAAACTTTATAAGAAATTAACACAAAATTATGTAAATATAACATGAGATTTTGGCATAAAACATAAAACTTATTTTTGCTGAGAGACTCATTTATCACACTGCAGAAATTGAGCTAATGATGAGCTCTCAGAACATCTATGTTGACATGTTAATTCAAATATACACGTTAAACAACTTGTAATATTAGGAAAACGTTTTTACATCTTACAGCACTTACAACAAACAAACCTCAAATTAAATGTTATTAAAATTATTAATCAGTCAATTTAAAATTACCTTTATTTTTCGTAAAATATTGTGTAACAGAAAAATTGTATTATAAAATGTATTTTTTTACAGAGTGTGTTACACGGCTGCCCGTGGTGGACATATGTTGGAGGCATTTTCCTATGTGAATATGAAACGAATGACACCAGCACCTGCAGTGGCTTTGCAAGTAAAAATATGATTATTTCTGCATTTAAGCCCATCAGTAAGATCACTTGAGTTAAACGCATCCAAATGAATGCGTACATCGTACAAATTTAAATTTCAATAAAATCTGTGCATCATTTAAATTTTTTTATGGTACTTCACTGATTTTTATACACCCAATGCATACTATATAATACATGTATACTATATATACATATATTGAAAGAGAATCATGAACCTTTTTTCTGATTTCAGGCATTACTGACAGCAGTATTTATTTTAGTGGGAAACATTAAAACGTTGATAGACTTTGCCAGCTGGTTCCTTTGGTTTTTCTATGGATTAGCTATGGTTGCTCTGCTGGTTTTAAGAAGAACCCAACCAAATAAGCCCAGACCATACAAAGTGCCAATAGTCTTACCATGTTTTGTATTGCTCACAGCCATATTTTTATCAATATTGCCAATAGTTCATGACCCATCAATTAAATATTTGATGGCTATTGGGTTCATAGTAATTGGTGTGATAGTGTACACAATATTTGTATATTATAAGAAGACCCCAACAAAGTTATTAAGTGAGTAAATATTTTAAAGGAAATACTGAACTAAATAAATTATAGGTACATAAGCATATGCAATTTATGAATGTAACTAGCGGTCGTACCTGGCTCCGCCCGGGTGGACTACAGAAATGTTCCCCCTCCCATTTTCTCCACCACCCCTCCATCCTTCCAGCTACATACACGCCCTTACCCTCCTAACCTCTATAAACCCACCCTCTATACGCACTAACTAGTCCTTTTTTTGCTAATAAAAGTCCCATAAAAATTGGTTCAACCATTCCAGAGATTAGCCCGGAAACAAACAGACAAATTTTACATTTTTAAATTATATTTGGTTGAAAAATATGGAAATTATAAGCTAAAACGTTCCTCTTCCCGTTCGACGAATTAGTACATTGCACCCGTGCGAAATCGGGGTGGGTCGCTAGTCCAACTATATAGTATCATTACACTATGGTATCATCGTCATCATCCAAACAAAGAAATTCTCTGGCGCGTCTAGCAACAAATTTAATTGGCATAAAAAAGATTATAGTAAGTCAATCGTAAAAGATACACATTCGCTGTAGCGGACTTTTGGTTAGAACTTTTGAAGGGGAACAATTACGTAATACTTAATTTTTACTTAACATCAACCGTTTACGCAGCGCGTGTAACAGAAGCTCTCAAAAGGAATAATTTTTCCCGTTTTTGCAACATTTTTCATTGATGCTCCGCTCCTATTGGTCGCAGCGAATGTAATAATAGCCTATAGTTTTCCTCTATAAATGGACTATCCAACACAAAAAGGATTTCTCAATTCGAACCAGTAGTTCCTGAGATTTGCGCGTTTATACAAACTCTTCAGCTTTATAATATCAGTATAGATAAATATATAAAACTTCGCACCACACACAATAGACTGCTTAACACTTTTAAAAATAAATTATTAAATGATATGTATATAATAATTGATCAAATAAGAAATCATATCTTATTGATTTTCATTCACTAAGTACCTTATTCATTTATATCAATTTTAATCATATCACCAGACTTTACATAAGCAAGAAAAAAATTATAAACTTATACATTACAACTTGCATGCCTGTTATGGGCTAGTCACTGTGTATTTATAATGATTTTTTTTTTAATTAACTAAAAGAAATGTAATGCAATAAAAGACTGAGATAACACTATAGTAACCAGTTCTGTATACTAGTAAAAGCTAATGTAGTGTACATAATTTTTAGGTGTATACAAAATGATTATAATTTACAATATTAATTCCATTGCAGGTAACTTCACATTCCTGATTCAAGTTCTGTTTGAAAGTGTGCCACCAAGCAAACGCCAAGACTGACCATATTTAGGAAGTTCATAATATACACAATTCTATTCTTTCTCTGCCTCCAGAACTCTTTAAGGATTTCAGCTTCCTCTTCAGTTATTCCTTTTTATTTTATGGAAATGAATTTTTCTATCTCTCTGATGTCTTCTTCTACTCTGTCGATATAACTTTTATCCTAACTCTGTCTCTTCTGTCTTGATAGCAATCTTATGATTTGAACTTACTGTAAATAGAATACCACTGTACATATCACTAAATGTAATAAATAACTTTAATCAGATCTTTTTGTTGTTTTTATATTAGATATAGGTTCTAGGTCTATTATTTTACTCCAAGCAAACGTACCACAATCAAATGAAATCAAATTATTGTATAGTTGTTACTAAATCACGCATCCAGCATGCAATGGATCAGAACAAATGTGCACAGTTTGTTAAAGGACCAATTTAATTGAGAGGTATTCTTTAACACATAGGATTTGTAAAAGTTTTCTAGTAAATTCTAGATAGAACCTCAATGATGAGAAGGATCAGAAGCTAGATTGCAGTTTGTGAAACAATATAGATTATAATATAGAATTACACATAATAATATTAATCTTCTATCATGTTCAAAGTCCATGACTCCACTTGGAGTCCAATTCACTGAATCATATGTCCATCCATACTTAGGGTCAATATTATAAGCAGTTTTATGACTAGGGTCTTTAACGTTGGTTTTTTAATAACAAATGAAATTTATTTACACAGAATATTCAAACAAATAGGAACACTACTCACTTCCTTGTTTGAATCTTCGCTTTGCTCGAATTGTAGCATGCCATTTGTTGAGGGTCCTGGGATGAGGAAGACAAGTATCAAAAACGCGCCTTACAAGCTCATAGGCTAATGGTGAATAAGAATGCAACGTAAAAGTAAACTTGTGAAAACGGGCTGAATATTCCAGTCCAAATTTTTTATATTTATTTTTCTTGCAGTTATTTTTTAAAATTATATTGTTAAATAATTCTGCTGCCTCTAAATGGTTCTGTAAAATACAAATACGTTTCCTTTGACACATTTTTCAATTTTGCTATAATTTATTTAAATATCTTGGTTTTTTTCTGAAGTCGTACACATTTACTTTTTAAAGATTTAATTTGTTGTCGATGTTGTTTAACAGAGACAGTTATTTGTTTCAATTTGTGTTGCAATTGAACTTCTCTAGGTGTTTCTAAAATACATTCAATTTGAGAGTCATCTAAGTATTTCCAGTAGTTCAATCACAGGATCATCAATTTCATGTAATTCAGCTAGTATAATACAGTTAGGTGAAGTAGGTACAATAATAGATTGAAGAAACGATGAAGGTGAAGAAGTTGATTCAACCAAATGAAAAAGTTGTAGTACCTATAAATCTTTCATTTTTCCTTTAATACTAACTTTTTTTCTGAGTATACAGTTTATGTGATGTGCAGGCAATTTTTCCAAAAATCTGGCATATTTATCATTAAATTCAGGCATTCACTTTGTTTTATATGGGAACCCTACTCGCAGTGTTCAATCGAGCTTGAAGACCTTCGCCAAAGGCTTCACTAGGCAAACTGAACTCATTACTTCTCAGTAACACATTTTATATTTATGCATTTTCTCTTCATGAATATTTCCTGTTTCATGCGGGAATGAAAAGACTTTATTTTCCTGTAAACTATGAGTGAGGCAACATATTATGAATTTTTTTATTTAATTTTAGGCTTAGTAGTTTCTGAGAAACAGGGAGCAAAGGGAGATTATCATTTTTTTTAACATCTACTAAACTATGTATTTCAAAATTATAAACAATATAAAAAAATTATCTAACGAGACTTTCATTTGATATGAACCATGACGCACTTGAGATTCTTTTTAAATTATGTAATTTGGCTTCAAACTGATAAATTAATGTGTTTATTGCTTAGTTTTTTCTACAAAATATAAATGAAGGTCTACATTCTATAATTTTTCAAAATTTTAATTACTACAATTTCAGTAATATTAAGGGGGATAATCAATTTTCTTTAATATCTTTGAAACCCTGAATATTAAAATTATAAATAAAATATGCTTGTACTTTTATAAGGAACACTTTCATTTGACACGTTACTAGGAGCCCTTAGATTTTATTTTTCTATTTTGCTCCTTAAAATGAAAATCTTTCATTTGCCCTATACGTTTGTCATTGGGCCACCAAACTCTGTACATGTATCGAATTTGAACTTTTGCATCTAGTACATTGATTTAACAATTTAATAATAAGGATTTGTAGTCGCTAACCAAAAGCATCCGCAACGAGCGTGGGTTAATATGGCCGCGGCCCGGCTCCGTTGTGCGCGTCAGTGCATGCAAATACTTATTACGGTTCGGACGTGTCGCACTGTTTATGGGAATGTGACAAGAATTAAATCGTGATAATGTTCAAATTAAATTAAAAATAATGGAATAGCCGTCTGTAGGCATAAACTAATGTTAAATTATAATGTTTACTTACCGCAAATACGATCTTCAGCTCTTTTTTGCGTCTTTGACGAGTAGTTTCACAAATTTTTACGACACAAGTCGGCATCGCGCACGTTTACTCGGCGCTAAGCCATTACACCGACTAAAAGCCGGTTGGAGGACTTATTGCGTTTTGGATGACTTCCTGCGCGGACACTTTAGAACGCCGACAGCACAACCAGTTATATTATTGGTATCTATATAGATACCATTATAGTTTTGATATTAGTTATATTATTGGATCTAGTAGATTCAGAGAAAATAGGCTGTGACAGATGGACAGACAGGCGGACACCAGAATGACCCTATAAGGGTTTTTTTCCATCTTTCATGTACGGGACCCTAAAAAGCGACCCCTATAGGATCACTCCGTTCTCCGTATGTATGTTTATCGGTCTGTCTAGACCCTTATTGACCGGGACGCGTAGAGGTATGAAGTTGAAATTAGTATCAAATACTGTGCTTTTATAAATTAATTAAGTATATCTTAAGGATGTCTTAATTTATGAACTGATGAAAATTCCCGAGCTTCCGTATTAAGATCGTAGAACGTTCCTTGCATGTATAGCACTAATATAGGTCTTAAATAAAATTTTAAACTTTTATTTAGTTAAACTAATTCATACGTAACCAGACAAAAATGTTTTTTTCAAGTTCTTAGTTTTCATTTCGTTAGTTTTACCTAATATTCCTCATTCCCTTTCAATATAGTGAACATTATGCTACTAATCAAGCCCTTTCATTTGCTACCCGTATTGAGGGATTTGTGAAAAGAAAGTAATTTCCCATTTTCTAGTGGCGGTCATCTAGTATTTGAAATTTGTCATAGTTTTAGTTTATAGTATTCTACTAGTCAAGTTCTTTCATTTGATACCCATATTGATAGAGTAGTGAAAAAAATATAGTTTGCCATTTTGTGCTGGCGGCCATCTTGGATTTGAAATTCGTCATAGTGTATAGTATTCTACTAGTCAAGCCCTTTCATTTTGTGAAAAAAAAAGTGATTCCCCATTTTTTAGTGGCGGCTATCTTGGATTTGAAATTAGTCATAGTGTATAGTATTCTACTAGTCAGTCCTTTCGTCTGATACCCATATTGATGGAGTAGTGAAAAAATATGATGTGCACCATTTTGTGGCGGCGGCCATCTTGGACTAATTTTAATCATACATAGCTAAGAACACTCCCGAATAATTCACCTTTCATTTAAAAAAATCCGCAACCAAATCTGTTCATCCGTTTTGGAGCTACGATGCCACGGACAGATTCACAGATACACACACGTCAAACTTATAACAACCCTCTTTTTTCGTCGGGTGTTAATAAAAGATATTATTATAAAAGAATGCGATTGTCTTTGGGTGGGTTGTAATGAGCATAAAGAAGCCGTTTTAGATTTTTTCATTAAAATTATGATACTGTTACAAACACATAACTTGTGTAACACAATTAACCAAATGAGTGAGGCTTTGGACGAAAAACATGTCAATAAATTATGTGCAATACATAAACTAGGTCTTAATAAATACAAGAGTTGTAAATTAAGAAAAAGAAATAAATAATACCTAATTATGTACTCTACCTTGTTTTATTTTTGTAAATCATATTTCATGAAAAAAAATCATAAATAGAACATTTCAGAGTAGCACATCCCTAAAAACTCGGTATAGACATTACTTACTGTAGCATTTGTCAACACTAGTTGCGACGCTAGCGCTTTGCGGAGACAAGTGAACTAATTTTATTAATCCGAAGCGTCTCTGGCAGTGTTCCCAACCCTACTGTTTTAACAGTAGATTTGCTGTTTTCACATTGATGTCCCTGTTTTATGTTTCATTCCTAATTTTTACTGTTTTTCGATTAGCGTTCAGCGCCACCTATTACACTATGCAAATATTTTTTTGATAACCACTATGTAATAAAATGCAATGACACTAGATGGCAGTATCTACTATTCCCCGACCACATTATATGTGATTGACGATCATATTTTTATGCAGGGGGAAATCCCAGTTTTAAATTCAAATTTAACAAAAATATGTATGATTTTAAAAAGAAAAATGAGTGTGAAAATATTGAAGATGACGCAATTGAGAATGAAAGTGGAAAATAATTTTACTTTGATTTTATTTTTTTGTTGTGATTATTAATATAACAATGTATGTGAGTTCTGGTAACTAAGAAAATTGTTCATTGTTTTAATTATATGAGGAAAAGTATGAAATCTGCCTTTTTTTTCTTTACCTACTGTTTTCTCCTGTTTGTTTTTTTGCGAGCTGTTGTTTTTTAGTTTTTTGGGGTTGGCAACACTGGTCTCTGGTATAAACCTAATACTGCGTACACTAGTCATCTGTGAGATATACTAAATTACTAACTGCTTCAGAAAATATTTATATATCGATATTAAATACCTCTTGCATCACCAAATGGTATCTGATGTTAAGAAGCCATCAAAGAAAGTCTATTCCACTAAAAAAGATAAGAGCTACCTTCCATACTACATTTGCTTTGACAAATAGTTTCAATGATTTGTGAGGGAGATGGACCAACTGATGCGTATGAAAATAATATAATGTGGGGTTTTATAGATATTTGAAAGAACAAATTAAAATGTAATCTTCATCTGCCTATATTTAAAAAAAAATTACACTAAATGTCTATTGATTTTCAGAGTGTCAGTTACATCAAATTAAACTGATTGATACCCTAGCCCTACTGCGTCATACTAGTGTATCTCGTTTTGCTGTATTTGTTATTATTTTTTAATTAAAATTTATTTGCTTTTACTACTTTTCCGCTAGCTGTTGTTCATTGTTATATTATGACATTGTATGGTATTCATAGTTGATGATGATTGACATAACTATTGTATATTTTTTTACCATGGTTCAAAAATCGAAGGTATTTACTATCTTAAATGCACTTAAATGAATACGAAAATATCAAAGAAACCCCATTGTGAAAATCAAAATTGTAATTGTATTATTTAATTATTAATACAATTTATCAAAAATTAAACATTGCCGTGACTACCCGGTTCACACTTATTTTCCAAGCAGCTTCGACGGTCATTCTTTTATTATGCAACGAGACTACTCCAAAAGACATGTAAAATTCTATTTCGCCCTCACTTTTCATGTACGGAAATCATTCTAAGATTATTATTTTTTTATATCGATATTATCGGCTAAAACGGCCGATGTATCGAACATCGATATTTGTCTGGTTTCGATATTTAAATCGTTATATATATCGTTATTATGGCGTTTAAGGCCATAGAGTAATCATAACCGCGAGCCATTTTTGTTATAAACATAGACACTTTTTAACACTTTTTATTCCTTTTTACAGAGTACACAAAAAGCACAGACAATTGTTCACACTCAATAACATAGTCAACCAGGCTCTCTTAAGTTGGCCGTCAAAAAATGTTTTATTTTATTTGCTTATTCGTTTGTTCGTCGTTTGTTTTTCATTGTTCGATCAAATTCATTGTTTGCTCGTTTTTTAATTTTTTATACAATATTTAAAAACTTTAGACAATATTTAAAAATTACAAAATTTTAGCAATCAAATGTGAACCATAAAAACGATAACCAAAGTTCAAAAAATTTCGATAAGCTAAGTGGCTGAATTTGATATGAAATAATGTACAAGTTGCATGTTAATGAAAAACTTAAAAGCTGAATTCAACAATTCTCTTTCAAAAATACTTTTTTATTATCTAGAACGACTATTACTGGATAATACAACCGAACATTTGGTCAGTTTTTATGTCATCCATTAACATGCAACTAGTACTTAATTCTATATCAAGTTCAACCACTTTGGTTATTGTTTTTATGGTTCACATTTGATTGCGAAGGAAATTTTTAAATATTGTCTAAAATTTTTAAGTATTGTATGAAAAATTAGAAAACGAGCAAACAATGAATTTGATGGAACAGTCAAGAACAAACGGACAGGAAAAGAAAGAAAATTTAAAAATGTAACGTTAATTATTTAAAAGGTAATTTTTAAATTTTGTTTATGAAAAATTGAAAAACGAACAAACAATTAATTTGATCAAACAATCAAGAACAAACGACGGATAAACAAATTAGAAAAAAAAATATTCAAAAAAAAAATTCTTTTGAGCGCCAACTTGAGAAAGAATTTTTGAATATTGTTTGTTAAAAAATTGAAGAACAAACAAACAATGAATTTGATCGAACAATCAAGAACGATAAGTAAAAAAAAAACGTTTTTTGATCGCCAACTTAAGAGGCCAGTAAACCAAACATTTTTTAACAGCACCCGCAGATGGCAATGGTATTGCCATTCCATATTCTGATTTGTTTACAAAATTAAAAACAAAACTTCAAGAAGATTGGTTGACTTATCTGTTCGAGCAATGATTTGATTTGAACATAGGATTTGAATCAATGATGTCAATATCAATATGATTGAATCAATAATTAATCTGTGTCAATGATCAATGGAACGACTTGACCAGACTTGAGTTATTCAATAATTCGTATTTTATAATTATAGTGAATTTAAGACAAATAATCATGGCTTATCATTATGTAGTTACAGCGCAGAAACCTACAGCTGTTACGGCTTGTGTTACAGGTAAAATCTTGTTAACTATCTATCAACATTTTAAGTTGAGGTTAACCTACAGGTATTTGTGTCGGTATATTTTTGATTGTCCATCAAAAATGTTAAGATACTGAATATTATATCAATATTTGTTGATTTCGTTCGTAAAAATGTTCACGGACTCATTTGTGTAAGTTTCAGTCTATGGGTATGTAGTATGAGTGCGTGATTGATAGTCTTAATAAAATAAAAACTTAACTGCTACATTATCCATAATGTGTCACTCCTCAAAAACTTAACGTTTGTAATTATTCTATTACTTTAGATCCGGATTCATTAGCACTAATTTAGTAAAGCTTATTTTTAGGTTTTCTGTAACAATAAATTTAAATAAGTTAATGTGTTATTGTAATACATATGGTGTTCTAGACCAAACTTGCAGCCTTAGGCTAAGACTCAAATACTAGAACCTTTAGCAGCTTTGGCGTACTAAAAGCAAAATTAATTTATGACATTTTAACGAGTAGGTACCTACTCTCATGATTAAGTTCATCATCTTTAAAAATACATTTCATAAAAACCACTAACTATCTTAGCTAAATCTGCAACGGTCCTAAATTAATATATTTTTGTTTAAGTTCCAACACAACATAAATCGAAACTACATTTCCCAGGAGGGAAAGAAAACTGTCTCTGCATTACTTGTGCAGTGTAGTTTATTTTAATGTAATAATGCACCACCTTTTCTCAGATTCTTTTGTTTTTGATTATTCAAACATTGTCTCTTATGATTCTCTATTGAATGACCTACCTAAGCATAGAGTGGGATTTTGCCTTAGTTGCGGTCACCCTAGTTTTCTATTTGATTTTGGTATGTTTAATCATAACAAAGGTCTCTAAGAAAGACCTGTTTTGATATCTTACTTAATTTAAGAAAAAAAAAAAATTTTACTGAAAGGTCACTGAACTTCAAGAAAAACATTTTTGTCTGTATATCCCGAAAAAATTTTAATTCTCTGTTGAAAAAAATTCACTTTGATTGTCGATTTGAAGTGTATTAGATAGTAAAAATTAAAGTAAAAAATTAAATAAAAATTTATTTACTGTGCTAGTAAGCGAGAAAATAATTAATTTATTAATTTAAAAATATATATATATAAAATTAGCAATGTCACGACAATAACACAACCTCATCAGCTTCCATAGTATTAGATTCCGATGGGTGATAATTAACATTTTTTGATCATAACGCCAGTATTTGTGCTGACTCACCTGCTTGCCGGACAACATACCTATTGGTGTTGTGCTGCACTCTATAATTTTCCGACCATGAAATAGTATTTTATGTAGAGTGATGAACATATAAAATCAGTTGTATGTTTGTACATCCTTTGCAGCAACAGATTCACAATATTCTTCAAATTTTTCAGCATCAATCGTCAATCCTCTTGATAGAACTACCAAAATAGTATGCAGATCATCCACCAATCATAATTCTATACCTAAAATGTCTGCAAATGTTTTACGATTTCTGTCAAAGAGTGCTGTTCGTGCGGTGTTTCCGTCATTTGTCGTTGCTGAATTCAGACGAACGAATTTCAATAACCAATAATTAAACATTTTCTAGGCAATTTCACATCACCTACCGATCTCAATCTCCTTGTCGCTAAAATAACAAGGCTGGAAATGTATTTGGTTACACCTGAAGGCTTAAGGCCAATGAAAGAAGTGGGATTGTACGGGCGAGTGGCCAAAATGAAACTATTTCGACCGCCGGTAATTAAATTTCATATTATATATTTTATTTGTATATCTTGTTATATTAGTCATTGTGTTAAAAAAACAAGGGGTGAAATAATTTGGTCAAGGACACATGTGGATTAAAAAACATGTAAATTATGATAAATGACTTTATAGAAACAGTATTAAGATCTGGTGTTGTTGGCTAGCACACAATTTTCATATTGAGTTTTATAATTAGACTACCTTACAGCCGATTACAGTTGGAACAGGGTAAAAACATGAAAGTATCCTTAAAAGCATGTTCAGACGGCATGGGAATGGGGGCAATTAGAGATGAGCTTGTTGTGTATGGTCTGAACCAGCCAAAATGAATATTGTTCTGAAGTCCAGTTCAATTATTTTAATATGTTTTCCCCACCTTGGTTCTGTCTGAATGAGCTGTTAGTTCAAAATACAACTATTATACGAGTCAATTAATAATAGGACAGGATTTTGTCACACTGAGAGCCAATTTTTCAAGTTACATAAACAGTCTACAATAAAATATATTACAAAACAATAAAACATTTTTTTTAAATTAAATTTAAAAGTTAAATTATCACCAGCGAGTTACGTACTGATGAAACTGCAAAATTGTTATTTTTTGTATTTTTTTTTCATTTGAGCTATAATTACCGTTTCGTGTGGAAAAAAATATACTCTTTCAAATAACATAACAAAAATATGAGTTTGTCCTTAAAAACATTGATGTCGCACCTGCTATAAAATTTCACCGATTTGAGGGTACTTCTCAAAAGTTATTCGTTGAATTAATATGAAAGCACTGTATAACATGGCATTGTTTAGGCAAATTTATGACCTTCAATCTGAAATGAGTATTAGGATTTTGCATTAGTACAGTCAAATGAAATAAATTTTAGCATAATGCCTGCTAACTTAAAATCATATGTCTTTAAGTTTGCCTTGAACTGTACTGACAATTTAGCCTATAAATATTTTACTTGGCTAAATGTTTACTGTCTCCCCTGCCATATCATGTAGTAAATGAGCACATTTATTAATGTGGAATAATCTCACAAGTAAAATACAACAGACATTTAAGACTGTACCATTATTACCTCACTTGTCACCGGTGGGTTAATTTTGCATACAATCATTCCATTGTGAAATGATCTTGATGTGGTAACAATATAGGGAATATTGTTTAGAAAACATTTTGAATCATTGTTTGTAATGGCATCCTTTAGCTTTATAGTAAAAAATTTCACTCCTTCCAAATTGGGTTATAAATCGTAGGAGCGAAGCAGTGATATTGCGCTCTCTCTCACACTTGCCAGTAAGGTATGGGCAGGTTCGGGTAACGAGTTTGCACCCGCGCCGCGTATACCCAACACTTAGTAAGTGGGAATGAGAGCGCAATATCGCTAAACTTAGATCGTTTATGATCGAGTTTGCAAGGAGCAAAAATTTTTACTGTATCATAATTGACCATAACTGGCAGATCTTGTCAATATAGGCAAACAACATTAAAATATAGCTTGTAGAGTTTACAAATGGTATTGTTTTCAGGACTCTAATACCTGGAAAGCCCTAACTGCACAGGCAAACTATCCCCATAATTATGGGCATAGTTTGGGGGTTATGACAATAAAAAATGTTTCCAGTAAATTTGTTTTATCTTACAGAATGAAAAGAAAGATTTAGTATTTATACTAACAGCAAGATACAATGCTATGATATTAGAGTGGAGAACCGGTGCCAACGGCGAGCTAGAAGTAGTGACAAGAGCTCATGGTAATGTGTCAGATCGAATTGGAAAACCCTCAGAAAACGGGATTCTGGCAGTCATTGACCCACAAGCTCGTGTCATTGGTTTGAGGCTATATGATGGCCTTTTTAAAATAATTCCCCTTGATAAAGATTCAACAGAATTAAAAGCTACAAGTTTAAGGTAATATTAATTTTAACATTGTCATATACTTATCTAGTACAAATATTTTACTAGATTTATATACTACTGTATTATTTAATTAAAATCTAATTATGTATATCAGTTATATATGCTCTTATGTATATCTCTTATATATGACTTGGTGGCCATGCGTTAGATGTCTCAGGTATTTACATGGATACTTGTAATTTCTACACAATTGTGTATTAATGTCTTTAAAAAAATGGTTAGGTTGCCTCCATTGAGTGATAGTGAGTGTGAAAAAAAAATTATGTGTCCTTTCAAGTAGAATCTTTGAAATAGTAATTTTAAAATCGTTGTGAAGTTTTTTGGATGGTTCTTTGAAACAAAGTGTTGTATAGGAAATATTCGGCTCTAGAGTAACATAGTATAAGTTTCCAAAGAAAATTGTCAAAACCAAGACCAAATTAATGCATAATTGAATTCTGTGAACTCATTATTTTAAAATATGATAATTTTGTGTTGTTAGAACTACAGAACCTTATTTTATGCATGACCTAGCACAGATAGTATTACGCACGGATCTTTGCCGCTCTGGTTGCCTGCGAATGACTCAATGTGCAGGTACAGCAGGTGGGCAGGACGCCGTGCGCTCGAGCGAGTAGCGCGGGTTATCCGACCTCTCGTTCATCTCCTCCGTGTTCCTATTTTATGCTACTGCAACGCTTTCTGTAAATAACTTTACAGTAACAAAGATCCGTACGTAATACTGTACTTGAAGTTATTCTTATTTGTCAAAGTTGTTTCTATTTTATAGATTGGAAGAATTACATGTCTTTGATGTTGAGTTTCTCCATGGATGTTCTAATCCTACTCTTATATTGATTCATCAAGACATTAACGGTCGACATATAAAGGTACCTCATTCTTACTGCTTATAAGCGTTAAAACATAAAAATACTAGCTTTCCGCCCGCGACTTCGCCCGCATCGATTGCACAGTTGTACCAGGACCGCTAAAGGACGCGACGCTCTAGAATATTGTGAGACTTGTGAGTCCCGCGCTGGCGCCGCGTATATGGTTAGACAGTAAATATTTAAGTATTGCATTTTTCCACACATGTCTCAGGTGCATTTTCTTACCATATACATCTCTGATAAATATAGTAAGAATATATACAGTTGTTTAGTGCTTATTTCACCCACATGAACTCCCATGTAGGTCGAAATGTAAAAAATGCTTGAACAAATGTTTATTTTTTTTTATCAAGTACCTCATTACAAAATTTCATGGTTAAATCTTAAGTAATGACAGACTCCCATATAAAATTTCATCCCTTATTTCAACCCCTTCAAGCCTTTTTTTCGTGACCAAAGGTAGCCAATATCCTTCTTCTAGGTCTAATCTATCTCTGTACAAAATTTCATCAAAATTGGTCCAGCTGTTTAGACGTGAAAGCGTAACAGACAGACAGTCACTTTCGCATTCATAACAGTAGGGATTATAGTTAGTGTCATTTAATTATTTGTAAAATAATCTTTCAGACTCATGAAATAAATTTACGAGATAAAGAATTCATGAAGATACCATGGAAACAAGATAACTAATTATTTGTAAAATAATCTTTCAGACTCATGAAATAAATTTACGAGATAAAGAATTCATGAAGATACCATGGAAACAAGATAACGTTGAAACCGAAGCTTCTCTTCTGATACCAGTACCAAGTCCACTAGGTAAAATGATTATAAAATTTCTCTTCTGTTAAGAATTTATCAAGACATTGTGTAGAAATATATATATATATCATTTACATATATTTTATATCAGCAGCTATACTAACTTAAAATTTTAGGTGGAGCCATAGTAATAGGTCAAGAATCAATTGTATATCACGACGGTCAAAGTTATGTTGCTGTTGCGCCTCCACAGATAAAAGTAAGAACTGGTTATTAATTTTTTTTTCTTGTATATTTTGGAAGTCAAAAATAAGATTAGGTGTGTATTTAGTATAATACAGTGTGTATATTTAATTTGTATTTTTTTCTATTTTAATTTCAATATGGCAGCGATAAAAAGCTATTTGTTTACAAAGTGTGCCATTCCACTCATTAAGAAAAAAGATTTTAGTTGTTTGTATTTGGGTTTGGAAGTTACATCACCTGAGAATTGACATCAAAATTACAACTAAATTATAGTTGTTATATGAGAATGCATTCCATTATCAAGTATATAAAAATGCAATCATTTATTTACCAGTGTTCATTAACTATTGTATAAATTTTTATTTTAATCAGTAAGTTTTTTTTTATTAATAATCTTAATATAAAAATACTCTTTGCAGCTATTTTTATATAGGAAAAATATAAATCTTATTAAAAGTATTGTAAAATATTTATGTTTATTTTTATTAGTCAACTCCCATAAATTGCTACTGCCGTGTTGATGGTCGTGGACTACGATACCTGTTGGGTGATATCGCTGGTCGACTTTTCATGCTGTTCTTGGAGCTACAAGTCAAAGCTGACGGTACACATGCAGTCAAGGATCTAAAAGTGGAATTACTTGGTGAGTGAATTTCTGCTAGTCAATATTTGTACAATAAAAAAAAGGGATATATTTTCAATTCAACTCAGTCGCCACCCGCTTATGGAGTTAAGCTGTCAAAAGGTTTTGTTGTGAATGGTTATGTCATGTTACTTTTTGTAAGGCGCGGCATAAATCTCCTGACCACCCTTGACATTAGCGCCACCTGGTGGTAACCTGATATGCATCGTCCCCCATCCATATAGTCTACTTGTAGTTTAATAACTTTTTTTCAATTCTAGGTGAAATCCCGATTCCAGAGTGTATGACTTATTTAGACAACGGCGTAGTTTTTATCGGATCAAGAATTGGGGATTCAGCCCTAGTGCGTTTATCTGCGTCACGTGATGACGCCAGTCAGTATGTTCAGCCTATGGAGAGTTTCACAAGTTTGGCGCCCATCGTCGACATGTGTATTGTGGATTTGGAGAAGCAGGGCCAAGGACAGCTCATCACATGTTCAGGTATATTCATTTGTTGGCCTAATCATGGCGGCATTTATCACGTCAGGCGGTGTTTAAGTGACTGCAGATCACTTCAAACCATAAATATTTTTATCATATAATTGGACAACGGTGCCAAAATAATCTCTAAGGGTTGTCTTTACAATTTTCTTTAATGAACAATTCAGCTCAATATTACTTACCCACAAAATGAATAGTGCCTATACATATTACTGATCAATTATTGACATATTCCTGATAATATTGGCAATTCATGACCATCACATCTTTATTATTTACTAATACTTCCAGTTTTTTTTTTCATTATTATAATTAAGTAACAAAACTTGACTCAATGAATCCCATTCTCGAAATTATTTTACCCTTTTTTAACTTCCCGCTATCCAAGGGAAGTTATTTGATTTAGGTCCGATTTCCAAAAATCGAGTTTTTATCAGATCTCCACGTTTTGAAGTCCTGGAAAGCCGTTCTGATCACTGGATGTCCGTATGTGTTTGTGTAACTTTTTTTTATCGTACGATATCTTGAGAACGGATTGACCGATTAAGACCCGCGATACGGCGTTTGAAAGGGTTCATCGAGACTTTGATCTGATTAGATTTTGAAGTTAATCGGTCGATCTGTTTCAAAAATATTGAAAAAATAAACCCCAAGAAAAAAAAAATTTAACGTTTTTTTTAAATAACTTTGAAATTTTCCAACCGATCTACTTGAAACCTCATATACGTTTTTTGTAAATAAAAAACTGCGTCGAGTGCCGCCAAATATATCAAAATCGAACGACGCGGTCAAAAGATATCGCAATTCACAAATTTCCGAAAACGTGTATTTTTAACATAACTTTAAGATCAATCGATTTTTTGTTTTATACAAAAATTTTGTGCGTACAAAATTACATATAATGCCGTAAATTGCCTTAAAATCAAACGAAGCGTTCAAAAAATTTCACAGTATTCAAATTTCCGAAAAAGTGTTTTTTTGACATAACTTTGAGATTTTACAACCAATAGATTTTTGGCTTTACATAAAAGTTTTGTACTTACAAAATTACATATAATGCCATAAATTGCATTAAAATCAAACTAAGCGTTCAGAAGATATCGCAGTTCAAATATTTCCAAAATAACATTTTAATTGATATGTCCCAGGTTTCTAAGCTTGAAGAACTCTAAATGTATAGAAATTCTGTTTTTGGACTTTAAGAGCTCGGAAAATGAATATTATGAGCTCAAAGAGCTCAAAAAGCACGAAAATCTATATTTCGAGTTGGAAGAGCTAAATAGCTTTCTAATTTTCGAACGCTTTGAACTCGAATTTTTCAATCACATCATTTTGTCTTTTTGATGTTATAAAAGTTGCATATAACCTTTCACAGGTGCATATAAAATGGGTTCTTTGAGGATCATCAGGAATGGTATTGGAATACAAGAGCATGCATCTATTGATTTAGCAGGGATCAAAGGTCTATGGGCACTGACTTTGGCTCCTGGAGGTACTCATCATGATACACTGGTGCTCGCGTTTGTTGGACAGAGCAGGTGATGATATAAAATTTCAAGAAAATATTTTGTCCTAAAGGAGAATGCCCATTCATGGTAATGATTTTTCTCATGCATTAAATGAAAAACCATTTGTAAAATATTAAATTTATTTTAGAAGTTGTCCTGACATTTTTTTCCTTGTTTTAAACAAGAGATTCATTTCAGAAATTTTAAAGATATATTGTTGACTACAAATTATCAGCTGATTTTAATTTTTTTCTGCATGAATTGCACAAAAAAGTTGCTATAGTAAATAAACAAGAATGTTGAGAGAAAACTCTAATTGATTTTATTATTGATACAATTAAAAACAAAAAAATATGTCACTTTCCTACTAGTATGACGCCATCATCCCATTTGAAAGCATAAGCATTTGATTTTTTAAATTCTTTGATAAAACTTTGAAACACATTTAAAACAACTTTGGATTTGACGCCGTGGTTAATACTTCGATGGGCATTATCCTTTAGTCTTGGATTTATTCCATTAGCCTTTTTTATACCCCACTGCAGAGGCTTAGGCCTCCCCTCAAGATGAGGGAACATGGAGCTTAGATCCAATGCAGGTTGGTGGATTGTAAAGACCGCCATCTATTGACAACAATTGGGTTTATGCATAAACTAATTAAATGGTAAATTCCTGTTTTGTTCTGTATGTTACTTAAGATTGTTATTAAGTTTCTGAGGTATCTTTTTCTGACAATTAATGTTACTTTACTGAGCACTGATAGCATGTAAGAAACTCCATACTCTGCATTTCCTTACAATTTTTAATTATCTTTGTTTATTTTTTTTTTATATGGGGGCCATACTGAAACTTTCTGGATTCCTATAAATAAGACCTGATATTTTACTTATGACACATTTATTGTTTTTTAAAGTATAAGCCGCCATAATTGACACGTTTTTGCATTTGGTGAAACCATTGTAAAAAGCAGTTAAACCAATTTCTATAGGGACCTCTTCAATAGCTTCATGGAATGCGCTCGCCGCCGATTCAGGGCTCGTAAAACGTATGCCTCTAAAAAGACTCTGCATGGGCAAGCAAGTGTAACCAATCTGCAGTTACTGTTCTTTGGTTTTCATGTAATACTGTTGTGTAATGTCCTGATTTGCCGAAAAAAGAAGCAGCCATTTTCTTGCCAGCGGTTCGACTTTTCTTAACTTTCTTTGGCATATCTTCTAAAGAAAGGCTCATTCTGCCGATTGACTTTTTCTTTCCGGTTAAAAACAGTACACCCAGGTTTCGTCACCTGTCACGATATTATAGACACCCAATGAGTGCCCTCCATTAAACTTTGCTATCTTTTTGCGACACCACTCTACACGCAGTCGTTTCTGGCCTTCCGTCAAATCATGAGTATCCATCGAGTGTAAAGCTTCTGTACCTTCAGATGCACATGTAAAATTTTGTTGCACTTAACTCGTTCCAATGCCTAAATAGAGTACGAATTTGCTGACGCGTAATTTTTTACATTAATCTCAACTAATTTACGTACGGTATTAATAAATTTGCTAATCGTAGTCGCTGATCGACCATCGCGTGCATCGTCATGGAGATAATTACGTCCTGAACTGAACCACGTATACACAGTGCTACGAGATGGTGCTTTATTACCAAATGCCGACTGAAGTCTCTGGCAACTCTCTAACTGACTTACCTAAGCCGCAGCGAAAATCAGAAAAAATCATAGCGCGAAAATTTTCTCTAGTTAAGTTCATTGTAATGCCGACAAACAATTTTCAAACCGACGCCACAATGAAGAAACAATTGACTATCTCGCAATTTAAAAAGTAACTTGTCCCCAGAGGGTTCCAGTTCCAGAAACTTTAAGTATGCCCTACATATATCATTCCATTTCGAGATTCGAACCACGACTTTCTAAACGAGAAGCGGGCGCGCCACTACTCGGCTACCACGACATAATAATATAATAGTATAAATTTACATTAATTTTCTAATACCTTTGGCAGAGTGCTAACACTGAGTGGTGAAGAAGTGGAAGAAACTGAAATCAAAGGTTTCCTTTCTGAACATCAAACATTCTATACAGGAAATGTTTGTCATGATCAACTTATTCAGGTATCAAATTTATGATGTAAATTCATTAAATACTATTAGGTAGTCATATTAAGTTGTAATGAATACAATACACATTAGATAGATGTTCTGCGTATTTAGTTCTAAAGTAATTTTTTTATAATCGTTTTATACATTTTACCACTTTGCGACTAGATTGAAAAAAAGTGTTTTACTTTTAATATGGTAAATAATAATCATTAAAAACATAAATAATTAATGATAATTAAACTACATTTTTCTTTTATGGAAGTTTTCCGTCAATTCGTTTCGGGCACATTTTTCGACAATATGATTTAATTACAATATTTTATGTGCGCAAGAAATTGAAGCATGTAAATAATCTGCTAGCATACTCGATCGCTAGTCACGAAAGTTTCTTTTATTTTAGGTGACAGATCTAGATGTGCGACTAGTGTCCCGTTCGTCGGGTGAATGGACGTGCGTCGCGCGCTGGACTCCCAAAGGCCGCGCGATATCGGTGGTCGCATGTGCAAATACGCGCTGCGTTTGCGCAGCCGGTCCCAGAATCTACCTTGTTGCTATGGGAAATGGCACTTTAGATCTACTAGCGTGAGTTTGTTTGTAATCATTCATTAGAACTGAAAATATTAAAACCGATATTTGATAAGTAAAGTTTTTGTATTTGTTTAATATTTTGGTTTTGTAGATTAAATTTTAAGAAACAAATATTTTTTTAATATTTGTTTCTTCCAATAAGTAGTTTCTTTTTTTAATATTATGCAGACTTTAGGTAGTGATGACGTCGTAGACTGAAGAGTTTGATGCCTTTGCCATATAAAAAAAAAACATTAAACTATATTTTGACATATAATGCCATAACGTTTGATTGTGTGTCCTCTCAACTTTACAAAATAACACCTACAATCTTTCTATAAATAAAAAAGAAGTGACATTTTATTTGACTTTGGACTTCTGATTTATAATTTTATTTGTCACAGGCTATTTCTGTACACCACAAATGTGACATCAGATTTTTTTAAATCTACCTTTTGAAAATGGTTGCATTTTTTGTCATTCACCTCTCTGACTATTATTCTTAAAGCAATAAGCAAAGCAAAATATGAATAAACTTAGTGACTATTTTATTTTATTGTTCAAATATCTTTATAATTTTGACAGTGAGGTGTGCATGGACGAAGAAGTTGCTTGTTTGGACTTAGGTCCTGGCGATGACTCGGCCCTTCTTGGCGTCGGCCTTTGGACTGACATTTCAATAAGAGTACTTGGACTGCCTGATTTGAAACAGCTGCACGAGGAAAAATTGTCTGGAGGTATGTTGGTTTCCTAATCCCTTATCAGTCCACTGTCTATGTGATGAAATTGCTAAAAGATTGCCTATGCGCGAATTTCATGCAATAAGTATGGAAAGATCCATACACTCTGTGGGTAGTGAGGACAGCGCGGCCATACTTTCAACGCCAAAGGAACTTGGTGATTATCTGGGGATATGCGAAATTCAAACATACATTTTGTATCTGATTCTATGAAACATTGTTAAAAACTAAATTATTTAAATTAACAAAACACTGCACACTGCAAAACCTGACTGACTGTAACTGACTGCAAAACCTCTTAACTGAAAAGAAAAAAGGTTATTGGTTTGTTTATCCTCACCTGCAATATCTTATTCATGTCATATTTATATGATAGTATATTTTAATATCTGCTTAAGTAGGTATCAAAAAAAACATCGCATGGTGGTAGTATTTTTCTCTTTTCAGTTAATAGCTTTTTTCGATTAGGTGCTTAAATTTTTGGCTTTAAATTTGGACACTTTTTGCTCATAAATTATTCTGTTTATTTTTACAGAAATAATCCCTCGTTCACTTCTTATATGTGAATTGGAAGGTGTGTGCTACTTGCTGTGCGCACTCGGCGATGGTTCCATGTTCTATTTCAACTTGGATCGCGAAAGCGGCGCATTGTTACATAAGAAGAAAGTCACTTTGGGTACACAACCCACTGTACTCAGAACTTTCAGGTACGAAAGTAGTCTGATGTAATCATTACATTTTTCCTACTGTGAGGCTACTCGCTTCTACTTCAGACCGAACAAAAAGTTTGGCGCGAGCTGTACCAAACTCATGTTTTCGGCACTGAGCGAACGTTAGTTGTGCGTAATGCCGAAGTATGTTGTCAAATATTGAGAAAATGATAAGATTAAATTTTTATATACTGTAAAATCAATATTATACAATTGCATATGTTGAAACCATAAAAGTATGAATTGACTAGACGCTCTCTTCTGCGTTTACCGTCTAACCACTCATACTATAGCTAGCTGGTGTAAGATGGAGAGTTTTAGCTGAGTTTCAGTGCAGAAGGTCCCCACTCGCCGCTCTTCAACCATTCTGCACCCCCGAGAAATTCCCGTGCGCCGGTTTCACTCCCCTCAAATTTATGACGCTGCTGCCAAACTGATTTATTCGATGGTTGAAACATATATATTTGTCACGGATTTAGAGAATAAAATGCACATACTACGCACAAGAAACCACGTGAGGCTCGCGACAGCCATGTATACGGATGGCCGTTGTAGGAACACCTGCTGTAGTGTGCGTGTAAGTTTGCCATGGTAGTGAAAATAGTACAAAAATGTTATAGTACAAAATATCCAAACCATTCGTGCTGTGGGACCGATCCGACGTGTTGTCTTATACTGATTTAAATTTGTATTTGCTTCGGAATTTGCTTTGTCGACTGCACTCGTGTTTCCCGTGCATTCTATATTTTTTTCCCTAATCTGAAATATTTGTAAAAAAACATTTGTGATTGTGACGTTCTTAGCAAATGTGTATATTGGTTTATCGCCAGTAGATAGAATACAAAAATTAACAAATCAAAGTAAAACGATTTGTAAACTTTTTTTATGTGTCGTCATTTTCAGGTCGCTGTCGACAACACACATCTTCGCGTGTTCGGACAGACCCACTGTGATATTCTCCTCAAACCATAAATTAGTATTTTCGAACGTCAATCTCAAAGAAGTGGCTCACATGTGTTCTCTCAACGCTCAAGCTTACCCTGACAGGTATGAACAAATTAACACTTTCGCCACTACAGTACAACTGATTTTTCAATGCTTAAAACTATTCATTTACTAATTACAGCTTAGCTCTTGCCACAGACAGCACAGTTACCATAGGCACAATTGATGAGATACAAAAACTGCACATCAGAACTGTGCCTCTTGGAGAGACGCCCAGGAGGATAGCATATCAAGAGAGCACACAAGTTAGTGTCTGTAGAACCTTGAAATAGTTTTAAGTTAACTAAGGTTGTCCTTCGACATAGGCCTCCCCCAGGTTCTTCCACTTATCTCGGAACAACATATTAATATATTTGGGATATATACGCTTCCCATATGACCCGTACGTACTGTGAGAAATCGTCATACTTGAGCGTCGTATTATCTGTCAACTGTGTACAATGTACTGCCTTGCATGAATCCATTTGTTTCGGTCATTTTCACTTATGATGTGTTAATTTCGTTTTCGTATGTGCGAACGGAGCGTTCTATGCTCTATTGTCGTAAAGTGTAAAACTGTTAACTATATTATTGTGACAGACATTCGGCGTGATAACAATGCGAGTGGACAAACTGGAAGCGTGCGAAGGCGCGGGCGCTGGTGGCGTGGTCGGTGGAGTGGCTTTGGTGCCCGCTCGGCCCTCCGCTAGTACGGCTTGTGCCTCCAGCTCCGGACAGGCGCCCCCCGGTCCCGCAGCGAAGCCTGCAGCGGCACCCGCAGCGCCGGCGTACGAGCAAGAAGTGCACAATCTTTTGATTATAGATCATCATACTTTCGAAGGTGAATAATACAAACTATGATTACACAAACACTTGTGATCTATTCACACTGAAATATTTAATTTATATCATAATAATTATTTATTAATTTATGTACTAATTCACAAGCTAAGTTAAATTGTCAAACTTGACAATTTTAACGACTTAAGAAATACTTTTATAATAATTATATTATAGTTTAATATTGTTAAGGGGTAATTAAATATTTAGGTTGCACGAAAACACCGATTAAAGTTGTACATATACTTTGTTACGAAACAAAATCACAAATTATTATCACATTTGTTCGCAGATATGTTCGTTCGTTGACTCTCCCAAAAATACTCGCTCGCGCCTTATATATGTGCCGGAATCCCCCCCCCCCCAAACACATCAAAATTTCCATTATTGAATATTCGATTTTGAAATTCAAATTGTAATTTATTGTGGGAATGATCCACAGCACCTCCTTTCACCGCGCTGCGGCGCCGTCTCAATAATTGAATTTTCAATTTTTTGACGCACCGCCTTTAAAATATTTCATTTAAAATTTATTTTGATCTCGAACTTTTCTGCATTCGGCCGAAAGATTTTTGAATCCGCGTGATCTTTCTGATTACTTTCTAACAGCGACGTGCTTTTACGCATAAGTTTCACAATATAACTTCTCTAACACAAATATTTAAACATACAAAACGAAATAAATTATTATTAGTCACTAATATAATGAAAATAAATTAAATTATATACATAGAACTGTGGGCCACCGCATGAGTTATGTATACTTACAATACGACATGGTGTGATGCAAGTTCAAAATCTCCCGGTCCGCAATAATAGTTATGGCATATATGATTATGTAATTATGATTTTACAAATTTAGTTTTTGCGTCAAAAATATGGATATGAAAAAGTATTTATAAAATATATACAATATGCTGCATCACCTACCAACAGTTCTTCAGTGGGACAACTATTAAGTTGGGTATGTTTTCTCCACTTACAGTGTTACACGCACATCAGTTACCGCCTAGCGAGTTCGCGATGTCGCTAGTGTCGTGTCGGCTCGGCGACGAGCCCAACCATTATTATGCTGTCGGTACGGCACTACTCAATCCAGAGGAGGCGGAACCTAAACAGGTTAAAAACAAAATTTTTATGTACGAGATTTCATGTAATATACATTTTTTTACTATGTAATTCAGTACTTCATAAACAGAAATTAGGTACCTATGTGAAGCATTTTTATGGTTTTTGTTTATATCATGATTATTTTAAGAAAGAATTTCAATGTTTTATTTTTCTATTTAATAAATATTGAGCGAATAAATATAACCGATTTTAGATTGATGATGTCATGTGATATGGCTGTGTATGATTTATTTGCCTATAAAACAGTTAAACAGAAGATGTCTTGATATGTCTGATCTGTATAACTTGGATTCAAAGTCAGACTAACTTCTGACGTCATAATGACTAAATAGAAATTAAAAATACACTCAATCTTAGACTTTTCGAAATGTAACTAATAATAATATTTTAACATCTCACACACATCTAGTCCCAAACTAGACAGATGCCTGTACTACGGGTACTAAACAACTGATGTAAAAGTTTTTTTAATACACCCAAATATGAAACAAATAGACATTACCATACCAACCCATTATGCCCCACTGCAAGGACTTAGGATTCCTCTCGGAATGAGAGTGTTTGGAGCTTAATCCACTACGCTGCTTTAGTGTGGGTTTGTGAATTTTAACGACTGCCATCTGATGGTGGCACCGACGACTTAACGTGCTCTTCAAGGCACGGAGTCAGTGATAGTTATGTACTTAAGCCAAAAAAAAGTCATTGGTATGTGCAGGTTTCTGGGATTTAAACCACGACCTTTTAAACAAGAAGCGGGCGCGCCAGCACACGGCTATCACACTACGTAGAATTACGACATTATGTAGACATATTCATGCACACAAATATTTGTCCGGGCGGGAAATTAACTCGCGAGCTTTGTGTCTACAGTAAGCGCCTTTGACTACTCGATCGACCGGTCAGTAAAATAGTGTATTTAAAGAAAAGCCTCGAAACGGTTTCTCAATTAACATCATTACACAATGAATACTTTACATACCTAGTTGGCTTCTGTAATCACAAAATGTCTATGTGTTCGAATAAAAACGGGTCCTTTACGCATGCAAGTACCCAAATTGACAACCTCTCCCAGTGAATAATATCATGAATTTGATGATCAGCGGATGCAATACTATCATTTCAGTATAATTCATATGGCGAGATACCGATCAAATTGCTATTAGGATGTACATATGATAACTTTATTCTCCGCCACTGGATGTAGCGTGAGCAGCCGTGTCCGTATTGCTGGACGGAATGTGGTCCGCTGAGTTAAGTTGGCGATCGTCTGGAACCATACGAATTTACAAAATTCTTATTAACAATTTCATCAGATAAAGCGATAGAACATTCACTGTAAATATATCTGTTTTCATTGTAAATATATGTCTATCTTTATTTCTATCTGGAGGCCGATTCTCGTTTCATGTGACAATTTCAGCATGAGAGAATTGTCAAACAACAATTTGTCAAACGATATTTGGTGACAATCGTGTCGTGTCGCTGCCGTGTCGTGTCGTTGTCGTGTGAGCTGCAAATCCTGTATTCTCAAGACCCTACGGAAATATTGTCACATGAAAATTAAATGTCGTATGAAAAACGATTTAAATAGATTGAATCATGTTTTGTTTATGGTTTAGTAGATGGTAGCCAATGGCAGCGATGGCAGGGTTTCCCTAATGTTCAGTTTAGGAACAAACAATATAGCAATTAGATAACAAACGTTTGTCTTTCGGTTACGAGGAATTATTAACGATTTAATATAAATTTTTTGGCCTATTAGAAAACAAATTAGATGTAAATAATTTAACCAATTATAAGGTAAATTTTTCTGAAAAGTTTTTTTAATTTGTATTTTGGTTATATGTAGGTCTGTATGTTGGCTTGTGACTTAAGTACATAACTATTACTGACCCCGTAACTCGGACAGCACGTTAAGCAAACGGTCCCGGTTGCTGTCAATAGATGGCGGTTGTAACAATCCACCAACCCACATTGGAGCAGCGTGGTGGATTTAACCACCAAGCCCCCTCATCTTGAGGGGAGGCTTAAGCCCCTGCAGTAGGGTATAAAAAGAGTTGATCGATAAATGAATGGATGTTGATTACCTATTGAAATAACTCAAATGCGGAACCACTGCGAAACACTGGTGTAATTTCGGGCCACTGCCACAGAATATTTGCCAATCGATAGTCGTAATAAACTTTCGTGAAAAATGAAATTATTACTTAATTTAAATAATTTATAAAACGGATCGTTAATCAATGGATTTCTTCGCTTCCTCAATATTGTATCATTTTTTACTCATACAACAAGGATGAAATGTGAAAATGTAAGATATTTCAAATTAGCCTTTGCTATTATATTTTTCATATTATAGGAAAATTGTTTAAAAGCCAACTGACAGCTATTTCAAGACACAATTCACTATTATTTTACGTGTGACATTTGAAATCGGATGGTGCGGACCATGTGATTCACGTCACACGACGTTCGTTTGACAATTGTCAAGTGGTTGACACTGAGAATAAGGAAAATCGTTATTATGTGACATTTATCATTGTAAACGGAAATTGTCTCATGAGACTTAAATTCAAGTGATACGAGAATCACCCCCCCGGTATTTTGTAAATTGTTAGATTGTTGTTGTATTGTAAAACCAAGATATAAGTATTACCTACCTACCCGGGTATCTAGTAAATAAAAATTTGTTTTATATTATGTTTTACCTATTCTTGCCCATGATATGGCTATTGGAGAAACCTAAAATGGTTTTTGATAAGTCAAGTGCATGTCAACGAACTTTTTTTTAACAAATTATTATTTCATTCATTAATTGATTTATCTTACTTTTATCTTGATTAAGCACTAGAATCTGTTTGCTTAGTAATATGATGATAAGTAAAATATATACTTTATGCATTTCCAGGGACGTATCTTACTGTTCCAATGGTCAGAAGGCAAGTTGGTGCAAGTGGCAGAGAAAGAGATCAAAGGTGGCTGCTACACACTAGTTGAGTTTAATGGAAAATTGCTTGCTTCCATTAACAGCACGGTTAGTTTGTTCTATGATTATATCAAGGTAAAAATAATAATAATACCTGGGACATCCAACACAGTGCCATCTAGTCTCAAAGTAAGCAGGTATTATGCTTGTGTTAGGGGTACTAGACAATTGATGTAAATACTTAAATATTCTTTATAATGTATAGATATTTTTATACCCAGACACGGAACAAATACACATGTCCATGTACACAAATATTTGTCCCGGGGGAATTGAATTCGCAACCTTTGGTTCTGCAATTAGGGTCTCTAACCACTCGACTAATTGGTCAGAAAAAGAATTAGATATCCCACCAAGTATGCTATAGTTTCATTGCTATCAATAATATTAGTTTTGAATATTATTTATGCAGATTTTATGATATAAAATTCATGCCATTCACATGTTTTTTGCAGGTTCGATTGTTCGAATGGACGTCAGAAAGAGAGCTGAGATTGGAATGCAGTCATTTCAACAACATTGTGGCGCTGTATCTGAAAGTGAAGGGTGACTTCATACTCGTCGGAGACATCATGCGCTCTATGTCGCTCCTGCAGTACAAACAGGTACTTACTGTAAATTAAGTAAATGTAATTGGGCAGTTATTTTAACTTAAATGAAGGTAATTGGGTAGAACCACTTTTCCAACATACCGTTTTTATGTTTTCTACCGAAACTAGGCATCAAAATAAGAAACGAATTTCGTTCTAATAAATTTAAAAAAATAAATGATTTTTTAGTTATTATTTTTTCAAAATTGTTATGGACAAGACCGGATATAACATATTAAATGATTCTATGCCATTGATTACAATTGCTTAAGAGGTTTTTCAAAATGGTGCAAGTAGAGCGACTCAGTTTTTAGATCATTTTAAGAAAAATTTCATGTAATTGCATTATATAGAATCATATGACTAAATGAAGCTAAATAATTTTAATTGATTAGGTATTTATCCTTACAATCTATATACAGTAATACACAAAAATTATAATAATAATAAAAAATAAAACTAATCTAATAATCCACCCCTCGTCGCCCCCGACGCAAATGTGCCCATGACGCTCATCGCATTGCCGCGCTGAATTGCAATGGCAATTCTTTGCACCAGGAAGGAACCGGAACAGGGGTCGAGTCCCCTTTCTTTTAGACGACGGCCGATGCTCGCGCCGAAACGTTTGCCTTCGATCCCCCAACAGCCAGCATCTTCCACCGCAAGAGGGACGAACAAGTATTTACTCTCCAGAGTAGAGTATTTGACTCGTTTAAATGACTAAATGAAGTAAATAATATATTAGGTGTTCCTTCGCATTTTGCTTTGAGCAATAAAGCTATCTTGTACAATTAACACTATTTTTTTCTCAAAATGACCTATAAATACGTCATTACACATGTGCCATTTCAAAAAAACGCCTAGCCGAGCAGTTATCAATCCATGTCATAGATTCATTTTATCTCTACATTATTTATAGAATTGTTAATATATCGTCATATCCGGTCTTGTCAATCATCATTTTGAAAAATTTATAATTAAAAAATCATATTTTTTTAATTAAAATAATGAAATCAGTTCTTTATTTTGAGTAATTTTTTCGAAAGAAAACATAAAAACTGTTTGTTTGAAAGAATGGTGTTACCGAATTGATAATATGTTGCAATACAGTTTTAGGATCCACAGATAAAATACGCACAGACAATCGCCTTCAGCTTTGTTTGATGAAATAAAATTTATTCACATCGCACTGAATTGAACCATTGTCCACACACACTGATTTGCTTCAGTTTTCTTCTGACTGTGTATGAAAATAGAAGTGTCATTAAACAAGAAAGCATATAAATGTGTTATGCCGGTATGATTTAGATTTTAACTGAAAAGAAAAAAAGAAAGCGCAGTAAATGGACGAAAATATGGTTGATGCAAAAAAAATAATATAAAATAATCGCATGTCCGTCTGTTTATGATTTAGCCCTGTTCCTTAAAGACTGGCATAAAGCCTTACAATACAAACACCATTATATAAAATATGCCAAAACAACGAAATCAATATCTTCACTATAGACATTTAAAAAACCATTTGACAAATAATTCACCTAAAGCTCTGCAAATGAGTACACTAAACCTTCTTTGAAATTTCGCTAATCAGAGCATTCTTTTTTTTGTTGTGCTCGCGCCGTTTGTTAGACATTCGTTTCGAGTTGCAAAGCAAAAAACGTTTTAGAAGAGGTGGTACACCAGAAGAGACCGCGATAGTACGTCCAGTGGTAATTTTTTTGCAGATGGAGGGCAGTTTTGAAGAGATCGCACGCGACTACAGCCCCAACTGGATGACGGCAGTTGAAATACTCGACGACGATACATTCCTGGGTGCCGAGAACAGCTTCAACCTTTTTGTCTGTCAGAAAGACAGGTGTGTCTTTTTAATATTGTTATGCCCACGTCTTTAATATACTGGATGTTCGGCTGACCGTAGTCCAAACTTATAGAGCGTGTAGAGCTTATCGAACTAAACAAAAAGTTTCAAAAAAATGAGATAAATGATAAACAATTTAAACTTTAAACATACTTTTCTCGGTAACCGTCAGTTTGCGCCATCTGTTCATTGGAAACTTGTTTAGTTCGGTAAGCTCCACATGCTATATAAGTTTGGTCTATGTTCAGCCGAACACCCGCTATTACATGTACATCCTCGATATTGAAATACATACATTCATTTGCCCATGACTGATTTTGCCATGGTTGAATTCATCACTAGATGGCGCTTATGAGAAATATGGTCCGGAAATATCAATGTCATTGAACAATTTTCTACTGACCTCAGTGCGTGTGCCAAAATAAAAAACAAAGGAACTTATTTCGCGCCAAAAAATAATATGACAGTAACCATAGACAATAACTCTTTACGGCTTATCTCACCGCGGCTGAAATCGTCAGCGTGAACCTCAAAACAGTCGCCCATATTGTGCTAGAGGCAGCGTCTTTAGATGATCTGAGAGAATGATCAACCTTAACAATGCCTTGATCATAAAAAATTTCACACAATTCGTGGATTTATTTAATTTGAAATCAGCTGAACTGATTCAATTGAAATCTCGTATGTAGGATTGGATACAATACATCTCTACCATGCTACTTTTTGAAAATCATATACAAAAGAAAATTACAACCATAGAAAGTTTACATTTTTAAACATTAAAACGCGGTATCTTCTGTATCGGCCATATTGTTTAATGCGAAAAACGATTCCATCAGCCCTTTTTATACCCCATTGCAGAGGCTTAGGCCTCCTCTCAAGATGAGGGGGCTTGGAGCTTAAATCCACCACGCTGCTCCAATGCGAGTTGGCGGATTGTAACTACCGCCATCTATTGACAGCGACCGGGACCGATTGCTTGACGTCGTCTCCGAGGCACAGAGTCAGTGATAGTTAATGTACTTAAGTCAGAAAAAAACTCATTGGTACACGCCCGGATTCGAACCATGGCCACATGGCTTTATAGATTTCGAAACAGGTTCGCTGCGTTCAGGTTATCACGACACGAAACGAAAAACGATTATTTAGTAATTTCAAAATATTGTAAATATTTGTAATATCTATTTTGAGAGTAATAAAATATCTATATACGACTATTATGTCAATATAGCCACACATAGTGGATGAAATCCTGCTATACGCAAAACTACACATTAATATTGGAAATACAACTCGTAGATTTCCGCGACGCGACGGTCAGTCTGTCCTTGAATTTAAGATGCAGCAAGTTTGACAGCAAGTGTTAGTGTCAGCAAAGTCAATATGACAGAGAAACAACAAGATCAAGTTTATAGAAGAAAGAAGTATCACTGGATGTCAGACCGACGTGAGGTTTTATGTGATCTGATTTGGCTTGGTTCCGATATAATCGTGTGGCGCGAATTAAACGTGTAAAGAACTTGCCGTGCGTTTTACTGCTACACCGGGATTCGCCAGTTTGCAACATTATTGTAGTTATTGGTTGAAATATCAAAGATTTACTATCAGTGGCGTTATTTTTTAACTTTGGGAATGTTTAAGTAGAGACTACATTCCGAAATAAAACAACAGAAGTGTGTCATGTACAATGGCAGAAACGCGAAATGTGAAATACACGTATAAAGAATATGCACGAAAATTGCAAATCAACGAAATGTACGTAAAATGATAACGTTAAATTTAAATTCAGTATTTTTCTAATGCTACCCGTGTATGTGGGAACGCGCAAGTCATATAAATTTTTGTGTAATGGTAAATGTTAATAAATTCGTGTTCTTGTATACAGTGCGGCGACGACAGACGAAGAGCGCCAGCAGATGACGTACGCGGGCCAGTTCCACTTAGGGGACATGGTGAACGTGATGCGACGCGGGTCACTCGTAACGCAACACGCGCCGCACGACACTGCCGCCCCCACACACAACCCTGTACTGCTGGCCACAGTCTCGGGCGCTGTCTGTGAGTCTCTAACTTAAACACCGATGTTATATAAGTTCCAAGTTTTCGAAATAGAATTCGCATTTCTGCATATTGTATATTGCTTTTTGCGGTTTACGAATGCGTTACAAACAGAATGCTCGTTTGTGATTCGTGTAAACTAAAAAGGCCTAGTACTGTAAAATACAACATTACTGTACAAGTTTCGATGTCATAAATACCATTGTTAATTATTTTTATAGTATTATACCTGAAATGTCTTAATCGGAATATATATTTACCATGTATTAATTTTTTTACTCAAATGTATATTAACGAAAAAAAAAAATTACGCTTACCTTTCAATGTTGCCTCATTACAAAATACCTCCCAAAGCCGCCACAGAGTTACTGTTTATCAATTTTAATAACTTTTAATATTTTAATTAATAAACATTTTAAAGACAGTTATATCACAATCTAAATAAAAGACTTTTTTCATTTATACGTGTATAGCAGATAAAATGGGGTTACGAGTCTGTGTAGTTACACATGTTAACATAGTGTGTACCAATTAATATTTTTCTATTAACAATATTTATTAGCTATTTAATTTTTTCAACAGAACACCTTACTTTCAAGTGTAACAAGTGCTAAAACGTCATGTTTAAGAGTCTTAATTTGAGGGAGCAAAGTGTAAACATTAATAGCTCTATTTTAGTTTATTTTTTACTTATTGATGTTTTTTGGTATTTAAATATTGTTAAAGGATGTTAACAATATTGTATAAATAGTGTAAACATATCAAAAAATTGTATAGAACGTAATCAAAAAATAAATATTAAAAAAAAACATTAACCACTGGAAACATAAGAAAATTGTTTATGCCACCAGGTCTCGTAGTCCAGCTCTCTCAAGAACTGTATGAATTCTTACACCAACTAGAAGAACGGTTGACCCACACAATAAAAAGTGTTGGCAAAATCGCCCACGACTTTTGGCGGTCGTTTAACACAGACATAAAAACAGAGCCAGCTGAAGGTTTCATCGATGGGGACTTGATCGAGAGCTTCTTGGACCTAACTAGAGATATGCAGCATGAGACCGTGCAAGGTTTACAGGTTAGTAGTATGATCATTTCTAGAAAATATACAATATTAGATAAGAAATCAGCATGGAAGAGCTACCGCAAAATCGGAATCAAATGATTTTCATTCACAATAAGGATGTTTACACACACTTATTGAAAGTCTAAATGAATTGATTAGGTACTTGTTTGGAAAACTAGAAGGAGAAGAACCGTCAAGAAACTTCTCCCTGTTTATGTTATTTAAATATATATGTTCTCTTAATTCATTTTTAAAATTTAAAATAAAACTATTACAATGATGTCCATGTGCACTTATCATTTGAATATTCGGTAATGCAATAGTATATCCCCAGTAATAATCGGTATTTTTCCAAAATTAAAAAAGTTTAATATTCAGTTTGTTATACTTTAACGTGACAGGTTCGTTGCGCTCTGGGCTATCACGACACCCAGCCCAGCCCCAGCACCAGCTGTGATAGCCCAGAGCGCAACGAACCTGTCACAAATTTATAAGGCCCCACAGGGCCATGGTTCAAATCCAGGCGTGTACCAAGTACACAATATCACTGACACCGTGCTTCGGAGGGCACGTTAAGCAGTCGGTCCCGGACGCTGTCAATAGATGGCGGTCGTTACAGTTCCCAACCCGCAGTGGAGCAGCGTGGTGGACTTAAGCTCCAAGCCCCCCTCCTCACCCTGGGGGAGGCCTAAGCCCCTGCAGTGGGGTAAAAATGGGCTGATGATGATGATGATACTTTAACGTGCCAGATAGCATTTGATACATAAGTTTGCTGAAGCAGACGCGCTCATTGATAACAAATGCTTATGAATTGTATTTAAGTTTAGGGCATCATCCACCTTAGAGAAAGCATTTAAGTTTTTATGTATGTAATTTATATTTTCGTAAATGTACTGACAAGGGACCATCCACTATAGCAGAGTGAGTATTGTTAGCATTTTGGTCATTCTGTCCAACCACTTAACCATTAGTTTTCTATTGTACCAGTTGATGGGTTGTAAACGCAACAGCTAACGACGACGGCTGTCCGCGGACCATTACGAATACACTAATTTAGCTCACGTTCGATGCATAAAGTTCAAATTGAAGACACTTTTAATTACAAACTCTGGGAAATTAGTCATTTTGGTATTTAAACAGTAAATAACCACCCTTTACTGAAAACTGCCTAGAAAGTATAACTTTATTGTTTATATATTTAATATTATTTGGCGTTATTCCATTCCATCAGCCCATTATACCCCACCGCAGGGGCTTAGGCCTCACCTCAACATGAGGGCACTTGGAGCTTAAATCCACCATGCTGCCCCAGTGCAGGTTGGTGGATTGTAACGACCGCCATCTATTGACAGCAACCGGGACTGACTGCTTAAAGTGCTCTCTGAGGCACGGAGTCAGTGATAGTTATGTACTTAAGTTGGAATAAATCATTGGTACACGCCGGAATTCGAGCCACGGTCACACGGCCTTATAAATTTGAAACAGGTTCGCGGCGCTCGGGCTATCACGACTCATTTTGTTGATTTGGTGTTATACTGTTCCGTAAATTGATAGGTAAATTGCGACTGTCCGCTCACAGTTTGTATTGTTTGTGCGAATCGTGTCAAACTGGTTTCGAGCGGCGGCGGCCCGTATTTATGTTTCATAGATATTTTTTTTTTAGATCGATGACGGTACCGGCATGACTCGCGACGCGACAGTGGACGACATAATTAAAATCGTTGAGGATCTCACCAGGATACACTAGATTTCATCGTATTAACTTTAAAAGCTGTGACTGAGCATATGATGCATACGGGGACTCTGATGCGTCGTTATTACGTTTCTGAAGTTTAATAATAAATAATTTCGCTATGCCTATTGTGGTATCATTTCAAAACCTAATCCGTTTGAAAAATGTAGATCAATAAAAGAATATTAATTGTTGAAAGATATGGTAAACTGGCTGCTGCTTTAGTGCATGGTTGATTTTAAGTTTTCTCACGTGGACCCTACAGTCATTATTTAAGTATTCAAATCATTAGAAATGAAAAATACTGCCGACCTTCATGGCCTTTCAGTTAAAATTATAAGCTCAATCATTGATTGCATCTCACCTCATCTTGCTTATTTATTTAATAAGTGTATAGATCATGGCGTTTTTCCCGACCTAATGAAACACAGTAAAGTCATTCCATTATTTAAAGCCGGTAGCACATCTGACCCCACTAATTTCCGGCCTATTTCAATACTACCAACGTTAAGTAAAATTTTCGAAAAAATATTAATGGGTCAGTTACTTTCACATTTTAACTTAAATAATTTAATGCATCGCAAACAGTTTGGTTTCACCCGGGGCCGTTCAACAACCGATGCTGGTGTTGAACTGATTCAGCACATCTTTGAGGCCTGGGAAGACTCTGGAGACGCTATAGGTATCTTCTGTGATCTTTCCAAGGCTTTTGATTGTGTTCAAC
The DNA here is from genome assembly GCA_949709985.1 of Luffia ferchaultella. Lineage (NCBI taxonomy): Eukaryota > Metazoa > Arthropoda > Insecta > Lepidoptera > Psychidae > Luffia > Luffia ferchaultella. Next base: position 1,810,460 of record OX453256.1, on the reverse strand, counting down.
ATGATACATTGGTCGGGAAATTGTGTCATTATGGTGTTAAAGACCGTGCGCTCGACCTTCTGAGATCGTATCTAAGTAACAGAGTTCAGAGGGTTGATGTAAGCGGATCTGCAATGTCGGTGGGCGTCCCACAGGGTTCAATTCTTGGTCCATTTCTATTTTTAGTTTATGTTAACGACTTGCCTTACCTTGTAAAAAATAATCACGAGATAGTAATGTTTGCTGATGATACTTCTTTAGTATTCAAAGTTAATAGAAAGAAATTTACCTACGACGATGTAAACAATGCTATCTCCGAAATAGTAGAATGGTTCACGGCTAATAATTTATTACTAAATGAAAAAAAAACCAAATGCATAAGATTCTCGCTACCGAACGTCAAACAGGCACCTACCAATATTGTTATTAAAAGCGAGAAATTGGACCTTGTGGATTCTACTGTATTCTTAGGAATCACCTTGGACGCGAAATTGCAATGGGATCCTCATATCACTAACTTGGCGAGAAGGCTCGGTTCTGCAGCTTACGCTGTAAAAAGGATTCGTTTCCTTTCGGACATAGAAACCGCGAGGTTGGTGTATTTCAGTGGTTTCCATAGTTTAATGACTTATGGCATTCTGCTGTAAGGACACGCTGCTAATGTTAATACAATCTTCGTGTTGCAGAAGCGAGCTGTTCGAGCAATTTATAAACTGGGACCTAAAGTATCACTTAGAGAAAAGTTTAAGGAAATTAATATAATGACATTGCCATCTCAATATATATTTGAAAACATTATGTACGTAAAAAAAAATATTACATTATATAAAAAAAATAGTGATCGGCATAATGTTAATACAAGAAACAAAGATAAACTTGCTAATCATGTCAGCCGCCTCAATAAAATCACGAAATCTTTTAAAGGGCAATGTATACGCTTTTACAATAAGATCCCAGCTGACATTCAAGATCTACCCCTTAATAAGTTTAAAACTACACTAAAACGAAAGCTTTATGCAAAAGCTTATTATAAAGTATCAGACTACTTAGATGATAAAAATCCATGGGTGTAAGCCGCTCACCTATCAGTTTGTTTCAATAATATTATTCTTTAAGCACTTATTGTTAAAATTTTTTAAATAATTTTTTAAAAAGAGCGTCCCTCAGTTTCTTGCGCATTCTTCTGAGAGGAACCAGCATTTTTGAATGCGCCTTTGTGGTCACCTTCTTCCACAAAGTAATAAAATTCACTCTTACGACGTATTTCAAGATTATGTTACATAACTACGAAATAAAGATATTTTGATTTGATTTGACTTGATTTGATTCGCGTGCGTGAATCTTAGTATGTAAACTATTTAATTCTCGGTTCCCACCCTGTCCTGAACAATTAAGAAAATCGTCCCATCTAGTCCCTAAGAAGAAAACATGGTGAATTGTATCTTAGATTAGACCCTGGGTTAGGACTTATAAACTATAAAAAGTGTCATCAAAATTGGTTCAATACTTTTGGAGTTTATCCTTAAACCCCTTTTTAAGCGGCCCTTACGAGAATCGAGGGTCAGGAATGTAAGAGAATTACACAGAAAACGATGTTCCACGACCTTAACAAAAATCACACAGCTAGCCAATAATAATAATAATAATAACACAATCACAACAACGTCTAGGTCCCAAACTAAGCATTAGCTTGTATTTTGGGTACCAAACGAAGACACCACATACATTTAACAACCAAGACCCGGTGCCAGTATTATTAATATTCATCATATAAATACTGACCCGACCTGGGATTCGAACCCGGGACCTCCAGCTTCGCAGGCAGAGTCGCTGCCCACTGCGCTAAGCGGTCGTCAGTTTAGCCAATGAATGTTACTTGTCCTTGAAACATTCGAATTCGAAACAGTGTTTTAGTACAGTTTATTTTTAAATACGAATAGACCCGCTTTCCAATACATCGTGTTTGTGTTCGAATCTGGTTCATAGAATAAAATTACAGTTTAAATTAGTAGTGTTTTACTTTGACAATCCAGCGCAGTGTGTGACATCGCGCCACACAGTAGGTATCATGTGTGGAAAGAAATTAAAAAAAATCACAAAAGCGAAAGACTTTTGTATATGGGCTCTTGGTCTTACTTATCGTTTATTCCTCTATACTTATATTTATAAAAGTACTGTATACCTTCTTACTGAAGTTATATATTTTTGTTAAGTACAAATTAGGTACTAAATTACTGTTTTACAACATTTGTACTCTTACGTATTTTTTGCTAGGTTTGAGAATTTCCAAATCGTCAGGATGGCGGTACACTTTATATTGACGAATACTACTAAACGGTTTAACTTGGGTAGGTACCTATATATATTTTATATATGTTTAAGTACTAAATATGTCATAACTCTAAATATAATTTAAAATAATAAGAGCGCCTAATCGGGCCAAAGTTTGATAATGTACCATCCATCCCGACGTCACTTTAAATCTCAAATATTTTTGAAAGTAGGCAGGTACAATTTTTTTGTTGGAAAGTACTAAATCTACAGCATAATCACAATCCTAAACGGTAACCTTGTACGACCTTGTACCGCCATTCTGGCGCAGATTTTGAGATGGCACTGTACTTATAGCCAAATCCTAAACTATGAGAAGTAGCGAGAAGTGTTCAAAGGGCTCATGAGTTCGATTTTTGAGAAATAAAAACTGCATGTTTACATTTTTGAAAAATCTTTTACTCCGACTTGATTTGATAATCTATAGGTATATTGTATTAATATGTGAAGAGAAAACTTTGAACTCCTTTTCAAGCATGTTGGGCATACGGAGGAGTGTCAGATTTGGCATTGTTAAAGTTTATGTGGCGTACGAGTGCAGAAAGTGATATCTAATATGCACAGAATTGACCTCGTTACGATTTTATTATATGTAATAGATGGTAATTACCAAGCTTAGAATCAGTTTAATAGAGGAGTAATGCTGACCATTTAGTTTGAGAACCAAAATTATTACATTGAGCCATAGGATGAGGGAGTTGGGCGGCACGCGTGTATGACCTACGCGATCGGTTACCTATAGATATTTGTGTTTGTCTAAGTCTTTGTGTATTGCCCGTCACATCTATTTACTATTGAATGAAAGATGGATACTGATAAAAAAAAATTAAAGTAAATTAAGTTGACATTGTCGACTTTGCGACATTTAGGCGTGCGCCTTCTAATCTGGTTACATCAAAGTCAAAGTTCGGTGAATTACATTCAAAAAGTAATCCAACGATTGATAACTACCCCTCTACCCCTGCTCCTTATAACTTCATAAGAGCTGCCAACTCAGAAATGCCAGTATAATTGCTCATACGTTTGTTTGGTATATTTGTTTCACTGTATTGGTAAAATAAAAGTACCTAGCAAGCAAAGAATTTGAATTGATAAATTGGAATAAAACACAATGTTGCACCAATAATTTATTTGTGAACAGATATTTCTTAAAATCACAGTTGCTTTACGTTTTACGTTAACAATATCCTAAAATATTTTTTAAATGCAAAAGAATATGCTATTAGCAATGTGTATAATTGAGCTAATTAAAATTAGATTAAACATTATGTGATGTGTAATATAAAGTTAATAAGAAAAATTTAATCACAATTTACATCGTTTAAAACTATGAACCGCATAAAATAACTTCACTTCAAATAACTTCGACTAACCAATTTGTAAATATAAGTGAATATGAAATCTAATGAAGACCATTGACTATTTTTCAGGCTGATCAAATCCTTTTCTTAGTACAGGTAAGGGCACAAGTGGGAGTATCATACCTGTTTGACATGGATTGTATTTAATTAGTTCTTATAGCTCGACATAATGACATATAAACAAAGCAAATATTGTTGATAACATAATTTTAAATAAAAAGCATTTTTTTAAGTAACATAAAAAATAATTTCAAATAATGAAAACAATGTAATAAACACAATAAATACCTGGGACATCCCACACGGTGCCATCTAGTCCCAAACTAAGCAAGCTTGTATTATGGGTACCAGACAACTGATATACATACTTGAATATTTTTTATAATATACACACATATAAATATTTAACACCCAGACACGGAACAAATAAGACATGTTCATGCACACAAATATTTGTCCCGGACGGGAATCGCGACCCTTGGCTCCTCAGTTAGGATCTCTAACCACTCGGCCAATCGGTCAGTTGTGTCATAACATGCCTGTAGTTATAGGAAGAAGTTGAATATCATAATATTAGTTAAGTTTAAAAGTAAATATATTTTATAAGGAACTAATTTTCGAAATTGCAATAATTTACTTATAATAAATACAATGCTTTAGACCAAAATTGATTGCTAAATAGCTAGATTAAATCCACAAATTACTGTTTTAGTAGTAATACAATACAATTACGAAATAAATGCAAAAAATAAATGAAACTGATTTATTATTACCCCAGGGTGTTTTTACCAAAAATGTATCTATTGTACGAGTATTACCATTTATAAATTATTTAACTAAACATGTAAATCTTTCAAATAAGTACTTAATAATATATAAAATAACATATACATCTCATCACATAATACATAAATCACCTTAATAATCTAGCTAAACACTATAGCCAGTTGTGTCTGCTATTACTGCTAGCTAAACAGTTTTACAATTTAGCTAAATACTGTGTAGCTACTTGTACCTGCCAGCTATGTTGGTCAAAAACCACATTGTGGCAAAGAGACAACTAGGGGGACTGGATACTGGTCCTGGACAGTTTACTATCTCTTCCAATTCCGGAATCGTTTTTTCGACCACGTCTATCAATTCATCATCTATGCCACCACCTAGAAATGAGTACAAAAATATTTATGGTATCAATAGATCATCGAAAGAAGCGCGACGGGCCTCCGGTTCTAGATGTCTTACTCGGACAATGACTTCGTAACGGTATATATATGCCCAAATAATATATGTATACCTGTTAGCGGTTGAGTCCGTAATATCATTAATGTTGGCAATACCGGGCGGTTTCAGTTAAAGTTGATAATCACAAATTAATTTTGAATTTCGACTAGGTAATGCGGAGATTAACTAGATATTGTTGACATTATCTAATGTAGAGTCGTTAAAGTACAAAACGAAAGTCAAACATATTAGCCACATATTAAAGATAAACCAATGAATTTTCATAATTTTTTTTTGTAATTTTGGTTTGTACTATAGAAAAGTAATGTTTTAATCAGTTTTAATAGTATCATAATTAAACACTTATATATTTAATGTTTTAAGTAATGTGAATCAGTCCGGGCCCCAGGGGACTCAACAACTAATCGGCAAGTCGATCAGCGACTGGATCATATTTACTCTGCGTCGGATCCTCGGTCTCACTTATGCTATAACGTCATCTGCATCCACCTATTTAACGATGTCGACATTAATGTGCTTCCACGCGGCACATAACTTCATTACTCCGCTACTCCGCCCCATCTTTAATATGTGGCTAAAGCCTGCTCTTTTTATTTCAGAAGCAATGCCAAGACCTTTTTTTTTAACAGCTGGTAACAGCAAAGCCTTTTTCGACTAGAATATTTGGAGCACACCGAAAAAATTATATCTGTCGAGCGTAATTGGACAAATTTTGTATATGAGCTCTTGGTCTAACTTATCGTTTATATATTTATACAAGTATTGTACACTTACTCAAGAGATATATTTTTGTTAGGTACAAATTACGTACTAAATCCCTGTTTATCAACATTTGTACTCTTTTACGTATTTCTTAAATTTAAAAATTTCATAGCCGTCAGGATGGCGGCGGTACAATTTTTGTATTGACAAGTACTACTAAACGGTTTGACTTGGGTATGTGGATTTTATATATGTTTTAGTACTAAATAAGTACTAAATATCTCATAACTTTGAATATACTTTTAAATTTGGGGCCTAGACGTTGTTGTGATGTATACATTATTATTATTAATTAACAGCCCCCAACAGTGAAGGCATTGGACACTATAAAGCTCATTGTTATCACGCCGCATGGATGTGCTACGATGACTTGAAGACGCAAATAACAAACAGCTCAAGATAGTTATGTTATTTCACATCTATACTAATATTATAAAGCTGAAGAGTTTGTTTGTTTGTTTGTTTGTTTGAACGCGCAAATCTCAGGAACTACTGGTTCGAATTGAAATTTTTTTTTTGTGTTGGATAGTCTGTTTATTGAGGAAGGCTATAGGTTATATGTATTAAATAATACTATCTGTCTGTCTGTCTATTCAAGCAAATCTCCAAAACGGCTTAACCGATTTTGAGGAAACTTCACAGATGTGGAAAGGAAGTGGTCAAAAATGACACACTACTTTTTGTATGTCTGTATGTACGTCCATCTGTCTATTCGAGCTAATCTCCAAAACGGCTAAACCGACTTTAATGAAATTTCACGGGTATGAAAAGGAGGTGGTCAAAAGTGATATACGCTACTTTTTGTCCGTCTGTCTTTCTGTACGTCTATGTGTCTATTCGAACTAATCTCCAAAACCGATTTTAATGAAACCTTGCAGACGTGAAAGGTTGTCAAGAGTGAAATAAGCTACTTTTTGTGGCTGTCTGTCGTTTGTCCTCACTGATCTATCAGCATAGATAACGCCGAAACTACTAAGTCTAGGAAGCCGAAATTTGGAACAGTGGTTTATTTTATAACGTATTAATTTTTTAAGAAAGGAATATATGGAAATTTCAAATTTAAGGAGGGAGGGATGGAGGGGCTTTGTATGAGAGTCTTTGTTCTTTAAAGTTAGAAACATAAAAATTTTAACATAAATAAATAATGAAGTGTTTCAGGGTTTTTGGATTTCCACATTTTAAGGGTGGGAAACGGCAGGTGAAAAGTATGGGAGTATCGGTTTTCTTAAAGGAATGGGGAGAATGAAGATTGCAAGTTTGAATGGGTGTACCCAATATTAGTTTCAGCAAAAAGTACCTACATATAAACCATTTCGAATGTTAATACTATCTAAAACAGGAATGTGTAGTCTACGCAAGCGAAGCTGCGGGCGGTCGCTAGTTCATCAATATATTTATAAAAGTATTGTATACTTACTGAAGTTATATATTTTTGTGAGGTACAAATTAGGTACTAAATTCCTTTTTAATAACATTTACTCTTTTACGTATTTCTTGCTAGGTTTGAGAATTTCACAGGCGTCAGGATGGCGGTACACTTTATATTGACGAATACTACTAAACGGTTTGACTTGGGTATGTGAATTTTATATATGTTTAAGTGCTAAATAGGTACTAAATATCTCATAACTCTGAATATATTTTAAAATAATAAGAGCGCCTAATCGGACCAAACTTTCATAATGTACCATCCATCCTGACGTCATAATGGCCGTAAAGTTTATATTGATGACTACTACTTAACTGTGTGACTTGGGTATGTGGATTTTATACATGTTTAGGTACAAATTGGGTACTAAATATCTGATAACTCTGAATGTAATTTTAAATAATAGAAGTACCTAATTTTGAAAATGTACCGCCATCCTGACGTCAGAATGGCGGTACACATTAAAACTTAAATATTTTTGAAAGTAGGCAGGTACAATTTTTTTGATGAAAGGTACTAAATAGTACAAATTAGGTACTAAATTTACAGCATAATCACAATCCTAAATGGTAACCTTGTACCACTTTGTAACGCCATCCTGACGCACACTCCTTATCTAGCTGTGCACGCCACTGACTGCGTCATATTACATAAGTATTGTTATATCTGTAGATAACAGAATTATAAACCAGAATGCAGAAACTATTTCGTTGTAATTTGAAATTTATTCTAACAAATTTTTTAACTTGTACAATTGAAAATAAACCTTACTCAATATGAAATAAAGCTCATTTTGTTTCATTTCCATGCAAAACCCATTTTCATTTATGAAATAAGAACTGGGTTTACAAAAAGTTCTATATTATTAATTTGATAATAAAAAAAATTATCTAATTAGGATTTAATAAGCATGCTGGTTAGTTCTGTCACACATTATATAACAATGCAATTTAATAATATTACAATTATTATTGAATAGTACAAAACGTGCACTTAATATTATTTTTCTATATGTTACCTTCGTTACTTTTCATATCATCCGTTACTTCACAGTAAAACAATGTCTGCAGAGACCCTTGCACTCCAACGCCTGATCTATAATTTAATCAAAATTATGTTTACGTGTGAAGAAAAAAAGTTGTATTTAAGTATTTATTTTTTCCTAATACCGTATGTGTTAAGAAACTCCTTTTATATTTAAGTTTTCTATTTAATAAGTACTGAGCAAATTAATATTTCAGATTGATGAGGTCATATGATGGGCTGCATGGGATGGGCATAATTAATTTCCTTTCCTTAAATGTCATTGGTGCAGCCGATCTGTCACTTTTTTCTATTGATTGCATGGATTTGGATTCAAAATCGATCTATCTTCTCACATTAAAAAAGGTTAATGGTATTTTACTGAAAATACACAATGTTAGACTTATATATATATAGCATAACAAATAGAATAGCGCTTTATCCACTAAAATCCCCTAGATCAGTCCCTCAGGGGACTACACTGCACTTGAATGTTGCACTACAATACCTTATGCTGGGGATTCTGCTAGTACTAATAAATGCTATTCCTTTACAGTCCCCTCTAAATAAAAACCACCTTACAAATTATAACAATATGTAATACATATAATTAAAAATTTGTTTACTGAGGGGAATTAAAAATCACATAAATTATCTTTTCTAAAATAAGTTTATTTTAATAAAATGCATATAAACCGTTTTTTCATTAACATCACTTTGTAAATATTCATATACCTATTTATTACTAACTTTCTGTCTGCGGCTTCGCCTGCGTCAATCTTTGTACTGCTAAAAAGTCGCAACGCTTCAGAACATTGCAGGACTTTCAATAAAATCCTAGGCACCACTTTTTAATATGCTTTCACCTAACTTTTTGTCATTGTAGGCATTTCTAAAATTTTATTTTTCCTTTTTTTATTTATTACTTTTTAAAGACCTGTGATCAAAGATATAGGCTAATGAAGATAAAATAACCTGTTCTGAATTAACACCTACTGTAGCACCCTCTGGCAGCTTATGACTGCAAATGAATCTAAGAACCTGCTCAAAACCAGATTGATTTTGACTAAGTTTTAAATTGTTACAAGGAAACACATCTACAGCAGCATCCTTGGTGGTTAATAACAAAAATTATGAGAAACTTGATAAAAATTTAGTAAGCCGTTTTAAAGAATAAGATTTATGGCAGTGTCCACTGATGGTTATTAACTGCAAAACTTGTCTAAAAATCTGCTTTTAGATACTTTTATTACATTAAAAACTACATTATGATCGGCCCAAGTGTTTTAGAGAATCATATCTGTAGTAGCACCCCCTGGTTGCTTATAACTGTTAAAGTTGTCCACGAATTTGCTTTGAGGTGAAAGGTGATACCTATGTAATTCAAAATAATGCATTGAAATTGGCCCAACTGTTTTAGGAAACACATCAACTACAGCATCCCCTGGTGGTCATTACCGAGAAACATATTTAGAATATTATATATCGTATTAGAATAAACAATATCTTGAAAAAATTTTACATTCTGTCTTAATTTAAAGTCTATAATGAAAAATGTGTTTGGGTTGTTTTCCCCAACCAACAAAATTAGTCACAGACAAACCGTCTAATTCTGTTGCTGATCCTGAAGAGTTTGGGAAATGTAATGACACTCTAAATGTAAATATCTCCGAATTTGAAGTTCGTTTTGATGATATTCATCCTCAATTGTCTTTGCTAAACATTAGTAAGAGTGCTGGTCCTGTTGGAATACTTAATATTTTTCTGAGGAACTGTGCTGTTGGTCTTTGCAAGCCTATCACACATATTTTTAATAAGTTGCTCAAATTTGGCCACTTTCCTAAAACATGGAGATTGTCCTATATCAACCCCATCCATAAATCTAATGGTAAATCCAATGTGACTCAACTATAGGCCAATTTATATCCAGTCATCGCTGGCAAAACTATTGGAGAAATTAGTCCTGCCGCAATTGACCTTTGCTTTCAGAATATAGTTTCTAGACAGCATGGTTTTTTGGCAGCAGATCGACAACCACCAATCTATATGGGCACTTTAACTTCATACTCCCTTCATTCAGCAGAGGGAAAAAAGTACATGCGTTACACATCGACTTTAGCAAGGCATTTGACATGGTAGACCATTAAATACTGTTTAAAGAACTGGCTATATTGTGTAACATCTAAAGCCTTGAAATGGTTGCGCTTATATCTTTTCGATAGGCGTTTGCGAGTACGGGTTAATGGTCACCTAACAAGCGAATTTGATACTATTTCTGGAGTCCCGCAGGGTTCGCATTTGAGCCCGATCTTTTTCATTTTCTTTATAAATGACATTGGTAATAACCTTAGATCAGAATATCAACTATACGCTGATGACATGAAGATATACAAGGAAATTAGCAATGAACAGGACTTATATACCTTTCAGCAAAATATTTATGAAATTGAGGATTAGTGTATAACGAATAAGCTGCCGCTAAACATAAAAAAATGCCTGCAAACTTTTACTGCACGGTCAAATTCTCCAAACAGTCAAGTCAAATAAAGGACCTGGGTGTTATTGTTGACGACAAATGAACTTTCTCTGAACATATTAACAATTAAGTGTTGTGCTAGCCCAAAACACAACGAACCTGTTTCAAATTTATAAGGCCATATAGTTCGCCTCAAACTTTAGCAGATCGGAATACAAAGCTATAAGCGTGCTTGCGTGTCGTGATAGCCCAGAGCGCGACGAACCCGTCTCAAATTTATGAGGCCATAGGGCCATGGTTTGAATCCGGGGGTATACCAATGAGTTTTTCTGACTTAAGTATATAACTATTACTGACTCCGTGCCTCAGAGAGCACATTAAGCAGTCGGTTCCAGGCACTGTCAATAGATGACAGTCGTTGCAATCCCCAACCCGCAATGGAGCAGCATGGTGGATTTAAGCTCCAAGCCCCCCTCACCCGGGGGGAGGCCTAAACCCCTGCAGTGGGATAAAAATGGGCCGATGAAGAACATATTAATAGCATTACACTTTGTGCCTATCAAGGCATAGGTTTTATTTGTAGAGCAAGCTAGGAGTTCAGGGACATTAAAACATTCATGCATGGGGTGTTTGATAGTCGCCTCCTAGTGTGGAGGATCAGTTGTGACCCAATTAAGGTTGGACTTGCAACTGCTCCTCCCGGCACACCCCGGGCAACGCGGCTGGTGACAGGGGTCGGGGGTTGCGGCGTGGGGGTGGGGCTTTTCCGTCGTTGTTTTTAACCGCGGTGGACGGGTCCAGTCCTGGGCGGCGCGGCCTTTTGATGCCTCTCTCTAGCTGTCGGCAAAGAACTATCCGGATCCACCGGGAAGAGTAGGTGCTTTCCGGTGGACCAACTTGCACCTACCTGCGCTACGGCCTGCGCAGTTGAGCGCCGTATGCGGGAGGACGGAGTCCTGGAGGGTTGAGCCGACAGGGTGTCGGCTGGAGTACACCCTTGAGGCAACACGCCCTCTTTGGTCCTTACTTCAGTGCTAAACGGTAGCCCTGCAACTAGCCACTGCAGGGAAATGGTCAAGTGTCCCGTCAGAGGGCCACAGGCGAGGAGCGGAGGGGTTCGTGGAGGCTGTGCAAACAACCGAAGCGAATGGTGTTCCGCCATGCTGACGGGGTAAGGGTGTAAGGTATAAACTGGATTGCCGAGCATTTGGGACAGGGTCCTCGGACCCTGGACCTTAACCGAACTCCTGATGTCGCGCATGAACACCAACTCAATGCACCTATATTCCCTTGGTAGTCCCATCGTCTGAAAATAATAGAGTAGGACTTTCCCACTGTTGCGGGCTCCGTGGAGGGCGGGAAGCCAAGGGGATGAATTCTTTAAAACGGATGTATGGGAAAAACCGTAATCCAGCTACACAAAAATCTTCAGGGCGAGACGCAGGTAAAGCTGTGGCTCCTCCTGCGGTGAAGCGAAAGACAGAAACCGGTGTACGACCACAGACGGGGAAACCTGTAGTGGGAGTTAAACCGACGGACGTCAGTCGTGGAACCGAAAACAGGGCTTCTGTGGCTACTGCTAGACCGAAGGGGAAACCCAAAGGTCAGAGCGGAACGGCAGCAGACACCCATACAGGACCTGTGCTTGGTCAAACAAGTGCCGATCCTTCAACCAACCAAGGGGCCTCTGGTTCATCAAAGGCTCCTGTACAGGCCCATGATAAAGACCTGTTTGACGCCGCCTGGCAAACGGTGAGACCGAAGTGGAAGAAGGGCAAACCTTCTAAAGCGACGGAGGAACCGGACCTACCTAAGAAAAGGCGGAAGAACAAAAGGCAGCGGCTGAAAGCTCGACAGCAGAAAGCTGCCTCTACCACATCGGCTGCTGGGGACTCGACTACAATGGAGTCGGATGTCCCGAGCGGCACGAATGTACTGGAAGGCCCAGTCACCGAGGTGCCAAAACCGGGTGAGGGCAAAAAAGATCCCACAAAAGGTGCAGAACCTAGTGGGAAAAAAAGCAAACGCCCGGGCAAAAAAGAACGGGCTGCGGCGAAGCGAGCTCGTCTTGACGAGACTAAGTCTCCTCGAGGCGGAAGCAAGCGGCCGCGACTGGAGCGTACTGCAGTAGCAGGAACGTCCAGTTATGCTGATGCGGCTAAGGCAGACCTGATGGTTGCCATCACGGCAGCCACCACTGGTCACCTTAGCCAGGAGCAATCGGACGTGGTCCTTGGAATTCTGCAGGACAAGTTACTTTGCTTGGCGAGGGAGCTGACCGAGCAGAATGGACCGAGCTTCAGGGGTAAACCCGTCTACTCGGACGGTGTCCTGAAGCTGTGGTGCGAGGACCAAGTGTCTCTAAACTGGTTGAAGGATGCCATTGAGGGCACATCTCTGCCCTCAGGTATCCAGTTAACGGTGAAGAGACAGTCGGATATTCCACGCAGAATCCGCTGCGGAATACTGATCCCGGGATCCTGGGCCGACACGCGCGACATTGGTCGTGTGTTACGGCTACAGAATCCATGGGCGAATGTAGACCAGTGGAGGCTGCATAAAGCGGAACAACAGGAAGCGGACATGTTTGTCATTGTTAGCGTTCCTGAGAGCATTGTGCCGATCCTGATGAATCGAGGTCGTAGACTCGGATTCATGTTAGGATCGGTATATGTGAAATTCCAGGGCCAGTCAAAAGGGAAGTTCATAGAAACTCCCCCGGCACTGAGCTCAATACCCCACAAAGAGGTGGACAATTCTGGAGTCATGCAGACTCCACAGATCGTTCCGGGACCTGTGGATCCTCCCTGCCTAGCGGGTGAGGAACCGACTGGGTCCTCCGGGCCCTCCTCCTGTCCTATGGACGAGGAGCCCGGACCATCCTCCAGGACCACCCCCCCAACTTCGGTGAAGGAATCTGCTGCTGTTGCAACGACAGCGGAGACCGGAACTGAGAAGGGCGAGGAGTGGGCCAGGAAGATGGAGGAACTGGATCTCGCTGAGATGGAGGGGAAACTGCTGTCGGATGATGGCGTCCCCTTCGTCTAAATGTGAGATCCTTCAAATCAACCTCCACCACAGTCAGACCGCAACGGCTCAACTGCGGAAATGGATGGAGGTCAGCAGCACGGCCATCGCGCTAATACAGGAGCCGTGGGTTAGCGCAGGCAGGATACGCGGCCTCTTCAATCTAGGAGGTAAGCTAATCACTAATACAGTACATGATACCCCTAGGGCATGTATATATATAACAAAAAATTTGAATGCACAACCTATAACAGAGTTCTGTTCCAGAGATCTGTGTACCATTAGGCTGCAAATACCAGAAGGAAATAGTGAATTGGTTGTTGCATCGGCATATATGCCAGTGGAAGACGACCCACCGCCGGCCGAGGTGGTAAGACTCATCAACTTCTGTGAAACTGGTGGACATGAACTGATCATCGCTACAGACTCCAATGCACACCACTCCCTCTGGGGAATGGATACATGTAATAACAGAGGTAATAACTTAGTTCAATATCTCTTTTCTACTAACCTTAATATTTTAAATAAAGGCTCCACTCCAACATACGTGACAAGACGTAGTAGAACAATTATAGACCTGACTCTGGCAACAGAAAATGCGGCGGATCTCGTCCAGGATTGGCATGTGTCAAATGAGGCTTCATGTTCTGACCACAGATGGATTCGATTCAACATTCAGGTACATATTACACAGACAATACCTCGGAGACACCCACGCAAGACTGACCGGGCTGCCTATCAAAGGCTGCTAGGAGACAGACTTGCAAGGGCGGTCGTCAACGAGGAACTCAATGGCATTCAGTTAATTGAGAAACAGGTAGAGGCTTTCACGCATACTATGATTGAGACCTACCACGAAACATGTCCTATCACCCTCCCACCTAAAACCAGAAGTGGTAGTCAACCCTGGTGGGGGCCTGAATTAGAACGAATCAGGAAAAAGGTGAGACGACTCTTTAACAGAGCAATGAATACACGTGCAGACCAGGACTGGGACAAATACAAAGTAGCTAAGGCCTGGTTTAAGAAGCGCATCAGATATAGAAGAAATGCGTCGTGGCGTAAGTACTGCGAAAGCATTGAATCTTGTGAGCAGGCGAATCGAGTCAGAAAGGTCCTATCCACTTCACAGACTCTTGGCCTGGGTTCACTTTGCAGGTCGGACGGCACGCTGACCAGGACACAAGAGGAAGCTCATCAGGTCCTTCTGGAAGCTCATTTCCCTGGAAGCAACATCCAAATGGAAACGAGATGGACAGATGAGACGTACTCACCAACACGAACTTGCTGGCGATCGGCCCAAAAGGTTGTCACAGCACCAAGAGTTAAATGGGCCATTAACAGTTTTCAACCATATAAAGCGGCTGGTCCTGATGGAATCTTCCCTGCCCTACTACAATGGGGGGAGGACAGGGTGGTCCATAGGCTAACCGTGATTCTCTGCGCATGTCTGGCACATAGATATGTGCCAAAGGCGTGGAGAGAGGTGGAAGTTATCTTCATACCTAAACCGGGTAGAAGTGATTACACAAACGCGAAATCTTACAGACCTATTAGCCTCACGTCGTTTTTACTCAAAACCTTAGAGAGGCTATGTGACAGGGAATTGAGAGACAACGCGTTGAAAAACATACCGCTGCATCAAAATCAACACGCTTATAGCTCCGGTAAATCTACTGAATCAGCGCTACACTCAGTGATAAGTAATATTGAGGAGGCCATCAAAAACAAATCCATATGTCTAGGCACTTTCATTGATATTGAAGGAGCTTTTGACAAAACCAACTTTAGTTGCATAACCGCGGCATTGAGGAAAAATGGAGCGGATGCAGTTATGGTTGAGTGGATTAAAAACATGCTGAGCAAAAGAATTGTCAGGTTTGCAGACAGCAAATTACGGGCCACAGTGGTGAAAGGATGCCCCCAAGGAGGTGTACTCTCGCCACTACTATGGAATATGGTGGTCAACGATTTAATCACCAAACTCAATGAGAATCACTTTTACACGATAGGCTACGCCGATGATCTGGCTATTCTTGTCACTAACAAAACTGCCGTCACGGCTTGTGAAGTGACAAGAGGGGCTTTGCAAATAGTGGAAAGGTGGTGCTCAGAGTTTGAACTAACTGTGAACCCAGTGAAAACGGAACTGGTAATGTTCACAAACAAAAGAAAATTGGGTAATTACCGACTACCTAAATTCTTCAACACAGACCTCCATCTTTCTACAGAAGTCAAATATCTGGGGGTGATTCTTGACAGCAAGTTGAACTGGAGTAGTCATTTAGACAAAAAACTGAACAAAGCATGTATAACCTTCTGGCAATGCCGCAACATGGTAGGTAAAAAATGGGGATTATCTCCATATATTACGTTGTGGCTGTACAAGACGGTGATACGACCAGCATTAAGTTACGGTGCTGTGGTCTGGTGGACTAGAGTCAACCTGACCACGGCAATAGCCAGACTACAAACATTCCAAAGACTGGCCTGCATGGCGACCACAGGGTGCATGAGAACTACCCCTACGGCGGCCCTTGAAGTCATGCTGGACCTGCTGCCGCTTCACCTTTTTATAAAACAAGAAGCGGCCGCTGCAGCAATGCGATTAAAAGCACTGAATCTATGGATTGACAACAGGGTTCCACATTCTAAAATACTCGATGAATACATCGAGTCACAGCCAATGCTCATGGCTGTAAACGATAGGATCCCCAAACAATTTGTCTTCGACAAAAAATATAAGATAGAGCTGCACCCTTATGATGAAGGTTGTGACTCAAAAGAGCTTACGATCTACACGGATGGCTCCAAAACAAGGTCAGGTACTGGAACCGGTGTATCATCCGAGGACTTAAACATCAATATATCTGAGCCGCTGGGAACCTGTAATTCCGTATTCCAGGCGGAATGCACAGGCATTATACTGGCAGCACAAGCAATCGCCGCTAGGGAGGTAAATGAATTTAGCATTCGCATACTCTCGGATAGCAGAGCGGTACTACAAGCCCTGGAAAGTAACACCATTACATCGGGGTTAATATATGACTGTCACCGAGCACTGACAAAGGTATGTAACCATAACACTGTTACACTTCAGTGGATAAAGGGACATAGCGGCTCTCGTGGAAATGACGCGGCGGACCGACTGGCGAGAGAAGGTTCAGAGGCAGTGGCGATGGGCCCTGAACCCATTTTGCCATTGCCATATAGCTGGATTCGGTCAACGCTGCGTCAATTCACGAGACTACAACATGAACAGGTTTGGATGAACCATTTAGAGTGCAGACAGGCCAGGGCAGCCATGCCAAAACTTAATAATAATCTGGCACGTAGGTTGCTTCGACTAAGAAGAGACCAACTACGCTTGGTGGTCGGAGCTCTGACTGGTCATGGTCCTTTTAACAAACACCTGTTTAACATGGGTATTACAGACAGTCCTTTATGCAGGGTCTGCATGGAGGCGGAGGAAACGGCCGCTCACGTGCTCGTTGAGTGCGAAGGAGTGGCCACCTACCGGGCCAAACACCTCAATTCAGTGAGGTCGCTCCCGGAAGCCATCGGCAACGTGAAGAGTCTGCTGGGCTTTCTGGTGGAGCTGGGGTGGCGAGAATGACGCTGCCCACCTACGCAAAATAGGCGCTTTGACGTCGAGTTGCGGAAAAAGAGCCCGTCTTCAAGTATCAAGTAAGTATCAAGTAACATTCATGCATCTCTTTTCAGCATTTGTTAAGCCCATATTGGAGTATGGTACAGTTGTTTGGTCTCCGTTCACAGGACAACATATCAATGGAATTTAAAAAGTTCAAAGACGACTATGTATTTACCTAATCGTCTTTGAACTTTTTAAGCGCTTACGTTTTTTTAAGCGCTCGGGGTGTGAAAGCTGTATCAGCGTTATATATCACCAAAATAAATTTTGTAGCCTAATTAGTCGCAGAGAAGTCGCTGATCTGTCTTTCTTTGTAAAGTTATCAATTGAATGATTAATTCACCAGAAATCTTGGCTGATTTTGGGTTTGTTTGTTCAAGGACTGAAATTAGAACTAGAAGGCTGTTGTCAGTCGAAAGGTCTAGCAAAAACTATGTCTATCATGGACCCAGAAATAAGATTGCTAGGTTGGTGAACGGATACTCTGCTGATCTCAGCTTTTTGTTGTTCTCAGCTGATGTTATGGTACAAAAGTGCTATGTGTTAAGTCTGCATAAGAATATTCACATGTATAATGCGGTGTATGATCTTTTGTAATTCATTTGTGTTTACTCATTCACTTGTTTAATAAGTATCCATAATGCCGATTGGCATGAATAAATAAATAAAGAAATATTAAAAAATTGCTATTATCAGAAATACAACTAATTAAATTTTTAGATGCATGTCGTGATAGCCCAGAGCGCAACGAACCTGTTTCAAATTTATAGGGCCATAGGGCCATGGTTCGAATCCGGGCATGTGCCAATGAGTTTTTCTGACTTAAGTACATTAACTATCACTGACTTCGTGTCTCGGAGAGCACGTTAAGCAGTCGGTCCCGGACGCTGTCAATAGATGGCGGTCGTTACAATCCCCAACCCGCAGTGGAGTAGCGTGGTGGATTTAAGCTCCAAACCCCCTCCTCACCCTGGGGGAAGCCTAAGCCCCTGCAGTGGGGTAAAATGGGATGATGATGAAATTTTTAGAAATACATATAAATAATAATAAAAATTAATATACCTGTATGACATGATTCTCCTTAAATCACTAGTTTGTACTTTGTAACCACATTCTTCGAGTACTTCCTCTATCGCAATTTCTTCTAAGGGTTTATCTTTGTCAACAATACCGGCACACATCTCCAATGCAATACCAAGTGACGCAGGATATTTGTTGGTATCTATTACACCTTTATCACGGTCTTCCTTTGCCACAGAGTTATAATATATGGCTGAAAGAATGGGTAATCATTCTTATACTGAAACAGTTAGCGAATGTTATTTATATATCAAATTAACATTTACAATGTGAGCCTGTTTGACATATTATGTGTTATAAAGTCTCTCGTGTTGTGATTATCGAGTTTTCAAAGGCCCAATCAAAAATAAGTGAATAAAAACATGTTTAATTATGAGATGAATATGTTGGTAGTTATAATAAATATGATCATAAAAATGTGAGGATAGACAAGCGGCACTAGTCTATACCTATAAAGTCTTAGTGCCTGTCTGCTAATTTCCAAACAGCTGAATAAATTTTAATGACATTTCAGACATGAAAAGAATATTGTCGAGAGTGAGATAGGCTACTTTTTTTATGTTTGTCTTTCTGTTTTCATTCCAGAAATATTTTAATGTCCCTGTGTAAAGTTTTGAAATCATGAAAACCACGCTAACAAAGTCTTTGGCAGTACTAGTTAAATACTGAGGATATACGTTTTAATTATTTTTACTGATGATCTCTTGTGTATTTATTATAATTATATAGGATTATAAGTAATTAATATAAATTAATAATAAGTAATATGTGGACATACAATCTAAGAATATGTAAGAATTTGTACCTCTTCCTGTATATTTTATACATAGTATAGTAACTACCTTATAGTATCCAATCAAATTCTTAACAGGACTATGTATGTGCGAAATTCACTTTCACACCTGTTGGGGGGTCAGCGCACCCATACTATTTCTACTTGTTTATCTGAACCTATGAATTTACAAAACTTACTGAGTTACAAATTCAGCAGCGGATAAGTATGAACAGATGGCATCACTAACAATTTGTCAGTGTTTAATTCTCGACTTTCAAATAATGCCTGATACAAATTGTGTTCATATCAATGAACAGTTTGACATTCAGCCAAGATACTTAGGTCATGATCCACTATTAAAAAAATAGGAGGCTGGGTTTCCAAAAATACAATTTTGATATCTGTTTATATATCACATGACAAAATTTCCGGTACAGGTTTGTGAAGGCGATACACAGGTAAGGTAACCTAAAGTGAGTTTAGTTAATATTAAGAGTTCCAATAAAACCTGACTGCATACCTGGTCGAAACTGTTTGACCATGATCATTACTTTTCTAGTGGTATTGAAGACAATGATGACAACACTATCATGGACTTCCAGGAGATCCCAATTCTTACTTTTTCCATTTTGTGTGAAATTCAAGCGAAATGGTTTCACGTATGGGGAGTCTGGTAGTGGTGAAATGTACACGTCCTTTAAGTCTTGCATACTTATTATTAAATTGTTATCTACATAAAATAAAGGAAAAAAGTCGAAACAGCGACGTGACTTTTAACCTCCACGTGTAACTATTAACGTAAAACCGAAAAACGCTTGTTTCGTTGGTTAATTTGGAAATACTTGTAAAACATTTGCAAACAGGTTTAATGCGTGAATATCCGTGCCATTTCTT